>QEOT01007742.1:1755-90083 GCA_003123785.1 Pterocarya stenoptera | reverse complement strand
TGACATGTGGATTTTCAGTACTCTGATATTGTATTAAACTCTGGTACTTAGTTATTTGACTTTACCGTTCCGCTGCGTATTTTATTGTACACGTGTTGCATTGCACACACTCAGCACATGTCGATGGGGTGCGTGACCGTGTTGTCATCATCCCGGGTGTCTCGATTTCCGTGTGTGTCCGCACATGGAAGTTGGGGGCGCCACACAAAATATCATATTCAAACCAAAATGAGAATATAAAAAGCTTACCTGGGTTTTGGGAGATGAAAAGACAAGGAGATTAGACTATATGCCATGTACCCAATGCGAAGGAGCTTCCCAAAAAGTAGTAAAAATAACGAATTAATCCGAGAATAATTGAGTGAGATGAAAACTAGTAGTATTTGGGGGCTAGACTAAGGGAGAATGCCGCTGGTTCGTGAAGGAGCTCTGGTTCGTGAGGGACTAAGAGTGGCAGGAGGAGAGTGAGATTGTGCGGTTTTGTCGTGTATTTGCAGAACATTTCCCTTTCAAATGGTTATATACTAACTGTTCGAACGTGAAACTATGAAGCGGAAAAAATTTCCCTCCTAAAGTTTCTCGTTCGAACGGATAAATAGTATGTTCGAACGGTAATGGATGCATTCTTGCTCTAGTTCATAAACGTTCGAACTTTTAAATAAAAGAACAATATTCCTGCTCTGGTAAATGTTTAATAATATTTGTTTTTACACTATACCTTTAAATAAAAGAACAACATTAATATATATAGACATATTAAATGATACTATAGTTTAGTAACATAGTAATATCATATTATAATATATAATCGCATATTATATATTATATTATAGTAAAGTATATATGAATATATAATATCATACTAATTAGATTATAAGTAACATATATATAGTATCAACATATTGTCTCATCTATAGTACTAGCATATATATAGTGTCATCTAATTGGACTATAACTAAAATATATTATGTTAATATATTAGACTATAGATAACATATATATAGTATCATATATAGTGTCATCTAATTAGACTATAACTAAAATATAATATGTTAATATATTAGACTATATATAACATATATATACTATCATATATAGTGTCATCTAATTAGACTATAGCTAATATATATAGTATCATTGATATTAGACTATAATATCATATTTATTATAGTATAGTAAACTAAAATACAATATATATTATTAACTATATATATATCATATAAGTAGTACTATAATATATAGTACTATATAGATATTAATATACCTTTAATAAATACTAATTATACTAGTATATAATATATTATATACTAATAATAAGTTAATCGCATTAAAGTTTTTCCTTAAGATCCTTTATATCATCCATCAACATTAGTAATTCAAGTTTTAGATTGTAATCCATACACTTTAAATTATACAAATCTTGATGGATGATATAAAGGATCTTAAGGAAAAACTTTCATTAATGAAACAAGATAAAGAAACAATGATAACTAATTACGGTCTATATCAAAGAAGAATAGAGTTATTAGAACACTGAAAAAATCATCGCAGATTCTTAATAAACGAAATTAAAAGTATAAGATATCATTTAAGTATCCTTGCATTGTAAAAAAAAAAAGAGTAAAAATCGTTAATGCAATTTTTAACAAAGATAACTCATAGAAAAAGAAAATTAAGTATATTGGGAGACTTGTGTTGGTATGCCATGAAAATCCGTTGGTTAGCCCATTCATGCTGGAAGGCTTTAAAGGTGGTCCCTGTGGTCTTTCTTCAAGTTCTTAATCTACTTATTTCTTTTTGAATATAAGAAATCTTTACTATAAACCTGTCTCAATGAAGTCTTTATTTAAAACTGATGAATCCATTACTAATATTCCTATAAAACCTAATAACATCAACCAAGAAGATTATAGTATAATAGATATAGAAAGAAATTTACAAGATTGAACAATTCCTAATGTTCCAAAAAATCAAATATACAAACATTCTACTTTTTTTTCAAAATTATCATTTCTGAATAATTATACTATTAAAACAGTAGAAAAAAAAACTATTAGCTTAAATAATGATTATAAATCATTACAACTATTAACAAGAGAAGCTATCAAACATCACAAATAGCAGAAATATTCTTTCATACATATTGGATTAGTACAAGTAGCTATAAAATCACTCACTAGAAATAGATTAAACACCTCAGTATTACTCTATCTAAGAGATGGAAGACATTATAATTTTCACGATTCATTACTAGGAATGGTAGAATCAAGCCTGTTCCAAGGTTCAGTCTATTTTAATTGTTATCCTAATTATTCTCTTTCATTATTTGATACTAATATCTTACATGCTTTAACACTAAATATTAAAACAAACGGTTATCATGTAATGAAAGGATCACATCCTTTAACAGTAGTATTTAGGATCCATTATAAATTAATGAAAACAACATTAGAACCACAAACTCTTATTACTAGGCCTAAATGATATACTTTATTATTACAATCTAGTACACAAAATTCTAGTGTACAAATTCCTAAACAGATTAATTGGAACCAAATTACTCTCCCTAATGAATGGCAATTAAAAAATATTATTCCATTACCTAAAATAGAAAATAATTCTAAAGACGATCTTGAATACATAGATAAAAAAACGGACGGATCAGTCCAAATTACCTTTCAATCTTTTAGAAGATCTTTATCACATTATTCTTCTTTAGCATCTTCTAGTTATCATACACCCAGATCTATTATTTCATCAATTTCTCAAAATAAATCTCAAAATTTTGAGAACAGATCCCAGAATCTTGACACACAGATTCGGGAAATTATTCCTGGAAACATTATTGATACACCAGTATATACTGTTAATCATACATATAAGGCATCCACTTCTCATAATCCTGAAAAAAAACCTTCTTCTCCAACATATTCACAGGTGATTGGAGATGATGCCCAAATATACACTCTGAGTAAAAAAGAATTTAAAATTAACAAAGAATATCTTTAAAAAAATTATATGAGAAAAGAAAATAGTCACAAAAGATTAATATTTTTCTCTACTTTTACAAAAATAGAAAGAGATTATATTCAAGAAAAATATTACGAGTACTTAGAAGGAATATAAATTAATATACATTTCTTTACATGATTTGAAATTTATAAATTAAACTAATTATCAACTATAAATAAGACTACTAATCAATGGATTAAAAAAGAAAATAATCAAATTGTTTATGAAAAACATTCTCATTTTGAAGTCATTAAATTCAATAAGAAAAATACTCAAATATTGGCCTACTAAGACTCGGGTATTGCAGCTCTGACTCTACTCACCCCCTCCCTGTTTTTTTCTCGAGTCTGTATTTTTGGTTTTCATTTCTGTGAAGATGATAACAGGCCGGTGTTAAGCTACTAATATAAAGGAGGTGAAGTCAACCATTAAGGCTCATGGAAGTCAATATGGGTCCGGCTATTACCAGTCATTTATCGTTAATTATTAGGTTTGTCCGTCAATGTCGTTTAATGAACTAAATTTTCCAAAATATTAAAAATTCGACTGAATGTTAATGAATTAAATTTATCCATATTTCTTTTTCATTTTTGTGGACTCGACATAAAAAATAAATAAACTTCGAGAATGAGCAAATTTGATTTCAGAAATACTTAGATTATGTTTGGGAGGTAAGATGAGAATTTTGTGTTTTGTTTTAAAGTTTAAAATATTATTTTTTAATTTGAAAATTTGAAAAAGTTAAATTAGAATTTGAAAAAGTTGTATTGGGATTTGAAAAAGTTGAATTATTTATTATATTTTATATAGAAATTTGAAAAAGTTGTAATGATGAGATGAGATGAGATGAAAATTTTAAGTAAGATAAAACATCCAAGCATAACTAGACAAAAACGTTAATTATTCTCCTTTCTTAATGCACAAATCTCCCAATTACATTGAAAAACCTTGTTAAAATTATTTTCTTTTTACCATTTTCTAATTAGAGAAGTGATATATTTATAAAAGAATTTTATAAAATTAAACTTAGAAATTTATCATATGCTTTGATATAAAAAGAATTTTACAATTTGATGTATTACGACTTAATTAGCCACATGATCAATTTATAATTTTATTTTTATAAATAATTAGTCGGATACGTACATTTTGGCTGCAGCCAAATGGTCATTATATATTAGTCGTTCATCATCGTCTGGGTAATCAGACCCTATATATGGTCGTAAGTGATTCATAATTTCTCATGTTTCATGTTTCCTGATTTAATCTGGTGATTGTTAATCAAGTTTCTTGCTGTATATGGTTTTCCTGATTTAGCAGTACTAGTACCACTTGTAGAAGATAATAATTTACAAAAGTAATATCACTTTAGTTATATAAATGTCCATATTTTAAAACATGATCGTAAAAAAAATAATAAAAAATGATTGTGGATATATCATTACAAAAAACGATTGTGGATATATATATCATTCCACTCCAGCCAACGGGTAGTATTTTCGTCTGCATAAACATCGATCCACACGGGGCTAGTTCAATATCGGGAAAATGACAGACATTCAATATATATATTTTTTTATAATTTTTTATATAATTCTATTTTAAATTAAGAATATTTTTATAAAAGAATTTATAAAAGCAATATCAATTAATATAAATACCTTTATTATAAAATATAATTATATAAAAATTTATAAAAAAAAGTTTTACATGTATTATTGCTCGTTTCCTTATCAAAAGATCCTAAAATTTTGTTAAAAGTCATTCAAATGACCCCACGGCTACGGCAAAGAATAATGAGATTTCTTTGCCCTTTTTTTAGAATTTGGTGATTCAAATGGCCCAAAACAGACGCAAGTCACTCGACCAATCAAATCAGGGGATCATTAATTAATTTAGAATTTGGAGCCGTATGACGTAGTTGACTGAGGCTTAAGTGCAAGAAAATTAATGCTCTCGCTGGGCTCCAGCTGTATTTTTTTATGTAATATTTTAAAGTTTTTTTTATATAAATTTTTTTAATAATTTTAAATATTTAAAAAAAAAATTACAATATTATTAAAAAATATTTCTTTAATATAATTTTTTATTTTACTTCATGATTAAGTAAGTATTTTTTAATGATTTGTTTTTACTTTCTGATTAATGAAGTATTTTTTAATGAAATTTTAAATTTATTTTATTTTATTAAAATATTTAAAAGTGTTAGAAAAATTTATGTAAAAAATGACTTAAAAAAAATATATGAAAAAATACATACTAGAGTGAGCGGGAGCCCCAAGTAGTAGATCTAGCATTGTCATTTTCTTTTTGATGTGCAGTTTTCCTTTTATAATTAAAATAAACACGTGGCTACCAATTGAACATGCTGCGTCTAGCGAGAAGGAGGAGAGGGACGCAGAAGCGGGGGCTGTAGCACTACTCTAAGTTCAATTTGGGATGAGGCTTTTATACATCCTTGGCACAAGAAAATATTTACTCAGCAGCTCTACGTCACCTACTTGCTTTTCATCAACAAATGTGTGATCTAAAATTACTAAATCGAAAAATGGAAGAACTCTTGTCACAAAATTTTGTTAAAAGTCATTCAAATGACCCCACGACTACGGCGCCAAGGACTATAAATGAGATTTTTGGTGATCGATTCCATTTTTAATAGAGTAAATCTATTTATTATCTATTTTCTTATCATCTTATAATGTGCATTAAATCATATGTTCACAAATAAAATATAATAAATAGTATCTAATCATCTAATACCACATCATAGAATGATGAGAGGATGATAAAAATTGAAATAATGAATAAAATTATTCTTTTTAATATTATCGTGTTATGTACTGTAGTTGGTTAGACGCGATAGGTAATTTGGGGCATGGGATGAGATATAAAATTTTCATCTCATCTTATCATTACAATTTACTCTGACACAAAATATCGTAAACAATTAATTTTTTTAAATTTTAATTCAATTTTTTCAAATCTCAAAAAAATAATAATATTAAAAAATAATATTTTAAATTTTTATCTAAAACCAAAAATTTTGATTTTCCTCCCCATCTCACTCGAAAAAGAAAATTAGACGAAGTCTCAACATTCTTCGGACCAGCATCCGTGAATCATGGCTAACGTCTATCTACTTTCTTGGTATAGCATAAATACATATATATATATCAAAAAATTTTCACAACTTCCTACTATTTACTCACACACCACACTCCATATTTTTTTTTTATATTTTTTTCTTTTATCAAATATTTTTTATATGAATAGTGAATAGAAAATTTGAAATAGTTTAAAAAGAATAAAATCAAAAAAAGATTTTAAAAAAATATTAGAAATTTTAAAAATTTTAAAAAATATGGAGTGTGAAGTGTGGAGTATGGTGGAGGTTGTGTAGCAAAGCCTATATATATATGGTCAACTAATTTCTTAGTCTTTGCACTTGAATATGTGTGGAAATAATAATGATGGGGGTATCTCCAAGCCGATTCGATATGTATTTATCCTGGGTATAAATTTGTAAGTGATTTACGGGAGAGAAGAGGGACCGAGAATACATAGAGGGAGAGAAGAGACGGGAATAAAAGAGGGACTTACTTTGGTCACCACGAAGACGACGGCAAGAGCTGGTTGATGCGACCTCTGGAATGGGGCTGGAGAAAGACCACGCTTGCGGGCTGGGGAAGATGGGGCTGAAGAATCCAATATGACTCGGGTTGAAGAAGAAATGGTAGAAGAAGTTGCGGGTTGAAGAAGAAAGGGGCGAAGAAGGTAAAGTGCGTTTCGAGAGAAAGAAGAAAAAGATAGAGGAATTGGAGGGTTTCGGGATGAAGAAGACAGCAAAAAATCGAGGGAAAAAGAAGTAGCGGGAGGTAGAGAAATGATAAAAATATTATTTGGCCTTCCAACAGTCACTCGCTAGGTATGGAGAGGCTCTAACATTTACTGTAGTTAAAATGTAAAATTTTTCTATTTTAAGATGTTTTTTGCTACATTTCCTTTTATTTTAGATTTGCATTGGCAAATGGCTAGTCCATTGCCAATGCTCTTAAGAGGATAGTTTGGCTATGTAGATCTCCATCTTTTGCTGTTAGATGGTACTCCTCTCTTATATTTCTGCCTTCATAAGGTGGAGGCAGCAAAATTGTTTTCCTTTTATGAGACCCGTGCTCATGTTTCAAAATCCCAGTACCATTGAAAGCTACATTGGCATGGATGGTGGTGTTGTTGTCTAGGTTGATTAGTAATAATGTGATCCTTCATGCATAATGAAGAACCTTCATCAGATCACAAAAAATAGAGCATATTTACTTGTTTTGATTATTAAATACAGATGCAACTTACTGAAACCTTTGAGTAGTGAGAATAAGCCGATTTTTATTTTTATTTTTGTTCCAGAAAAGCTAGTTGGAAGAACACTGTAACGAAGAGAGCATCAAACAAAAAAGAAATCTTCCAGGCAGTTCAGAAAATATCAAACCTTTGAAGGAGAGAGGGAGAGGGGAGAAAAACAGAGTGACGGGGGAGAGAGAGAGAGAGAGGAGGCATATGGGATTTGGGGATTTGGTTAGCTACAATTGTTTCTATTTTTCATTTGTTAAAAATCAAAGCTGTCAAAAATTAATTGGAGCCTGTAAATTCCCCCTCAACACCCATCCGGCCTCTAGCCTCTCTCGTTAAAATCCATCTTGTGGGGGTGACTCGAACCCTTAGCCAAAGCATCAATAACCACTAAGCGAATGAATTTGTGTTCTATGAAAGGATCCAAATACTGTAAGGCTTATAAAGTTTCCTTAATTCTCTTTCTAAAATAATTCACAATTTTAAAAAATAAAATCTCTAAAATATTATTAATAATAAATATAATATAGTTTCAAAAAAAAAAAAATATATATAATATATATTATTTTAAAAATATTTCAAACATTATTTGTGTTTGTATTTTTTTAAATAAATACAAAAAAAAAAAAAAAACTAATAAATACACTACTTTATCGATCTATTAAACATTTTTAAATTTTCAGATAGATGCCATTCACGGGTGGCCCTGGACAAGGTACCGTCGGTCCAGATCGGGCTCTCAAAGATGGCCACTTGCTTGTTGTAGGCCACCCCTGACTTGTTGTCCGCCACCCCATGACGAAAATTTTGTTTTGAAAAAACTCAACCAAACAATGCCTCAGATTATAATTGTGCAGTTGACGATGTTATATAGTAAAAACTACATTAATATTCTAATCATTTTTCATAAAGATTCGGCGCAGTTTAGATAGTGAATTAAGATGAGTTGAGATAAAATTTAAAAATTGAATAAAATATTGTTTAAATATTATTTTTTAATATTATTATTATTTTAGAATGTGAAAAAATTAAATTATTTATTATATTTTGTATAAAAATTTAAAAAAATTATATTGATAAGATTATATGAGATAAAATATTTTCACTATTCAAACTGGATCAAACTATTATTTTCAAATTCTACCGTGTAGAATGTTTTAGAATTTGGGAGAGAGAGTTACACAAAGTGAACCACATCATATTTGTTAAGGAAAATGCTAGAGCCCCCGCTGGGGCTCTAGTGTTTTTTTTATGTGTTTTTTTAATTCCTTTTTTATTTAGATATTTTTAATGATTTTAAAAATTTTTAAAAATAAAATAAAAATTAAAATATTATTAAAAAATATTTCCTTAATCATGAAGTAAATTAAAAAATTATAATTTTTTATTTTACTTCGTGATTAAGGAACTATTTTTTAATAATTTTTTTATAATGATATTTTAAATTTAAGAGGAAAAAGTTAGAGTCTTACTGGAAATTTAAAACATCATTAAAAAACACTTTCTTAATCAGAAAGTAAAAAAAAAAATCATTAAAAAATATTTTTTTATTTTACTTCGTGATTAAGGAAATATTTTTTAATAATCTTTTTACTTTTTAATTAAGAAAGTATTTTTTTAATGATATTCTAAATTTATTTTATTTTTTAAAAATATTAAAAAATCTATATAAAAAATAATTTTTAAAAAAACATAACACCCCCAGCGGGGGCTGTAGCACTCCCCATTTGTTAAACATGAACACACTTTTTCGCTGCTTGTTAATTATGACAAGAGTCGTTCTATACATCAACAACTGTTCTCACCCACACCACCACACGCCTGACGTGTATTTTATTTATTTATTTAAATGCTGAAACATCGTCCTCTGACTCTTCCTCACTCTCTTTCCTCTTCACTTCTGGCGCCCACACTTCCCACCTCCACCACTTAGTCAATACTGTCTCCCTACCTCCCTCTTAGATCTCATTTCCTTAAAGACGAACAGCTCTCTAGCTGTAGCTAACATGTTTTTGGGTTTTTTTTTCTTTTCTATTTTCTCGCGAAACAAACTTGCTTCCTATTGTTAATGCTTTAAAAGAAACACTTTGCCTTATAGAAAACGCCCCAAATTAACGGCACAAAAATAATTTTACGATCTTAGAGAAAGAGAGAGAGAGCAGAGAAAATCAAGGATTCTCCGTGCAGTCTAGGGTTTTGATCAAAATCATCGACTTCAGCACCACGTTCAGAGACAGTCTACAGCCTCACTACCATGATCCTCACCCAGATCCCCACATTCCTTTGCCTCTCTCACTCGGATCCACTTCCTATTCCCAATGAAGCTTGAGATCCTGTTGGGTGCTGTCGAGATCCTTGAATTTAGGGAGGGAGGGAGAAAATATCCTCACTTTCGAAATGGAGTATTTTTTGTGTAGAGAGGGAGAGATCGTAATAGGGAGGCGGGAGGAAGTAAAATTAAACCGTGAGTTGGCAATGACGGACCGGGTTTGTCTTCGGTGTGGGATGTGTGTGTTGGGCAACCGGCGGATGCAAAGAATTTTTCTTATGACAATTGTTGATTTCACTTTTTCTAGTGGAGAAAACACTAGATTGACCCTATCTTGAAAATTTCATTTTCGGAAAGAAAAAAAAGCACTTTTTCACTCTTTCATATACTAGGGGATTTCACTTGGAAAAGAAAATGTTCCATACTAATGGATTCGGGTCCATAACCATGGGTTCCAATGTACGAGATCTTGTAGCACTTACCAATAAGGCCTTATCGATTAGTATTACACAAAAGAAATTCATTATAGACATTAATATAATTAGATCTGCTCTTCATAGACAAACTTGGGATTTGCGATCCCAGGTAAGATCGGTTCATGATCATGGGATCCTTTTCTATTAGATAGGAAGGGCTGTTGCACAAAACGTACTTCTAAGTAATTAAATAATAGATAATAATTATTTTTATAAATTTTTATATAATTATATTTTAAATAAAAAGTATTTTTATAAAATAATTTATAAAATTAACATCATTTTATATAAATATTCTTATTTTAAAATGTAATTATAAAAAGAATTGTACTTTCAAAAAACACAAATTCAAAGAATGGCAGGGAAAAACATGTCTTTCAAAAACCTGTCACCAATGAATTATGAATTTATGACAATTATTGCCTTGAACTGTTCTAAGGGAAGAACCACGGAAATGTTTGTTGCTTTCATTTCATTTATTTCTGGTCTGCAATCTTATCTCTAAAGTGACATTTTTATTTTTTAGCCGCCACGCTTTTTTAAGACCAAGAAAAGTACTAAAAAAGCCAAACGCTTCTACACGTAAATATTGGTCCTGGAATTGCAGTCTATCTGATCATAATTAATGTTTGGCATTGTAACACTTGGAAACGGAAAGAAAGAAAAAGTTCACGTAGCGTGTAAGTTCGCTTGACCACGTGGCCCGTTATTCACCTCATATACGTCTCCTTTAACATAAACTACAACTAGAGCCTGGACTTCTCCTAATTCAACTCTCCTGCATGCACCGATCGATCATGGCGCTAAAACATCAAAATTCACCCCTTCTTCTGCTATTGGGTTTTCTGTTTGTGCAGTACTCATGCCTGTTTCAATTGATCCAATCTTTTAGCAATTTTACAGACCAATCTGCTCTCATTGCCTTTAAATCTGGAATCAGTTCTAGTTCAAATGAAACCCTCTTGGCTACTAACTGGTCCACTGCACCAAACTCGATTTGCAATTGGATTGGGGTCTCCTGCAGTCGACGTAGGCAAAGAGTCACCGCTTTGGACCTTTCCTACATGGGTCTCCATGGCACCATTTCTCCTCATATTGGTAACCTCTCCTTCCTAGTCTCACTTAATCTTGATGTCAACAACTTCTATGGTTTTATTCCGCATGAGATCAGTCATCTACATCGCTTGAAAATACTCTTGTTGGATGCCAACCAATTGGAAGGAAGCATCCCTCCTACTATTCAGAATTGTCGAAAGCTTCGCGTGGTAAGTTTGGATACGAACCGTCTTATTGGTGCAATTCCATCGTCATTTGGCAATTTGTCAATGTTGGAGTTCTTGAATTTGCAGCATAATAGTCTCACTGGTCCACTTCCTTTAGTCATCTTTAACATATCTTCTCTAAACGCATTTTCTGTTACGTCTAATCACATCTCTGGAGCTCTTCCGAATGATCTTTGTAGCCACTGTCCCAATCTTAGAAGACTTTATTTCTCGTCTAACAAATTTGGCGGTCAGCTCCATTCACAATTTAATAATTGTGGGGAGCTTTCAATTTTATCTTTGTCATACAATACATTTGATGGGAGTATTTCAAAAGCTCTAATTGGCAATTTACCTGCAAAGCTTGAAATCCTATATCTTGGAGGTAACAGTTTCACTGGTATCATACCTTCTACCTTATGTAATTTGTCGAGGTTGCAAGAATTCGGAATTGAGGATAACCACATCCAAGGAAGCATTCCGACAGATTTGTGGCATCTTCAGAAATTAACTGTTTTGGTTTTGGGAAGGAATAACTTCAAAGGGGCAGTACCTCAAAAAGTCTTCAACCTTACTTCTTTAAAACGTTTCGGCTTTGAGGGAAATTCCTTATCTGGTTATCTTCCATCACTGGATTCGGGGCAATCTTGCCCTAATCTTGAAAGAATCGCACTTGGTCACAACAAACTCAGTGGTCATATCCCATCCTATCTTTCGAATTGTTCCAAGCTCATCATATTAGCACTTCCAGAAAACTTGTTCTCCGGAACAATTCCCAAAAGTCTTGGAAACTTGAAGTACCTCCAACTACTTTTTTTGAGTGGAAATCAGCTAATAGGCCGTGAGACTACAGATCAAGAGCCCAATTTCATTTCATCTTTATCGAATTGTAGATTTTTGACAAGTTTATCCTTAAGCTATAATCCATTGGATATAACAATTCCAGATTCTATTCAAAACTTTTCGGCTTCCTTACAAAGCTTTCTTGCAGGCAATTGCCAAATAAGGGGTCATATTCCTATGGGAATGGGTTTTTTGAAAGGCTTGACCTGGCTTGATTTGGGAGGTAACAATTTGACTGGAAATATCCCTTTCACAATCGGTGGTTTAGAAAGATTACAAAGATTGCATCTTTACAATAACATGATTGAAGGATTGATTCTAGAAGAGATATGCCAATTAAGGAATTTGGGAGAACTGGATCTCTCAAATAACAGAATCTCTGGAGTCATCCCAAATTGCATTTCAAACCTCAGTCTACTAGTACAGCTATATTTGAGTTCTAATAGACTCGAATCATCAATACCATTAAATTTATGGGGCCTCGAAAATCTAAAGTTCTTGGATCTGTCATCGAATTTCCTTAGTGAACATTTGTCTTCGAACATGACAAAATTGGACACTCTTGAATATCTAGATTTGTCAAGAAATGAAATTGCCGGAGAGATTCCAAGTATCATTGGAGCATTTGAAATCCTCAGTCATCTTGATTTTTCAAACAACTCCTTTCAAGGAGGCATTCCGCAATCTTTTGAGAACCTTAAAGGGTTAGATCTCTTAGATCTTTCTTACAACAATCTTTCTGGTACAATTCCTAAATCCCTTGAGGCACTTCCATATCTCAAATACTTGAATTTATCTTTCAACAAGCTAGTAGGAGAGATTCCATCCGGTGGTCCTTTTATGAACTTCACGGCAGAATCATTTTCAGGAAATAGTGCACTTTGTGGGAATCCAATTTTTGGAGTTCCACCTTGTCCAACGATTCCTACCTACCAACAATCAAAGATGAAAAATATTTTGATCAAATGTATTCTTCCTGTGATTGCATCAATTATAATCTTCGTAATGTTGGTTTATTTGCTGAGAGGACGTCGGAAGAGTAACATGGAGATACCCACTTCACTTAATGCATTGTCTGCATTAGAACATAGAATGATATCATATCAAGAGCTTTGCCAAGGGACAAACAACTTTTGTGAAAGCAACTTGCTTGGAGTCGGAGGTTTTGGCTCTGTGTACAAAGGAATACTTTCTGACAGGACAATTGTTGCAGTAAAAGTTCTAAGTTTGCAATTATCGGGTGCTTTCAAAAGTTTTGATGCAGAGTGCAAGGTGTTACGTACAATTCGACATAGAAATCTTGTTAAGGTCATAACTACATGCACTAATCCCGAGTTTAGAGCGTTGGTGCTTGAATACATGTCGAACGGCAGCCTTGAAAAATGGTTATACTCTCATAACTACTGCTTGGATCTTCTACAGAGAATAAATATTATGGTTGATGTTGCTTCAGCCTTAGACTATCTCCACCATGGTCAATCAGAATCTATATTGCATTGTGATTTGAAGCCTACAAATATCCTTTTGGATGAGGACATGGTTGCACATGTGGGCGATTTTGGCATTGCAAAGATTTTAGTTGAAAACAAAGACGCAACACACACCAAAACTCTTGGTACCTTTGGCTACATCGCACCAGGTACGTACGTACATGAATTCACCCTACTTTTTTAATTATCAAAAGGATAAATAACATGATGCTGATCTTACAAATGTCTTGTAACAACTCTCTTGGCAATTTTCCTCTTGATCTTTGCTAGTCTTATAGTCGATAAACTCATATGAACATGAATCCCAAACAAAGCTCTATGTGCGATTTTTTTTAGAAATAAACCCAGGTTTAGCTCTAGCCATCTCACAACCACAAAGCTGGCCTTCAAGAGCTTGCATGACCCAACCTCTCATGAGACCATTAGCAAGATTTCTGTGCAAGTTGCGGTAGTTTGCAAACTCACAAATTCACAATGACTTGAAATTTTTATTCAATTTGAAAGCAAACTCTTTTCATAGCAATTATAACTCAAATATAGCAATACGTAACTTTTACAAAAGACTAAAAAGAAATCCTTGCATTAAAGTAAATTGTTATACGCATCATATAGTAATGAGTTTCAATTTTAGGATTGTAGATGCATTTACAATTCTCTTTTTTGGATGATATATTAAAATATATTTGGAAAGGGACCTGACAAAGACTACAAAAGACTATCTATAGTAGAAGGGGAAAAAATTAGGGAAATATTATTGAAGTCAACAATTAATTGGTCCAATCCCATTATTTAAAAATACCATCTTTGTTTTTGGATGGCACATGTGAATTGCTACTTAATTGCGTCATTTATTAAGACACAAGTTGCTAACTTAAATGCCTTCTTGACAATTTGTGAGTATTTTTAGAATATGGATTTGAAGGGAAGGTATCCATCAAAACCGATGTCTACAGCTATGGCATAACATTGTTGGAGATGATCATGAGGAAGAAACCCACCGACGACATGTTCACTGCAGACTTCTCTTTGAGGCAGTTGGTAAATGCATCCATTCCAGATAGAATGATGGAAGTTGTGGATGACGGTTTACTAAGAATAGAAGATGGAAGAGACACCATTGCCTTGCAAAGTATTCTTTCGTCAATCATGGACTTAGGCTTGAGGTGTTCTGAAGAATTACCAAATACAAGAATGGATATCAAAGACGTGTTGGCCCAGCTTAATAAAATCAAGTCAAACTTTTTTTGAGAACAGGAACAGGGCTACTAGACATACTTGACCTTAATTTGTTTCGCATGTTTTATGTCTTTTTAATATTATGAAGTACTTATGAGTGGTATGTAACATGTTTGTGCCAACATTCATGCTTAAAAAAAATGACTTGAGGCTCTACTCTTCTTCCATCTCTGTACACTTTTCATTGAGCTCATTTCCTTTATCACCCTACGAAAATCCCGGCCAGTAGGTCCACAACGGCCAACATTCTTTTGTTTAAAATGTGTTTCTGTTACTCTTAATTACCAACATTCATTTGCTTGTGAAACTTCTTTAACTAGGAGAACCGTCCTCAAATGGGTTGAAACTTGAAAGTGGTAATCTTTACGTTACGTTCTACTTCTTGTTTAATTCCAAAATTCTAAGAGAACCAAATTAAACAAAGAAAATGAATTGAATTTGAAAAGTGTTTTAGATAAGAAAGGAGAGGAAAAGAATCCAAATTGAATGAGAACATTGACTATTGATCAATTTCTTATTTCAAAATCGATGGATCTGACTTGAGAATACTTAGAAAATAGATGGAGCTTACCGTTGACTTTCGTAAACTAAACCTGGTACTAACTTGCTAGCGCTCACCACCTTTTCTCTCGACGGTCCGTAACCAGAATTTTCAAGAGTAATGCTACATACACTCGTGAAGTGCGCAAGCGCCGTGCCGTCGCTTTGAAAAGGAGTGGAGTCCACTTTTAAAAAATTAATTTTTTTTTCATGTGGTGTCTCGTATTTATTCACTTTTTTCAAAATAATTACGCGGCGCTTGTACACTTATGATTGCAACTATCATTCCTCAATTTTCAAATTGGAACATAATTACTAGTTGGAAAATGGAAAATGATAGTACTAATCTCAAATATGCCTACCAAATGTGTCTACTGATATATAATTTTTTTAAGGGTTAAAGAAGTGACTATTAATAAATTTATATATATGTTTCTTAATAATTAAAGATGTTTAAAAAATAATTAAAATAAAAAAACTCATTAACATATTTCGAATGCACATTTTTTGTGCACCCTATAATTATCATTTTATTTGAGCCCTGTATAGCCATGGAGTTCCATTTACTGACGTTGTCAAGATTGCCCCAACACAGGCAAAGCCCAATTTGAGGCCCAAGCCCAATATTTATATAGAAACATTCTTTCTAGTAGTGTCCAATTGACAAGTGTACGAAATATTAGGACAAAAGGAAAGGAAAGCTCCTTCCCTCTTTCAACAGCTAAGGGAAGAGAGAAGATAGAGAAGATGTCTACCAATTGTTCTACATTTACGGTACATTTCTTGCACTATACAAAATTTTCCAAACCTCTTTGCTAATAATACTTTATTGCGGCGCAAGCAAAGTTGTCGTAGAAAATTTGGTTTGTAATTCGATGTGAATAGTTCCCAAACTTTTTGTGGCGATATTTTGATCTTTTATGACCATTTTAGAATATTTACGGCTAAACTCATTTCCAACGACCTAAATTTAGTCGCGAAAAGTGAATTTTACTACAGGTGGATTTTCTTTGCGGCGATAAAGGGAAAATGCCGCAACTATTTGTTTTTGCGGCAATTGTTTTATTGCCGCAACAACACCTGCTAGTAAGGGACATAAATCTTTTGCACGACTATGATCGCCGCAAAAGGTCATGATTTCAAAATCCTAGTTCCCCTCACTTTTTCCACTCCCTTCTCTTCCTCCCAGTGCGGTTCTCTTGCTCTTGCCGGATCTCTACTCTTCATGCCTCCACACAGCAGCCACTCCACGCCACCGTCGACCCACCATCACTGTCCACCTCCATCGTCGTCGGCCAACCCAGCCAAGCCCCTCCCTCGTGGCTTCTCTCTCTCTCGCAGATATCCCTCTCTCTTCTCCCTCAAGTTCCCAGTGCCAACGCGTCCTTAGCCGCCGCACCACCTCCAGCTACCAGTGTAGCTACCCCCCCAATGGTCCCCAACCCCTTCACCGAAGCTCTCCCTCTCTCACCGTCGATATGCTCTCCCCCTCACAAATCGCGCTCAAGCTCCTATACCCACCATGCACCGCCTTCCTCCACAACGCAGCACCACAACAAGTTAGCCCTCCACATGGCCACAAGGCCACCCCCATGCTCCACCGCCTACTCTTCAACGCCGTAAGCCAACCCAGAATAGAGCAACCCTTTGCTTTTGTTTACCAGCATATAGGAAAGTAGCTATTATTTTCTGTGGTATCCACCCCTAATTTAACCAATACCTTGAGGCTTGAAGTTCTTCTCATGCCTTTAGATATTAATATGCTGTGATTTGTTGCCTTTAGGCTAAGTTATGATGATGAACATGTTGTTATATAGCTTTTGGGATCGGTCACTATAGATTTTGGGTATATTATTTAAGTTGCAGCCGTAAAATGCATACATGAAGCACCCGACTTGAGGTAAAATATTGTAAAAGATGCAGCTTTTATCACTCACATGCGTTGTCAAGTAATGAAGGGTAGGACTTGGAGCATTGTTCTTTTTTTTTCTTTTTTTTTTTTTTTAATTTACGTTTTGCTGATCTGTCAAATATTAGGAGCATAAAGTACTTTGATTAACCAATATCCCAACCAAAAGTGGGAAAGTAGTTTACCAGCAAATTGCAATCAAACAAGAGAGAAAAAGGAAAGTGGGAGTAAGACTGGGACACGTTAATAAGGATGGACCGGGAGATTGACTGCTTGTTTAGAGATGTAAACAAGCTGAATATCAATTTAATATTTAACAATTCAATCTCGGTTTGATTATACTAGAGACAAGCTCAAGTAGAGCTCTAGCTAGTTTTGCAATTCGCTAGCTTGCATGTTGGTGGATCTTAAGCATTTTATTTATTAATTCAAATACATTTATCATCTATTTCCATGACTTTCCTTATTTTACTTTATGGATGAAATTTGTTGTAGTAGTAACATTTTCCTTTTTATGAATGACTTAGGAAGTGGTCAGACCCAACAAATGCATATCCAAGCCAAGAGTTTAAGCAACTTTTACTACACTCTGAACTTGCTTATGCAAGTATCTCTTCAGATTCCTTCCAGTTAGTAAAAAGACGTTATCTCTTTAAAGCATGACTTGCCTGGGTTTTAGGAATCTCCATTCGTTTCAACTATCTTTAACAAATTAATCGCTTTGGTTAATGATGGGGGAAGTCCATTTTTACTTATTATGTATGCTGGACTTGAGAAAGTCAATAAGGGCATGCTTGGCCAACTTAAAATACGTGGCGCTGACTCTGGTTTCTCTCTAGAATTGAGACGACTTTAGGGTTGCTGGATGGCAAATCCTGCCGCCTCGCTGTTCTTTGTGGCGGGACAACCCTCTTTTTCACCTCCAACGGGAGGAGAGGGTGGCTCTGTGTTGTTGGGTTTGTTGGAATAGGGAAAGAAACAATCTGAGACTGGGAAGTTTGATGTGGGTTATGCGGATATGGTGGTTAATCGGCCTCAACCTTTGCCTGTTATGGAGATTCCGCTTAGAGAACCAAAATTTTCAGAAGGTGAGATGTTCTTTCTTTTTTCAAAAACTAAGATTCAAAAATCAGTCGAGCCGTTTCGTTTTGTTGTTGTAGTTAAAATTTTCCGTAGAAGACCGTCTCTCGATCATATTAGAGGTTTCATTAAGAATCGTTGGGGACTCCGGGTGATGCCTGTGGTGGGGCAATTGAGAAATCCATGAAATGTGTTGATCCAATTAACAAATGAGGTGGATTTTGTTAGTGTGATCTCTCGGGGGAATGCTGAGTTGATGGGGGTATAAAATTTTTCATTGGACACCGGATTTTAATGAAGAGGTTGACTCGCCTATGGTGCCAATTTGGATTACTCTTCCAGGGCTTCCCCCAAATTACTTTCAACCTTCTATGTTGAAAAGTATTGGTGATGCTTTGGGAACTTTTCTGAAACGAGATAATGCCACTGTCTGTGTGACCAGGCCGGAGGTTGCAAGGTTTGCGTGGAGTTGGATGTGTCAAAGCCATTGAGAGATGACTTTTGGTTGGGGCCCCCAGGTCTTCAATCTAGCCATTATCAAGAGGTTGTGTATGAATCAGTGCCAGCATTCTGTGGGTGGTGCCGTTAGCAGGAACATTCTGAGCATAAGTGTGGATTGAAGAATAAATCAACTGTCAAGGGGAAGGAAAAAATTGTTCAGGGGGCAGGTAGTAAAGGGAATGTGAAGCAGGTGTGGAAGATGATTGGGGCCGATGGACAGAAGAAAAATCCTGGTGGAGGAGAGACACAATACAATCTAAATAGACGGACAGAAATTTTGGAGGGTATTCGTCAAAGGTCAGTGAAGGATGTTCCAAAAACTTCTAAAGTGTTATTTGTTTCCGTATCAGGGGAGGTGCTATCTCAACCCCAATTCAATCTTGAGATTGTCTCGGGGGGAGAGGAAGAAGGCGCTGTGAATGAATTGATTCAGGGGTCAACAGGAAATCAGGTTGGGCTTGAACAAGTGGATGTGGTGGATGCATTTAAGGCTTCAGGTAGTTGGTTTGAGCAAGTGGAATGTGAGGAATGCTTGGAGGTCTCTGAGGAGATTAACAAAGACTGTCTTTCTCCAAGAAGTTCTCTGAAGGTTATTGATGCATCAATGGAATTTGAGCTGGCTCAAATTGTGAATACAGGGCAGGATGAGGTAATTGGAAATAAGGAAGTGACAGGGCAATTTCAGTCTTTATCTGAGAATGAAGAAGCCGATGAACTTGAGGAGTTGGCTGCTAAGTGTTTTAATTCGGATTCTGAAGTAGAAGCTCCCAAAAAAAATCTGAGGGGTATTAAAAAGAAAAAAGCCGTCGTTGTTCTTGAAAGAACAACGAGATCAAATAAACACTATTGATATTATGAATATTCTTATTTGGAATATTCAAGGTATTATTTCGTCGAAGGCTAGACTTCAGCAGCTTATGAATAAATATCGGCCTACGGTGGTAGCTTTATTAGAACCGTTTGTTTCTGTTAATAAATTGCAGTGCTGGGCGAGATGGTTGCATCTTCCTAATTTCTTCATAATGTAGATAAGGGGGGAAAGATTTGGCTTTTTTGGGCGGATGAAGTTGATTTTCAGATTGTGTCAAAAATGGATCAAGCTGTTTCCGGGTGGTTTTCTGTTGGAAATGTTAGGGTGTTTTTTACTTTTGTTTACGCAAGTTGTTTTCAATGGCAAAGACATGATTTACGGAATTATCTCTGTCATGTGGATGTGAGTGGGGGCTGCTGTTTCCTTGGGGGAGATCTTAACATTACCAGATCAGAATCAGAGAAAATTGGAGGTTTATTTGGTTCTTCTCGAGCACGCATGGACTTTAATAACTGTATACAGAATTGTGGTTTACTTGATATCCATTCTATTGGTCAACGCCTGTCTTGGTGTGATGGGAGGTTAGGGGGAGGAAGAATTTGGGCTAGGCTTGACAGAGTTCTGGTTAATGCAGAATTTTTGGACATTTTTTCGGGCATGAAGATGGAGTATTTATCTCGGACTTCTTCATATCACTGTCCAATGGTTACTCAGCTTTTTGGTGTTCAGATTAGGGGTTTTCGACCATTTCGGTTTCAAAGGATGTGGTGCTTACATGATGATTTTATTAATGTTGTTCGGAGGGTGTGGAGCCAGGAATTCATTGGGTGTCCAATGGTCCAAATCTCGGCTAAATTGAAGCAGTTGAAAAAAGACTTAAAGAAATGGAACTTTGATGTGTTTGGCCGCGTTAATAATGATATTATGGAAATTGAGAAAGAGGTGGTGGGGTTTGAAGAGCAACTGATTTCTAGTTATTCTCAAGAAATGGAAGCTGATTATTTAAACTGTAAGCAAAGGCATTTACATTATTTACATAGAGAAGAAACTATGTGTTGCCAAAAGTCTAGGATAAATTGGTTGACAGAAGGTGATGCTAATACAGCCTTCTTTAATGCTTTTGTGAAATGTAAACATAAGTCTAATAGGGTGGAGGTCATGAAGTTAGATGATGGTAGTGTGTTGGACTCTTCGGAGGCTGTTCTGGATGGGGCTGTCACTTATTTTCAGAACCTCTTAACAACTACACAAAATTCCAGTCTTGATCCTGTTATGGATCTCCTGCACTCTACGGTTTCGGATGCAGAAAATGAAGCTTTATGTAGAGTCTCTTTGTTGGAAGAGGTAAAGGAAGTGCTTTGGTCAATTCCGCAAGATAGTAGCCCAGGCCCCGATGGATTTTCAACAAGTTTTTTTCAAAATACATGGGAAGTTGTGAAGGATGATTTGCTTTTTATGGCAATAGAGTTTTTTGAGGGTAAGCCTTTTACGAATTTTTATGGTGCTACTAATATTGTCTTGCTTCCAAAAGTGGCTGAACCAGATAATTTTTTGAAGTTTCGGCCAATTAGTTTATGCTCGGTTGTGTATAAGATAGTGGCAAAAATCATGGTGACAAGGTTGCTGCCGATTATGAGTAAAGTAATTTCTGTAGAGCAGTCGGCCTTTGTTAAAGGAAGGAATATTTTTGATAATATTGCTTTTGCACAAGAACTGATTCATGGTATTAATAAAAAGGTGCGTGGTGGGAATGTCATGATTAAAATAGACATGGCGAAAGCATACGATAGAGTCAATTGGAAATTCTTATTGGTTGTTTTGACTCGGTTGGGATTTTCAGAAAAATGGAGGATCTCATCTTTATTTGTATATCATCTCCAATGTGCTCCATGATGTTAAATGGTTCGATACGAGGTTTTTTCAAGCCTTCGAGGGGTTTGCGCCAAGGTGATCCCTTATCACCGTATTTATTCATTTTATCCCAAGAATTGTTATCTCGTATGATCAATGAGGAATTCCAGAAAGGGCAAGTGAAACCCTTTAATCATGGTGGGTTGTTAATTATGCACCTTTTCTATGCGAACAACATTCTTATTTTTGCAAATGGAGGGAAGAGATCAGTCTAGAAGTTGATGAGTATTTTAAAATCTTATGAATGTATATCAGGACAGCTGGTTAGTGCTTCTAAGTCTTTCATTTTCTGCTCATCAAAGATTCCTGCTGCTAGAAAAAATGAGTTGTTGCAGCTCACTCAATTTTCCGATGGGAAATGGCCTTGTAATTATTTAGGGGTACCTCTACATGTGGGGAGAGTCACCATGAGGCTGTTCGAGCCTATGATTCTGAAAATTCAAAAAAAGCTTGCGGATTGGAAGAGTAAAGCTCTGTCTTTTGGAGGTAAGATAACTCTTATCAAACATGTTCTTTCTAGTATGCCGATTCATATGATTTTTGTCATGATGTTGCCAAAGGGGTTTTCAAAACCATTTTGTCTATATTTTCGAATTTCCTCTGGAATTCTTGTGAAGAATAAAAAAAAAGAAAAGAAAGTGGGTGGCATGGCGGCACATTTGTTTTCCAGTTGAGGAAGGTGGGTTGGGTTTTCGAAGCCTTGTTGATGTTCAGAAGTCTTTATTTATGAGATTTGCTTGGAAGTTGCTAGATGGTAGTTCACTATGGGCGAAATTTTTTAAGGCAAAATATTTAGCGGATTATCACCTTGCATATGTGATGTCTAAGGGTAGAGGTTCCAGATTTTGGAAGGGAATTATGGCAGTCCTACCAGTTGTTATTAAACAGTCCAAGAGCATAATAAGGCAAGCCGATGTTAGTTTATGGTATGATAATTGGTTAGGAGATGGGGCTATATTTGAGACACAAGAGGTCAGAGGAAATCCACGGCTTAGAGTGGCTGATGTGCTGGTAACCACTGGGTGGGATCTCGGCAGATTGCAAGCACTGGTTTCAGAAGATTGTTTGGAAAAAATAACTCAGTGGAGAGGATCGATAAAAGCTGGAAAGGACATTTGGATATGGCAGCCTAATGTAGATGGGAGGTTCACTACTAAATCAGCTTGGGAGTTGATTAGAGATCATGGGAATAATTGCCCATGTCGTAAGTGGTTATGGCAGAAAAATGTTCCAAAGAAAATGTCATTTGTATGCTGGAGAGCTCGGAGAGACAAGTTACCAGTTGATGAAAGGATTAGGTAGTTTGGAATCTCTATGGTTTCAAAATGTCATTGCTGTGACTCTCCTCAATAAGAGACCATGGATCACGTGCTGTGTAGTGGTGAACTAGCTGTCAAAGTTTGGAAATACCTTGCTGCAGTGCTGGGTGTCCGACTATCTAACTTCAACTATTGGCAAGATATGATGAATCTATGGTGGATGAAGAGCTCGGCAGGTACTCAGGTTGGTCTTTGCAAAGGTATGTTGCCTATTTTGATTACTTGGGCATTATGGAGGAGTTGAAATTTGATGTGTATGCTATTATTCGGTCAATAAAAGTTTGTCTTGTAGATATTTTTTCACAAAAGCTTATTTTAGGAAGAGTCATGTTATTGATGGAAAATCCTGAAGGATTTAAATTGCCCAGTGGTTCCTTTGATTGTTAAAATTCCGAAAATGATAAACTGGAAAAAACCGAATAGAGGTGTGTATAAATTCAATGTCGATGGCTGCTCCATGGGGAATCCAAGTGAAGCGGGAGGGGGGGTGGGAATTAATCGAGATGCAGAAGGTAATGTCATTGCTGGTTTTACAAGATATTATGGGGTTGCAACAAATTCTTTAGCGGAAGGATGTGCCTTACTTGATGGGTTACGCCTAGCAAAAAATCTGGGTCTTACAAATATTGCGATAGAATCTGATTCTCAAGTGGTAGTACAATGGATAAGGAATCGTGTGTGTAATTACTGGTATATGTGGGATTTTTGGGAAGAAATGCAAAGGTTGCTAAGGTTGTTAAGAGCCTCCATTAGTCATATTTATAGAGAAGCTAATATGGTGGCAGACTTTTTAGCCAAGGAGGGTGTGAAGAATGTTGATAGGATTATTACGGGTGCTGATTTTGGAGCGGGAATTATTTGAGGACTATTACGTATGGATCGATGGGAATTACCTTATTTACCTATTTAATTCATTGTAATTTTTTCATTGGTTATTGGTTATTTTTTGGTTAGACACAAGGGATACTTATTGTAAACCTTGTGGTATTTGTAACCACGGTATTCTTCCGCCATAAGTGAGGGCTTAAATAAATCTGGGGAGGGGCCACTCGTGGACAGGTGGTCACCAACTCTTAAAAAAAAAAAAAAGTATGCTGGACTTTATTATCTTTATTTGTATCCTCAATAAGGTAGACTTCATTCATTCAAACATGACAAGAAAATAGTTCCTTCCCCTGCTAAACCTCTTCACTACTGAAGTTGAAAAATGAGACATTGCTTGAACACTCTTCTGTTCAAAAAACTAAAACTACCTCCTTCCTCTATTAAGCCTCTGCAGGAGGTAATTATTTCTTCCCCAGGACTTCCTTTTATTGCTTGTCTGCAACTAAAGTATGCAATAAAATGGTTATTTTTGTTCATTTCCTTTGTGTCATTGTCATTTCCTTCTCTTTTCTTTTTCTCAGTAAAGATAAGTGTTTATGATGCAGCTGTGTTTTTTATTGACATTGTTATATTGGTTCTGTTTGCTAGAGTGTAATAGTATAATAGATTTTTGAACTTATTTGTTATCAATTGGGCAAGATATAAAATTAGTACTTGCACTAGGTTTTCCTATTATGGTGTGCTTACCTTCTTGACCTGCCTTTGCCTGCTCTAAGTAAACCATCAAAATAATAGTTGAGAAGTTTTTCTATCTCTCTGCATTTGCCTGCTCTCAATAAACCATCAAAACGATGTGCTTGAATTAGGATTCTTTGCTTTGCTCATCTTTGGCAATTTATTTTGCAGGATTTTCTTGGACTAGTTGAGAAGTTTCTCTCTCTCTGGAAGATATGACATCCAGTTAACTGTTGGTGATGCTATCATGGTGAGCATTGCTTTTCATCCCAAGTTTGTTCTCTCTAAGTACATCATTGATAGACCAAGCAAATTTGTTGAACTCTTTTCCAAGAGAACTTTGTTTTTGGTTAACGTGGTTGTTTCTTGTTTGTTATGAGTTGATACCTAGAGTCATATATACTTTAGTTTTCAAGTATATCTTTAATGTTTTCTTGTGTAACATATATTCCAATTATTGTACTATTTTGTCTTTCCTTTCTAATCTCCTCCGCTTAGTGTATTTATAATGTATTGTTCACATCCTATGTGTTTTAGGCTATGGCAACCATACAGTTTCACTAGTATTTTTGTTATTTTGTAAAAGATTATTTTTGGCGAATTTTAGTTGCCGAAAATGACTAGTCTCAACCATTTTAGTTAACGCCGCAAACAGGAGAAAATCTTTTTGCTGCAAAATTGTAAACATTTGTGGCGAAACATATTCGCCGATTATATTCTTTCTCAATGATGATATCACCAACCGTAGGGATTTTTCCAGGTGGTTGTATGAACTATTTGTGGCAGTTTCAACCCACTGGAAATAACACTTATTTGCAACGATTATTGCAGGTAAAAAATAGTTATAACCCTTTTTTGGCATCCAATGTGTGTCAAATGGGAAATTGATGGAAAAGTCTATTTGCAGCTATTCTTGGCATTTTTTGCAAATAATGTTTGGGATCTCGATCAAGTCCATAAACACTATGATCTCCACGCCTAGGTTCTCCTTGTGTTGACCGAATGCCAATTCTTCTCTTGTTTGGATGTGGCGCAACAATGGTGATGATGACAATTTTGGTAAAGTGAGGTTAAGTGTTTAGGGTTGGTTTGGTGTATAGGAATGATGGAATGGAAGATGAGGAGAAGGAACTCCAATGCATGCAAGAGGCGCAAGGCTATAGTGGAGACACTAGGGTTGGCGCCACTTTGGTGTATGGGAATTAGGGTTTAGGTGTAAGAAGGATAGATTGGGTAAGTGGCAAATGAGGAAAGAATATTGGAAGATGGAGACTTTGGGTTCGACTAGGTCAATGTGGTTTGATATGGAAAGTGTAGGTTTGGTAAGTGTTTGGCCGGCTATAGAGTTGGATTTGGAGTGGGATTAGGGTTCCTAAAGTTTAGGAACACTAATATGGAAAGAGGGGTTCGGTTAGGGTCTAAAGGTGTTGGAAGAAGGGTGATTTGGTAAGTAGCCGAATATGGTAAGTATTGGGGATTTCGGCTAAGGCTAATGGTAATGGCCAAATATGGTAAGTATTGGGGATTTCTGCTAGGGATAATGGTAATGGCCGAATATGGTAAGGAGGCAAACACTAGGTTGGCCGAAAATATGTGTGGGAAAAGATCAAATGGAAATATGGAATTGATGATCACAATGCAAAGATAAGAACACTCAAGAACTTCGATGAACACAAAGATAAACAATCAACTATGACTCACGAATTGCACAAAGTTGAAAGAAAACCTCATATATTGATAACTTGAATCACACCTATTCAATGAATTGCAAGGTGTGATCCTTTCTTTGGGATTCACGAATTTCACCCAAAAAGCACAAGTGCAAAGGCACCAAAATATGATCTCCTAAACAAATAATCTCCCCCTAGGGTAATTGCCAAAAGATGTGAAAGAAATGTCTAAGAGTCCTATTTATAATGGTTACAACTTGGAAACCTCCAAAAGGTCTCGTGAAAATAATTAAATAAATAAAATAAGAAATAAAGCAATAAGATAGTTGTGGTTGGGCCAAGGTGGCTCGTGGCATGCTAAGGCCCATGGGTAGGCCATGGTGACTATGATTGGCACGGCATGGTACCATGCATGGCTGGTTGGTTGGCACAGCAGGGGGCCATGCATGGCTAGCTGATGGGCATGGCAGAGGCCACGCATGGGCTGGCTGGATGGCACGGCAGTGTGTCGTGCATGGCTTGTTGATGGGCGTTGCAGTGAGCCACGCATAGGCCTATTGCATGGCACGGCACAGTGCCATGTATGGCTGCTGCATGGGCCTGGGCGTTGAGGCTGCAAGGCATGGGTTGGGGCCATGCGCTGGATGGCATGTTTAGTGGGCATGCCACTGGCCTACTTTGCAAGGCACAGGTTGGGGCCGTGCACTCTAACCTCGCTGGCGTGCGGCCCATGGTTGCGTGGGGTAAGGATGTCAGGACCCCGAGGACAGTGACCCATGGCCGAGCCACCCATGAGTCACCATGGCCCATCCATGGGCCTTAGCATGCCATGGGCCACCTTGGCCCGTCCATTACTATCTTATTGCTTTCTAGTTCAATTCTTATTTATTTTTAATTAATATTTTTCAATGGACCTTTTGAGAGTTTCCACTTTATAATCTCTATAAATAGGACCCTTAGACTTTTACTTTGGATCTTTTGGCAAATTCCCTAAGTGGGTGGATTATTGTTCTTAAGATCACTTTTCGGTGCTTAGCACTTGGGCTACATGGGTGAAATTTGTGAATCCCTAGTAGATGATCATCACCTTGAAATTCGTGAATAGGTGTGATTCAATCTATCTTGTTTCTTTGTAACTTTGTGAAATTCGTGAATCAAAGTTGTTTTGGTTATCTTTGTGTTCATTCAAGTTCTTGAGTGTTCCTACTTTTCCATTTCCTATCATTTGATCTTATTATTTTATGTGCATTGTTCTTGTGAGTTAATTGTGTTTTTTGGCCATAACATTTTCCATTCACCATTTAATCCATCCCACATACACATTTCGGCCAGCCCTTGTATTTGCCCAACCTTCCATAAATAAACACTTCCATAACTAGCCCCCATCAATGCACATTGACCTAGCCGAAACTCTAAGCCTCCATCTTGCCAATTCCCTAATTCCCATCTTGCCCACTTACCTAAATTAGCCTTCTTCCACATTCCATAAGCCCTAGCCGAAACCCATATTGCCTCCATCTTTCCATACACATATCTTGCCTTAGTTGGAAACCCTAACGTTTCATAAGGATCTCCTAAACTTTAGGAATCCTAACCCTAGCCACCCTTTATCCAACAAAGCCCTAGAGTCCCACAAGGTAATTCCTACCACTTAGGAATCCTTGACTCATCTCTAAATCCAATCCCTTGATCTTAGGAAATTCCATTTCATCTCTTATTCCTTAAATCTTTCAATCCCTAAGATCACTCAAGTCAATCCAAGACCTTCTTCACTTACCAAAACCGAAACCCAATTTTCCCTCAATCATATCCACCTTTTCAAATTCTACCAATCCCAAATCATCTCCTACAACTTAGGAACTCATCTTCCATCTTCCAATTACTCCAAATTCGAAATAAACCCATTGCCTTAGTCAAACTCCCAATTCCCAACAACTCCCATGCATCTTACCATCTAGGATCAACCCTAGCCACCTTACCCATCAATCAAACCCTATCTTCCATCTCAAATCTCTTAATTCTAGGAACTTCCCTAGAATCACTACATCCCTAAAATCAATCCATCACTCAAGTCAACCAAAGACTTTCAACCTCTTGCCATATCCAAATCTCATCTTCCATATCCAATCCCTCAAATCTCTCATTCCCTATAATCCCTCAAGTCAATCAAAGACTATCTTCATCTTGCCATATCAAATCCCATCTCCCATATCCAATCCCTCAAATCTCTCATTCTCTAGAATCACTCTAGTCAACCATAGACTTCCATCCTCTTGCCAAAACTGAACCACCTTTCCATATTTGATCCTACACTCTAGAGACCACAATAACCATTACCAAATTTGGCCGACCCTAGTCACCCAACCCTAATCTCTCTCAACCATCTCCTTCCAAATCCTAGCAACTCATCCTACACACCAACCCTAATCCAACTCTTCCAATCTCGAAATTCCCCTTAGCCACCATCCAAACCCTAGCCTATCTTCACCATACCAACCCTAAGCATCACCCAAGTGGTCCCAACACCATGGGCAACTTTAAAGCCATTCCATATTGCATCAAACACACCAAATCATCACTTAGATCACCTGAACTCATCATCATCATCATTTTCATCACTAAACACCATACTTTCATCAACCTAGGAACCCTTCATTGCCATGAAAGTTGAAGGCCAAGTAAGTTGGCAAGGCCCACTCAGTCATCATCATCATCACCAAGGAGAGCTCGTGGTCCTTAGTGTTTAGGGACAAGACCGGGGTCCCTAACATTAAATGGTGCTTTCATTGAGAGTGCTATCTTGCTTGGTGTTTTGTGAAGTTCTCACTTCTCCTCGAGGTAAACGACGCGATAACTTGAATTTTATGAATTGGTTGGGGGAGTCCCTCGTAGATCCCATTATTATTTTGTTGGTTCTTGTTAAACGAAGTTTGGGGGTTGAGGTAGAGGACGGAGTAGTGTGACTTGTAGGGATCGACCACCCTTGAAGGTGGGGGATCCAAGGTTGGACAAGCTTGTGCAAGAGGGGTCGACCACCCTAAAAGGTGGGGGACCCAAGGTTGGACTTGTGAAGCCGTGAGCAAGTGTCCAAGTGATCCAAGTTGCTGTCCAAGATTGTTTTGTGCTGAATTTTCAGTTTGCAAGACAAGTTACAAGTTGTTTCAAGTCAAGAGTTTGCAAGCATCATGCAAGGAGACAATCAAGAGCTCGAGTGGCCACATGTCTCCAACCGGAGACATTTTGAAGTGTTGGAAATGCATCACTTAAGGCTTGACGATGTCCTTGATGAGGTCAAAACTACCTTGGCCGACTTGAGGATGTCCTTTATGCTACCAACCATGACATTGAAGAGAATAGAAGGGCCATGGAGACGAGACCATGAAGCAGGAGACCAATGCAAGCCTTGACAGGCTTGAGAGAAGATTTGTGGAGACTAATGGTCAAAGGCCACCCCCTAGTCCGAATATGCAAAGGCATGAGGCCTTTGTTGATGGGGCCGAAACAAGCTTCATGGGTTCCGTACGTGAGCTACCACAACATAAGCTTAAAAGAGGTGGAAGAATTGAAAACAACCGAGTGGTTGTTGAGAGATGGATCCCCAATGTAGACCAACGCACTAGAACTCCTAGTGTGAGAGAAGAGTATCAAGATGTAAGGCTTGAGAGGCCACAAAGAGAAGAAGATTTTGAAGCCAAGTTTGAGCATGAGCATGAGCATGAGAGGCCTTATGGCCGTGGAGACCATTATGATGGAGGAAGAGGCCACCATGGCCGAAGATATGATGTTGACCACCACCATGATAGAAGAGGAAACCGGGCTTATGACCGGGGACCAAAGAGGCCAAAGTTGGATTTTTCCAAATTCAATGGGAGAGATCCATATGAGTGGTTGGACAAGGTTGACCACTACTTTCGTTCCTATGAGGTACCTAGACATAAGAGGGTATCTAAGGCTTGCTTTTATTTGGAGGGGAAAGCAAGTAAGTGGTGGAGATGGATCCGCGACCAATATGAGAAGGATGAAAGGCGTTTGGGATGGACGGCCTTTGAGAGGAAATTTTTGTTGCAATTTGGCCTATTGCCCACCATCAACCATCATAGGCAACTTGCTAAGTTGAAGTAAGAAGGGAAAGTGCACCTTTATATTGAGGAGTTTGGATAACTCTAAACTTTAGTGAGAGGATGGTCGGAGGAGGCATTGATTGGCACTTTTGTGGATGGATTGAAGCCATGGTTGGCTAAAGAGATCAAATTGAAGCAATCTACAAGGCTTCAAGAGGAAATGAGGATGGCGAAAATCCTAAAAGAGAGCACTAATATGGAGAAACGCCAATCTAAGGAGATGGGGAGCAAGATTACTGCACCCTTGCAAACCAATGTTCCTTGGAAAGGCAAGGAGGAAATGGAGAGTGCTTCTAAAACTAAGCCACTTGAAGTGAAGAAACTTTCAAGGGAAGAGATCCAAGAAAGGATAAAAAAGGGTCTTTGTTTTAAGTATGGTGAAAAATGGGGCATAGGGCACAAATGTAGATCGGGACAAGTGTACATGTTAGTTGATGAGAGGAACAATGAAGAGGATGATGGATACTTTGTAGAATCATCTAGCCAAGAGTCCTATCAAGAAGAGGCCAAAGTTAACAAAAATAATGAGGAGGCTGAGTTGTCCCTTAATACCATGATCGGGACCCAAAAGCATACCTCCATGAGGGTGATGGCATGGATAGGAAGTTTTGAAGTCCCTTTGTTGGTAGATAGTGGTTCCACACATAACATTATCAACTCCAACATTATCACCAAGGTTGGGTTGAATCCAATTTCTATAGAGCCATTTGAGGTGAAGATGGCAAGTGGGGACAAGATGAAATGTGAAGGGCTAGTAAAGGAAGTAAAGATGAATGTTCAAGGAGTGAGAATAGTGGTGGACCTACATGTGCTTCCTCTAGTAGAGCTTGATGTGGTATTGGGCCATCCATGGCTCAAGAGCCTTGGAAGGGTAGTGCTTGACTACAACAAAAGGACCATGGAATTCAAGCTCGGATCCAAGAAGAATGTATGGGCAACTTTAGCATCCATGGAAGCCAAGTCGGGTGAGGACTCAATGTTAGAGAAGTTGGGCAAAGGTGGGGCACATTGTTTTGCCATGGAGATGGTGAAGGAAGAGAATGAGGAGAGGGCATGGAAATTCCCAGATTTGATCATTGAGGGCAAGGATTTTCTTGAAGGGAGGGGGAATGTTAGGACCTTGAGGATAGTGACCCATGGCTGACCCACCCATGAGTCACCATGGCCCATCCATGGGCCTTAGCATGCCACGGGCCACCTTGGCCCGTCCACTACTATCTTATTGCTTTCTAGTTTAATTCTTATTTTTTTTAATTAATATTTTTCAAGGGACCTTTTGGGGATTTCAACTTTGTAATCTCTATAAATATGACCCTTAGACATTTGCTATGGATCTTTTGGCAAATTCCCTAAGTGGATGGATTATTGTTCTTGAGATCACTTTTCGGTGCTTAGCACTTGAGCTACTTGGGTGAAATTCGTGAATCCCTAATAGAGGATCATCACCTTGAAATTCGTGAATAGGTGTGATTCAATCTATCTTGTTTCTTTGCAGCTTTGTGAAATTCGTGAATAAAAGTTGTTTTGGTTATCTTTGTGTTCATTCAAGTTCTTGAGTGTTCCTACTTTCCCATTTCCTATCATTTGATCTTATTATTTTATGTGCATTGTTCTTGTGAGGTCATTGTGTTTTTCGGCTATAACATTTTCCATTCACCATTTGATCAATCCCACATACACATTTCGGTCAGCCCTTGTGTTTGCCCTACCTTCTATAAATAAACACTTCCATAACTAGCCCCCATCAATCCACATTGACCTAGTCGAAACCCTAAGCCTCCATCTTGCCAATTCCTTAATTTCCATATTGGCCACTTACCTAAATTAGCCTTCTTGCACATTCCATAAGCCCTAGCCGAAACCCATATTGTCTCCATCTTTCCATACACATATCTTGCCTTAGTTGGAAACCCTAACCTTCCATAAGGATCTCCTAAACTTTAGGAATCCTAACCCTAGCCACCCTTTATCCAACTAAACCCTAGAGTTCCACAAGGTAATTCCTACCACTTAGGAATCCTTGACTCATCTCTAAATCCAATCCCTTGATCTTAGGAAATTCCATTCCATTTCTTATTCCTTAAATCTCTCAATCCCTAAGATCACTCAAGTCAACCCAAGACCTTCTTCACTTACCAAAACCGAAACCCAATCTTCCCTCAATCATATCCACCTTTTCAAATTCTACCAATCCCAAATCATCTCCTACAACTTAGGAACTCATCTTCCATCTTCCACTTACTCCAAATTCGAAATAAACCCATTGCCTTAGTCAAACTCCCAATTCCCAACAACTCCCATGCATCTTACCATCTAGGATCAACCCTAGCCACCTTACCCATCAATCAAACCCTATCTTCCATCTCAAATCACTTAATTCTAGGAACTTCCCTAGAATCACTACATCTCTAAAATCAATCCATCACTCGAGTCAACCAAATACTTTCAACCTCTTGCCATATCCAAATCTCATCTTCCATATCCAATCCCTCAAATCTCTCATTCTCTATAATCCCTCAAGTCAATCAAAGACTATCTTCATCTTAGCATATCAAATCTCATCTTCCATATCCAATCCCTCAAATCTCTCATTCTCTAGAATCACTCTAGTCAACCAAAGACTTTCATCCTCTTGCCAAAACTGAACCACCTTCCCATATTTGATCCTACACTCTAGAGATCACAATAACCATTACCAAATTCGGCGAACCCTAGCCACCCAACCCTAATCTTTCTCATCCACCTCCTTCCAAACCCTAGCAACTCATCCTACACTCCAATCCTAATCCAACTCTTCCAATCTCGAAATTCCCTTTAGCCACCATTCAAACCCTAGCCTATCTTCATCATACCAACCCTAAGCATCACCCAAGTGTTCCCAATACCAAGGGCAACCTTCAAGCCATTCCACATTGCATCAAACACACCAAATCATCACTTAGATCATCCGAACTCATCATCATCATCATCATCATTTTCATCACTAAACACCATACCTTCATCAACCTAGGAACCCTTCATTGCCACGGTTGTTGAAGGCCAAGCAAGTTGGCAAGGCCCACTCGGTCATCATCATCACCAAGGTAAGCTCGTGGTCCTTAGTGTTTAGGAACAAGACCGGGGTCTCTAACGCAGGAACCTGTGCAAGGGCGTGCGCAGGGCCCTACGGAGCACGTGGATGAGTAGGGGCATGCGCCTAGGAGTGAGCCTGCCTAACCGTGCCCTGGGCTACTCACGACAACTAACCTCGTTGGGCTTGTGGCCTGGCATGCGCATGCTGGGCGCCCCGTGCTTGTCAAGGCACGGGCCAAGGCATGCATGTGAGCTGATCAAGGGGCATGTCCCCGACATGGCTAGAACATGTGAGGCACGTCTAAAGGCAACTTTTCTAGGGGCTCTGACGCACACGCCCCCAACTAAGTGTGCAAGTGTGTGCTCACATGTAATATGTGTACAATTATAACCGCAGCAAAAAATAATAAGGCAATCCAAAAATTAAGTACTAGAAAATTTAAATACAAACCAACAAAGAAGTCTTCCATAAGGTTATTATAGTCATTCAGCTAAATAAAATAAAATAGGAATCCAATCAACTACATCGAGGATAAACCCCAGGTTATCACTCCTTCAGTGGGGTCGATCCTCCATGCTCGTATCCGTTCTCTACATCAAATTCTACGTTTCCATGAAACAGAAAATCAAGTGGGAACACCATAATGAAATTTCACAATCTCAGCAAGTAAATCCATAGATCAACTACCAAGAAATACAAACAATAGAAACAGACAATCGCACGCACACAAGGATAAAAAGATTCTCCAAAATTTACTTTTCCTTTCCCTTTAGCAGAAAAACTTATAGATAACCCACTCACACCGAAATGGCATTTTATACTTAGAAAATATTCATTTTGTTATGGTATGCACCATGGTCTCCCCTAGGGACCAGTCACACACTCTGACTCCCTTCCTCACACAACGGATAACGATCGTGCTTGTGACTTCATAACAAGCGATGCACTGATTCGTACCTGGTGCGTACGTTACCGGGCATCCTCTAACCTTCACTAGCAGAAAGGCCAAGGAGTCAGCATGAGAGCTTTACCGTCTTGTCTGAGATCATTGTTGCACAGCGACGACCCAGGGGACATCTATCAGTTTTACATGATCCCTAGTGACCAGAGGAGCTCCACCATATAAAGCTGTAGCTTGACTTGAGGTCATGATACAGACACACTCATAAAATCCCATTAGTCTTTTGACACCAAAACCACAGTTTCTAAATTTTACAGCATATATGCAGATGCGTGAACAAAATATTATTGGATGACATGGTAATAAATACATCAACCAATGCATAGATTCACAGACTCACGAGTCACAACTATATGTGATTCCCAATGCTTCACCCAGCCCTTGACCGACAGTTCCAACACCAACTACAGTATTATATCCCAACGCTCCACAGGTCCCTCGGCCACTTAACCAATTACAAACAGACTGCAATAAAACACAGTTTAATTATTTTCAGAGGTCAGTATTCCAAAGGTCAATCTAGGATTTTACTTACAACACAAAAGGGCTAATGTCTGGATGATCAAGCATGTTGATATGGTGGCCTCTAGATGTGGTGGAGCACGGCAACGATAGTGGCGGCATATGGTGGCAAAGATGAATTTCAGCAGAATAATGGGGCTAACGACTGGGTTATTTTAAAGGGTGGTAGATCTAACGTGACAAAGGGTGGAGGAGGTCATTTTTGGAGATGGAGGGTGGTGGAGCACAGCGGAGCATGTGGCGCCCTCAACCCCCATGTGTGATTTGGAGGGAGTCGCGATGCCAAGGTATTGTCCGCACGAATCACACACCCCAAGCGCAACGTGAAAGCAAGTGTATGCAAGCATTCAACTTAAAAGTGTACTATTATAAACACAGTGCAGAAATAAAAAGGGCAGTCTGAACTGCTAAGCGTAGCAAAAATTCAAATTACAAACTCTAGCAAAATAATCCATGAATTAATACAATCATCTAACTAGATAAGAAGAAAACGCTAAATCAAGCTACATAAGAGAAAAGTCCTCAGGTCTTCACTCCTTAGGTGGGGCCGATCCTCCAAACTCATGATCGTCCTTTGCATCAAAGTCTACGATTCTAGAAGTGGAACTACAGGTGTGGACACCACAGTGAGATTTTGTAATCTCAGCAAGTAAAACCGATAGAATGACACCCAAAACTACAAATGCGGAAAAAGTGGACATATCTCTGCATTTTGAAAAAAACAAGAGATTTACCAAAATTGCACAAAGCCAATATCCTTCTCAACAATTTACAGAAAATGCCATGCATGCCATAAATACACATTTCCATCCATTTAATCATTGTATGCTCTATGGTCTCCCTTAGGGACCATTCGCACACCCTCGCTCCCTTCATCACACCATGAGTAACGATGCCCAGCTCTACGCTTGATGTGTACGTGACCAAGCATCGTCTAGCAGAGAGGTCACAAAGTCAGCATGAGAGCATTAACCGTGCCGGCACTTTTTAAATGCCAACAAATCACGGTTTTTTTGTAATTCTCAATTCTAGAGGCAGTTGTTCGCAACCTAGTTATGCCTATCATACATCAGCCCTGTTAAGTCCCTGTTAATTCATTATTACAAGAAGGCATGTGAAGAGAATTAACATGAAATAATGTGCATAAATTGAATGGCCTCAATTTTTAATTCTCTATCATAAAGAGGACAAAGCAACGTCAACGCTGGAGTACTAGAATTGTTTGGACTAAGAGCTCCTTAATTTCAAGTAAGAACTTATGCAAGACCTCAAGTGAGAGAGTACTAAAATCATAAATTTGGGCACATGTTTTTCCCAATTGGGAAATTGGGACTCTAGAGTTTTGGTAAGAAATTGCGGGGACCTTTTCTATGGGGTGGTTTAGTATCTTTTGATTTGAGCCTCTCTATGCAATTTCTATCCATAGGGGAGCTCAATGTATAGTGATGCTGGTATGTACCCTACTAGCTAGCTTGCGCACATATCTTCAGCTAGCAACATGTTTGATTCTTTGAGGTTAGTTCCATTACAGTAGATTACAATCCCCGAAAATTAATCATTTTCCCCGTATCTACTTTCTCCTCTTCTACACCGAGAAACTTAGGCTCATTTATCCAATTGGTATTAAGAGCTCGTCACATGAGCATTTTCTCAAACAATTTGAGACAATTTATTTTTTTAGATGACTAGTTTGGTTATCATAGGCTTGAATCCCAATGATTCTATCCCTCTGAACATTTAAATTAATGTTTAATAGTTTGACATGACTTGTAATCCACTGCTTGCAACTTGTTGTCTATATGCATTTCCTAGCTAATCTTAAACTTGCTAAAAAGTCATTAATTAGAAGTGTAAGAAATGGGCAACCATAGTGGGTACCCCTTCACCTTCTCTTGGGGGTTATGAAGTGGCTCTAGCCACTTCATGAGGCTTGATGGTGGCCCTTAATGGCCAGCCAGGGGTTTATACTAGAGGGGCTATTTACATAGCCCCTCCTCCCTTTGGATGTATACTTGGATCATCAAGAACGATCTCTCTCTCAAATGGTTCTCTTTAGTCACGGCATCTAGACTGTGGAACATGTGGGTGTTGCTCTGGTATATTACCACGAAGCACACTCTACCATCGATAAGGGAGATTCCGGATGAACAACGACGCCGACGAAGAATTCGTGGAACAATCGCACTAGATTCAAGATATTTCTTATGAGGTAATATCGCTTCCACTGTGTACTTTCATCTAGCATTTCTAACATTGGTATCAGAGCCCAATCGGTTGTTTCCGATTTGTTTTTGACGTGCATGTTGCATTTCATTTACGAGAAACAATTTTTGTGCACGATGAGAAATTCTTTTTTCTCGGTAACCACGGCCACCTGAGAGGTGGTGGCGCACCTCGGTGTTAGGCCACACAAGACAGCAGCTTCACATGGATGCACTGTGTTCACCACAGTATACTGAACACCATAGGTGATGGGAGCACCTTGGTGCTGCGCGCAAGAGGGCAACGGCATCCACCTGAGGTGTTGCGGCACCATGTGATGATGCCGCAGACCAAACGGGGTGTACCCACCTCACTGAGATGGTGCATCACACTCATGAGCCCGTGATGATGCCTCGCAACGTGCTCTGCTGCGCGTAGACTTGTGAGCACTATGGTGGTGCAGTGGACAAAGCGGCATGCACCAATAAGGTGCCACCACCGCAGCACACATGAAGGGAGGTGACCCGTGATGGCTTTGACTATTTGCCACGGGGTGCAGAGCACGTGGAGGTGCGAGAAGCACCTAGGAGCGGCATGGCCGCCTCTACTAAATGCAGAGCTGCGAGCGCCTCGATGAAGGTCCTGCCCTCTGATGCTCGCAGAGCAACACGCACCATGGTGGTCCTGCGAGCTCTGCTGCTCACAGAGCACGACAACTCCATTTTTTTGGTGTTGTGCGGTGTTGCGTGACAAGCTTCGGTGCACCAGATGGATGCTATGTCGCACAAGGCGTTGCGAACACCGGCTGGCTCATCTTCCCTAGCGTTGCTTGTGGCAGCTGAAGACAGCATGCTGCCCAATGTCGCTGTGAAGATGCAGCACCTCAGAAATATTGCCATGGTGTAGCACTGCACATAGTGCAGCGTGGGGGTGGCGCCTTGTAACCATTGGGAGAAGAAGAAGAACAATGCAATTTATTTTTGGGTTGATATATACATGTGGGCTGCAAAATGGATTTGGGCCATTGCTTTTTTTTAAATCAAGCTTTGGGCTCGGCCCAATAAATTTTTTTTATGCTAAACCCATATGTTTTTATTATATATATATATATAAAAACAGTTTGGTTTATATTATTTTTGGGCTGAGAACCTGTTTTTGAGCATTAGGCTGCAAAAGAAAATGGGCTTGTTTTGAATAACCCTCGGCCCAAATTGTTTTTTGAAAACCCAACATTTTTTTTATAAAAGAAAAAAAAAAGGAGGCCACTGGGCGATTTGGGCTGTGAGCATAGCAGGCTCAGGCTTGCACAGCAACTGGGCGCCCATATGGGTGCGGCCCATTGGCTATCCAAAGTTCAGTGGCACAAGTTTTTTTTTGTGCAAAATGCTTGGGTGGATTTGAACCCAAGACCTCACACAAGGACAATTAGCTCAACCATTTGGGCTAGAGCTTATTATTGGTAAGTTTGCTGATTTTATTTATTTATTCCGTATGTTATTGTGGCATAAAATATTTGTCCGAAATATTTTTTGCATGTGCTTGTTAAATACATGCATGCCATGATATTATGATGTCATATTTTATCGCATTTGTTAGGATTTTTATTTTATGTTATAAATTGCCTAGATTATTATTTTTTGGTGAATAATAATTATTTGGATTAAATGTGATGTGATTATTTTTCGTACATGTATTGTGATTGCATGTAATCGTGAGCTTATTTTATCACTTGCATTGTTAGGCTATTTTTTTAAGAATTAGTCTTCAATTTTTTAGAATGTGATAAACTAAAGGATTAAGTAGCCCGAGTTTGATTAGTCCATTCTTCTGATTGGCTCAAATAGATTTCTTTGATCAAGGAAGAAATTATTTTTCATGTAATTAACTCGGTAGATTACTTATCTTAGTGGGAGTATGATTGAGATTGATTTGGAATTAATCTCCTATACGATATAAATTTGTGCGAAAATTAAGTTAGAAATTAATAATTAGGCATTGAGGCCCAAGAGATGATTAGGAAGCTTAGCAAATTTTTGATCTTACGACATGTATTAATTATTTTTGTTCTAACTTAGATTAACGCGGCAAATTTCTTAGATGTGTGTGCAATTAGATGCGCATAGTTTAGTAACTTTGAGCTAACCGAGAAGAAAGCCTAGAGATTATTTATGCGACTTAATCATTGCATTAATATCCTCCATGAGCAATAGTTTGAAACAAATAAAGATCATTATGAGTGTCAGATAGTCTTAGACTATCATTATTATGAAACCTTTGAAAGGTCTAGAATAAAATTGGAAGTGCGCGTGGGACGTATGCACTACAATTTTTCATAGAAGTTGATAATATCAACTGTCAGATAGACCTAAACCACTATTTTGCCTTTGAATCTTGTGGGTAATAACAAAAGTTGCATGTTGTTTTGTAACGTAAAGATTAATTGCTCATATATTTAAGGTTGAGCATTATAATCTTGAAGCAACTTAGATAACTCACAGATAAGCACATATCCTCTCTACTTGCTAGTATGTCTGGCAAGTAAGGACATTAAAATTTGAGTGTGCAAAAGTGTTGAGGACATTCTTGATTAGCACATTCATTTTTTAAAGGTTTTATCATTGCACCTTTTATGTGGTATTAGCACTGGTAATCTTGTTCAAGTTTTATTCCTCTCTAGCGAGAACAAATAGGTTCTTGCAGATATATAAACTTTGGAGCACCCTTTGAGAGTAATACCAAGCACCTTGGAGGTTTGCATGGTAACTATGGCAAAAGTCTAAGAAATTAGGTACGACTTTTTAAGCCTAACCTAAAAATTTTGTTCGTGGTTGCACTGATGCAAGATAGGTTTTAGGTTAAGATAATTTCTCGCAAAGTTTTTTCTTTTCTCTCCTATAGTGGATTGGAGAATATGAAAACTATTGAGTATGCGAGAAATAAGGATACATCGCTAGTTAGTAGCTAAAACATCATATACTGCATTTGTTGCACAAAACGATGATATACTAAAATGTGCCGTGGAGGCATAGGATGATGGTGTGAAATTTGAGAAATTGAAGTTTTTCTCGCTAATGAGATCCCTCTCCTTGGTTTAGAAGAGTCAAAGAGAAAAGGCAATATGAGCTATTTCTATGTGAAAGTTCCTATACATGCACACTAAGGACTTGGATAATAAAAATATTGTTTCATCATATAAATACGATTCTATATTTTTTTTAGGAAAATATATTTTTCAGTTAAAATATTTTCAAAATTACAATCGTATGAGTTATATGATAAGAACAATTATCTCGCAGTTAATTGACTTGCTGAGAATGGTGAATTATGGCGCAAAACTGTTGTTACATCACACTTGGGTTGATGTAATATGGGGTTGCCTTAATTCTGATTTGTCGTCCTTAAATCGAGTTTATTTGTCTTTAAGAAAGGCTAAGTGACCATTTTGTGCAAACGTGAATTCTATTAAAAATCTAGATGATCTAAGTTTGGTCATTTTTTGGTTGAGTCAAGAAAATTACTCGTATTTTCGGCAAGGGTGGGGAATTGTGGATTTTTTGTAAACACTTATTTTTGGAAAGAACTTTTTCATCACGTTGCATTCCACATTACCTTAACCTTAAATTTTTAAATCTTTTTTAAAAGATTGCCGAAAATAGTGGGAGTTATTCAACAATTAGTATGAGTATACATTTGAGTGATGGTATACCACTAGTGATAGTGACTCCCAAAAGTTATAGAATATAAGGATCCTCATAAATAGCATGATAGCTTTATATCAATATTCTCTCGTCATTTAGAGACTAGAAGAGAATATTTTGTAATATAGCTCCACTAAAGGTATTGAATTCACATAGTAGGAATCCCAACATAGAATCTTAGATTCGCTTCACTTATATGATCCAACTTGGGGTTGTTGATCTAATTGATAAAGAAAAAGTGGAGTTAATAGAGGCATAGATCCATCTTTTGGCACTAATTGATTTGCTTTTAGATAGCTATTGATCGCATATTTATTGAAAATTTTCATGAAGGTATTAAATAGCTGATTCTCATAGGAGAATTAGATGGTTAGCTTTTGTGATATTTAGGCATGAAGTACTTTGAGTGCATGATTGTTGCTAGTACTATTTTGGTACAGAAAGCGAATGAATGCTAATAGTGTTGTTTACATGTGGCCTAAATAAACCATCTATTCAAAGATAACCAATGTACCTAGTCGTTTTTTTTATTAAACAACCTATTGAATAAAATGGGGTTCTTTGAACGCTGTTGACAATATTAGAAAAGTATTATCATAAGAGATATTGCGAACTAGTTGTCGTAGATAATTAATTGTCGCCTAATAAGAGGTTTTTCATTTTACAAGGTGATGGACATGAATTTGTGAAAAGTAGCTAAGACTTCACTTCTTGTGAGACTATGTATACGAAAAACAGTTTCAAAGAGCTCTTATTCAAAATCCATAGACAATTAATGAGATGGACAATACTAAAGAATCTAGTTTTGCCTATACTATTTGATGTTTCCATTATGGTTTGTTCATGGGAGTTAGAGGTTAAGATTTTGTTAGAGGGTAAATATGGCTTACTTGATTAAGTGAGTTTGTGATGCGATTGTCGTTAAAAGTAATGACTAGACTATTACGATTGTTTTTGGGGGTAAAGGCCCTAATCGCTTTACTCTTAATGAAAAATAAATTATGGTTATCTCACATGCTTTTGTTGAGTACAAGAGATTTAACATTGAAGTCGCAAATTAAGTTTGCTGAATGACATTTGTAGTCACCTTCTTAAAAGTCGCAGTAGGACTTGCTTACTAGAATCTAAGATTTATATTGTGAATTTGACCTTAAATGAGATTCGCAATAAATCATCGCTGACTTCATAATTGTGCAAATGACTTTTATATATAAAGCAAAATTTCTTGGTAGGCGCATGTTTTGGAAAGTTACTATACATGAAAATGTGCACGGAGAGAAATGGTCTTAAAACTTCACTTAAGAGTTGTGATTTGATTATTTTTAGTTGACCATGTAATTTCTCTCTGTCATGATTTGCTCATCGTGCACATGACACTGATGTGTTCTATGATCATGTGGTGTGGCTGGAAGCATTTTTTTGGTAAGCACACATAGTCACCATAAATTTGGGAGTTATGGTGAAAAAGGTATATCGACAGGCTTAAATCGGCTCACTCACATGAGCGATCTCCTTTGGCGCTACAAAGAGGTACCGAGCAAAGATGAGACAATGTGTCACTCGGTACTTGTCCAATGAGAGATAAGTTGTAAGACACAAAAGATATGTCGCCTTAGTGGAGCTAAGATGAGGTCCATCATATTTAAAAGGACTGTGCATGGTTATCCACAATCCATGTAGCCTGTAGTTTAGCAAGAAGCGAGAACCTCTTTGGCGCTTTGGATAGCAAGCAAATCGAGAGACTCGGGTTAGGCGCTGAGATAGTGACTAGACTAAAATCTGTATGGTGAATTGAGATTAGATATACGCTCTTTCTTTGGTAAGAGAACTCCACCATAGCATGTATTTCATACTACATGTGCTTTTGCGACCAACAGTAGATGTGAATAAATGGTTCCCTGCTTCCTCACCGTGTGAGTCCTGTAGGTCATAATTGATGACCTTAATTTATTTATGCCCTTAGGAGACCTTTGACTATGTCACGAGGTTGATGTTTTAGTGTTTGGTACTTTGGCAAGTTATCTATGCCATGAATGATGCGGTCTAAAGAGGCATTGCTGGGAAAGTGACTGGACTGAAACTAAATGACATGAGCGCGAAGGGAAGACTATTTGGTAACACATCGATAATGATGTGTACTCATTGCTGGCAAGTTATGTTGCTTCTTGGGAGTTGCAATATAGCTGTGAGTACGTCAGATTTTATGAGATTGAGCATTGCTCTGAGTCATTTGGACTCGAGAGGGATGAGGGATGCTTAGTCTGATGTGACCAAATGAGTCAAGGCATAACGAGACACGTTTAGGGATGTTGCTATGCTGGTCTTCTTTCGGAGAGATTTGGTATAGTGCTCCAATTTTTCTTTTACAGCTGTGCTCGATGGTTGCACAGCCTATTTGTCAGTATGAACAAGATTGAGAATATATTGAGAGATGAAAACCTGGGGTCTTGCCCACTATGTGTGAGTGGGAGATGTAAGAAAGGGGCACTCATAGTGGGCACCCCTTCACCTTCTCTTGGGGGTTATGAAGTGGCTAGAGCCACTTCATGAGACTTGATGGTGGCCCTTAATGGTCAGCTGGGGGGTTACACTAGAGGGGCAATTTACATAGCCCCTCCCCCCTTTGGATGTATACTTGGATCATCAAGAACGATCTCTCTCTCTCAAATGGTTCTTTCTACTCACGGCATCTAGGCTATGGCACATGTGGGTGTTGCTCTGGTATATTACCACGTAGCACACTCTACCAATAATACGGGAGATTCCAGATGAACAACGACGACGACGAAAAATCCATGAAATAATCGCACTATATTCAAGATATTTCCTATGAGGTAATATCGCTTCCGCTGTGTACTTTGATATAGTATTTCTAACAAGAAGCAATTTGAATTTGCTAAGGCAAGTGGAATTAGTTTTTGAAGAATTTATATTCACTACATTCTCGTGTTGTTGACGTCTCATATTTTCCAAGAGTAAACATAGAGAATTGAAGCCTTTTGACATAGATAAGGATCATTATGTAAAGTAGATCAAAACAGGTAATCGTATCAAACCAGACCTTCTAAGCACTTGAATCTTGAATGAATCCAACAGAGGATGAATGTTACGAACTTAGTCTGGTGATGCATGAGAGCACGTAAATTTCTAAAGGCGTTGGTTGTTCGAGATTTATATTAGGATTTTTTACTTAAAGGTGGGGATAAATAAACATATGGATCGAGTGAATTTTGTAGTATTTATTATTGTTAGTCATGTGAGTCTCTCAATTAGGAACATTAAATAATCAATAAATTTGGGGAACCTATTTTATATATGTATTGATGATCTTGTTCTTTTACTCTAATCCTTAAAAGTTGGAGCAAAAACTTTTCATCCTACTATAACTAGTCTTATATAGCAGTGAGATAGCCATCCATATCATTTTTTTTATAAGAAGAATTGCCCTTCAAACGATGATGCATCACTTTATAAAATAAGAAGAGAAAACATTCACATAGTCTAATATATATCATAAATCAAAGCTAACTCTCCCAACAAACATTCAAGCAAGAGCATGATATGAATACCATGCAACTTAAAACATAGCTTAGATATGATTCATATATACAACATTTATTGACTTTTTCATATTGTTGTAGAATTACATGGTAAACGTTACATCATGTGTTTATCTCTCTCGCTCCAAACTCTAAGTTCAAATAGAAATCTTCAAATACCATGATTCAAGCTAGCTAGCTAGAAACAATCAATGTTTTCTTTTTATCAAGTTCTTGTCAAATAGTATGACCTTAATTTAAATGTTTTTGAATACTCAAAAGCTTGTTGGAAGAAGTGCATGGATTAAACAAGATTAGAAATCAAGACTCGAGGGACGAAGATGTTACGAATTAAACCTTATAAAGGGCTTGTCGTAGTAATATATTATATATACTATAGCTCATAGTTCAAACTTTCACTTTTTGTTGGAATATACAAACTCAGATTGAAGCTTTGGAGTTGAAGTCAAGGGAAGCTAAACAGAAAAGATCAAAAAAGGTTTCCAGATGACAGTTAAATTAAGTCCAAATGCAGATGAGATTAATTAGTTGAAGTGCCGTGTAAATTACTTCTGTATAGTCAAGTTAGTTAGCATACGTGTCTATAAATAGAAATGATGTAAATGTAACATTTATTCAATTCCAATCAATGAGAAATTCACATTGAGTTTGCTCTCAATTCTTCTTTTGCATTTCAAGTTCTCTACTCTTGATTCTTCAAGTTACAGAATTTTACATGGTATCATCGTCCATAAGCATTCCGCTGCCTTCTTGATCTTTTTACACAAATTCTTGCTTTCTTTCTTTTGCTTCTATGGCAGAATCCTCTAATGATTCTTCTAATAATTCTTCTCCACCTTTGGGGAATCCATTTGATGATTCCTCAAGTTACTACTATCTACATCCATCTAATAATCCTGGAGCTCTTCTTGTATCTGAGATTTTTTCTAGTGATAATTACGTGGCTTGGAGTATGTCCATCACAATTGCTCTCACAGTCAAGAACAAAGTTGCTTTCATCGATGGGAGTTTCCCTCAACCTGATCCTACTAATGCTCGACTCAAGACTGCCTAGTTGAGGGCAAACAACCTTGTACTTTCTTGGCTAATGAATTCCATTCCAAAGGAGATTCGAGGGAGTCTTCTTTATTTCAACAGTGCTGCTGACATCTGGAATGAGTTAAAGATTCGATTCCTGCGCAGTGATGGTCCAAGAGTTTTTACCTTGGAAAAGTCCTTAAGTTCTATTTCTCAGGGCTCGAATTCAATCACTGAGTATTTTAGTGTTTTCAAAGCACTATGGGATGAATACATTAGTTATCGTCCCCTTCCAACTTGTAATTGTGGATTTATGGAATAGTGTACCTGTGCAGTGTTGAAGAACGTTGGTGATCAACAACAAGCTGACTATCTCATGAAATTCTTAATTGGTTTGCATGATATTTTTTTCAACAATTCGAAGCCAACTGTTGCTCCTTTCTCCATTGCCATCAATGGGCAAGGTTTTCTCTTTATTGATACAAGAAGAGAGCCAACGTTCCTTAACTAATGCTGTACATATCCCTCATGATTCTCATGCTGTGGTTGCTGCACAACCATCCTCACAAACTTCTTCAAATGCTGTTAAGTTCAGCAAAGTCAGATGTCATCTATTCCCATTGTGGATTCTCTGGACATCTTATAGATAAGTGTTTCTAGCTTATAGGCTATCCACCAAGATGGAAAGGGCCTCGAGGAAAGAGAATCAATTCTACATGATTGCCCAATGCAAACATTGCATCCTCTATGGAGCAAAACTTAAACAACCCAAACATGTTTTTTTCTCAAGAGCAAATACAGAATTTGATTACTCTTGCAAATAGCCTATCCACTTCTTCTATCAATCCTAATTTTGCAGTTAACATTGCCTCTACATCAGGTAATAACCCTATCCTTTGTTTAGCTAATACCTCCTTAAATCATACTTCTCCTTGGATATTAGATATTGGAGCAACAGATCACATGATCTGTTCAACTCATCTGTTCACATCTATAAAAATCCCAACCAAACCCTCTTCAGTCCATTTACCAAAAGGTCACTCAGTTCCTATCAGTTTTACTGGTACTGTTAAAGTCTCCCTTGATTTGATTTTACACAATGCTCTCTATGTTCCATCTTTTCATGTCAATCTTATTTCTGCTTCCAAGTTGACTAAAGAAAATTCTGTTGCCTTGTTTTTCTTTCAATCTAAATGTGTATTGCAGGGCTTGCTGAAGTCAGAAATGGTCTATACCACCTCATCAATTTTTCTGCTGCTACACAGAAGGAAATTCCTAATTCAAACAGATCTTTTTTGGCTAACACATCTACCATTAGTCCTGACATGTGGCATTTTCGATTGGGACATCTATCTCCTACCAAACTAAAACTCATTAGTTCTATTGATTCTTCTATAAAAATGTCTCGCAAACATGTTTGTAAAATCTGTCCTCTAGCTAAACAAAAGAAACTGTCTTTTCCTGTATCACAAAGAAGCTCAAATAAAGCCTTTCAATTAGTACATTGTGATATTTGGGGTCTATTTTCCACTATCTCTCATTCTGGCTATAAATTATTTCTTACCATTGTGGATGATCATACAAGCTTCACTTGGCTTTTCCTCATGAAAGCTAAATCAAAAACTTGAGGTTTGCTTGCCAAATTCATTGCATATGCTCAAACTCAGTTTGATACTCAAATGCAAACACTTAGAACAGACAATGGTCAAGAATTCAATATGCCTTCCTTTTATCAAGAAAATGGTATAATACATCAGTTATCTTGTGTAGAAACTCCTGAGCAAAACGGTAGTTGAAAGAAAGCATCATAGAGTTGAAAGAAAGCATAAGCATTTGTTAAATGTTGCTAGAGCTCTTCTTTTTCAATCTAAACTGCCCTTAACATACTGGACTGAATGTGTATTGACAGCTACACATCTCATAAATCGAATTCCCTCATCTGTGCTAGATAATAACACACTATATGTTCTCCTTTTTCACAAATCTCCTGCATATAACTATCTAAAAGCTTTTGGCTGTTTATGTTTTGCCAGCACAATACATAACAGTCGAGGCAAATTTCATCCAAGAGCCTCAAGATGCTTGTTTCTTGGTTACCCACCAAATATCAAGGGATACAAAGTGCTTGATCTCCTTACTCTTAAAACCTTTGTTTCCAGAAATATCATATTTCATGAGAATATTTTTCCTTCTATTCCAAACACAACTCACACTCCCTTTGTATTTCCTAATTTTCCTCCAATGCATGACTTCACAGTACCCATTACTTCACAAAATCTACCTTCTGCACTACCAGAATCTATTACTTCACAGAATCAATCCTTTGAAGTTCCAGAATCTATAACTTCACAAAATCTTTCTTCTACTATTCCAACATCTGATTCTTCACAGACTGTTCCTATTCCTTCACAAAATCCATCCTCTGAAATTCTAGCACCTACTTCACAAATTCATCCTAAAATTGTAAGCCTTCAAAGATCTAAAATAATAAGGAATCCTCCTTCATATTTGCAGCATTTTCATTGTGGTAATATGACTCAATCTATTTTTTTTTTTTTCACAAAAAGGAGGACAGCACCTCCGGCACTATATTAAAACCCTCACTTGTGGTGGAGGAAAACCGTGGTTACAAAATATCCCAACTGAATATACTAGCAAAATACTACCCAGATTCTCAAAAATCCGCAACTACTTGCTTCTCAAAACAGAACGCATCCCTCAAATAAAACCAGATTAACAACCCTTTTTAAACCTGATATATGCAGTACTCATTCTATCCAACCTATAAAGATCCCTTAATAAAATCGACAGCTGATCCACCTCAGAAAAGAAAAGTTCCTATCCTATAGCACCACATCTAGCACGTTCATCTGCTACTCTATTACCTTTTCTATACAAATGAGAAATAGAAACATCCAATCCCTCCAATAGAGAAACTAAAACATCCCAAAAATCTCAAAGACACCAAACTGTACAATATTTACCCACCAACCACTTCACCATAATTAGAGAATCACATTCTATATCAATGTTAAAAAAACCCAACTGCTTGCAGAATTTCACTCCCTCCAAGACAGCATTTCTCAAATCTACTTCAACATCTCAAAAATCCTTCAGTTGCTACATTCCTTCTTCTGGTAAGCAATACTCTCTTGCTCATTTCCTTTCAACACATAAACTGTCACCTAGACATGCAGCTTTTACTTCTGATGTGTCATCCACTTTTGAACCTAAGTCTTTCAAACAAGCCAATTCTTATCCACAATGGCAAGCAGCCATGTTAAATGAGATCAAAGCTCTTGAAGTAAATAAAACATGGGAACTTGCAATATTACCTCCAAATAAGATAGCAATTGGATGCAAGTGGGTATATCATGTTAAATTCAAAGCTGATGGCACAATTGATAGATACAAGGCTATATTAGTAGCAAAAGGCTACACCCAGCAATAAGGCCTTGATTATTTTGTAACATTCTCACCTGTGGCTAAAATGACAACAGTGAGAACATTGTTATCCATTGCTGCCATTAAGCATTGGCATTTACATCAACTTAATGTACACAATGATTTTCTCCATGGAGATTTAAATGAAGAGGTCTATATGTAGCTACCACCAGGATACTCTTCACCAACTGATCCGAGAGTTTGCAAACTCAAAAAGAGCCTATATGATCTGAAGCAGGCCTCAAGACAGTGGTTTTCCAAGCTGTCATCCTCTCTACTTCAGTATGGGTTTATTCAAGGGAAGTCTGATTCTTCTCTATTCATCAAGCATAATTCAAATAGTTTTATAGCAGTCTTGATTTATGTTGATGATGTGATTCTTGCTTCGAATAATCTTGATGATATAGTCACTGTCAAAAAGTTCTTACATAATTCTTTCACAATCAAAGACTTGGGAGAACTAAAGTATTTTTTGGGGATAGAAGTGGCTCGATCAACTAAAGGCATAACTTTATGCCAACGAAAGTATGCCTTGGTTATCCTACAAGATTGTGGTTTTTCAGGTTGTAAACCTGTGGCATTTCCTATGGAATCTACACTAAAGCTGAGTGAAAATGACTCATCTCCTCCTTTGTCAGATTCTGCATAAAATAGAAGATTAGTGGGTCGATTATTATACCTTACTATAACTAGACCTGACCTATCCTACTCAGTGCAAGCACTAAGCCAGTTCATGGCTAATCCTAGTAGTAATCATCTTCAAGCTGCTGAAAGGATCCTCAGATATATCAAAGCAACACCTGGGGTGGCTGTATTGACACCAGAAAGAGCATTACTAGCTTCACAGTATTTCTTGGTGACTCTCTTATCTCATGGAAATCAAAGAAATAACCAACAGTTAGCCGATCCTCAGCTGAGTCTGAATATAGAGCTCTAGCTTCTACCACATGTGAACTGCAATGGTTGATCTACTTGCTAGCCAACTTAAAAATTCCTCATCCACAAGCTATTCTACTTTATACAGATAGCAAACCAGCTTCTGATATTGTATCAAACCTTGTCCAACATGAAAGAACAAAGCACATTCAACTAGATTGCCATTTGGTCCGAGAGAAATTGCAAGAAGGTTTGATCAAGATCATTCATATTCCCTCCAAACATCAGCTGGCAGACATTTTGACTAAACCACTTGGTTCCCTCAGTTTCCATCATTTGATCTGCAAGATGGGAATGGTCGATATACATTCCCATCTTGAGGGGGGGTGTTGGAATATACAAACTCAGATTGAAGCTTTGGAGTTGAAGTTAAGGGAAGCTAAACAGAAAAGATCAAAAGAGGTTTCCAAATGACAGTTAAATTAAGTCCAAATGCAGATGAGATTAATTAGTTAAAGTGTCATGTAAATGACTTATGTATAGTCAAGTTAGTTAGCATACGTGTCTATAAATAGAAATGATGTAAGTGTAACATTCATTCAATTCCAGTCAATGAGAAATTCACATTGAATTTGCTCTCAATTCTTCTTTCGCATTTCAAGTTCTCTGTTCTTGATTCTTCAAGTTATAGAATTTCACACTTTTTGAAGAAGTCAATATTGATCATTTTATCTATATTTCTTCAAATTTTGAAGATGCATTGAAGAAGCCAATGTCAGTGCTCTTACAGCTTGCTCCTTTGACTCTGTGTCAATATTTGGTGCGGCTTTATCTTGTGGCTTCATTCTTGGCAGCATTGATTGGTGCAAAAGGAATAATTAATGTTTGGCATTGTAACGCTTGGCAGTTAAGAAAAGAAAGAAAAAGTTAATGTAGTGGACAGCGCATTTAGAAAAATATTGGCATGATTGGATTAAATAATGTAAGCATTTAGAAGAAGCTTAAGTAAATATTCCTGTGGGAATGGCCTGGTTCTTTGAAAGGCTAGATTTGAGAGAGAAAGATTACGAAGACTGTGTCTTGATAGTTATAATTATAAGATCGAAGTATTGCTTCCATAAGAGATATATATGTCAATTAAGGAACTCAATCGATCTATCGGGATCAATGTTGATCAGACTCTCAAATATACAACAGAATCTGATCTGGATCAATCTCAAATTGCATGCACTTCAAGCCTCATTAGTCATGATCTATACCACTCATTGACGGACCAACCTAATAATTAAGAATAATGCTATGATGCCTTTTAATTTATACCACTCATTTTTTCTATTTGATATGGCACCACATAGCTTATTAAAAAAATTTAAAATATATATTCAATATAAAATGGTGCCCGAAACACACAAAAATGAAGACGAAAACTCACGTGACAGGGCATTGTGGTGCCACATTATAAAAGAGTAAAGTGAATTGTATAAATTAGGGAGCAAAATAGCATTACTCAATAATGAAAGACAAGTGACCTCTAATAGCTGGACCTATATTGACTTGCATTGCAACACCCCTTTCCCGTAGGCTAGGAGTGTTACGTGTTTTTCATAAAATAAACCCGGCAAGAGATCTCATGTTTTCATAAATGAAATTAGGATTTATTTTGTAGAAAAATGTCTAAAAACATGTCTTCCAAAAACATTAAATGAATAAACTGAATAAAATTTATGTCATAAAAGCAATTTTATTCTAGAAGGTCTGAAACTAAATCAACTGCTCCTTCTAATCCTGGCCTGCTTGCTTGTATTCATCATCCTCACTTGGGTGGTTAAAAACATGAAAACAAACTAAAATGAGTCGAATACTTAGTAAGAAATCCATTACAATGTTAACATACTAAACATAAGGTTTTCATAAAAGTTTTCATGCTGAGAGCTTAAAATTCATGACTATTCATACTGATGTTTATGCTATGCATGACTGATTTATCTGAATTAAATGATTGATTTTACTTAATTGACTGTTCTGACTGGCCAACACACTTAACCCTGTGTGCGAGGTTGTGCACCGGCCCCACGGCCCGCTGTAGCAAGGGGAGCCACTGATAGTATTCTGGCATACTATGGTGGACCACGCTTGAGTCCGTGGCTTGCACATCCACCCTGAAACTGAACTGCGTTGGTACCATGCATCTAAATGGCCATCTGATTAACTGATCTGACCTTGTCTTGCACTTGAACTTAAGATAGCTTACGTGTCTTATACACATGAGATGCATGATATAATACATACATAATTATAATTTCTTAACTTGAACATGATGTGGAATGACATGATCGTATGCTATGCTGGATGACATGTTTGCATATGACATGAGTGGTACATAAATAATGGCTATCAATGAACTGGCTTGAATAATAATTTATATAAGCTGAACTATGATGATCCTAATTTGTGATCAAATTACTTATCTTGCTAAGCTTCTTTTTGAATTTCACTTCGTAGCTCGTCACCTATACGCAGTATTAAATATCACTAAATCTGTCTAAGAACAACATGTACTAATATCCTATTTTAATTACACTTAGATTAATACATAATAATATTATTCAAAACTCACAATATATTCCTTAATTTTTCTATTTAAAGCATAACCTAATAATTTTAATAAAATTCTACTAAATAGACAAAGGAAATGTTAACTAAAATATTAGGCTCAAAAGTATACTTTAAAATATATTTCAAATTCTTTAAACACTTTTTTATAAAAATGAGCATTTGACTAATATATTTATTTAAGTAAAAACTCATCTTTAAAACATTAAGCCCAACCCAACAACAAATAAAATACTCAAGCCCATATGAGGAAATCAGAAGCTCTTGGCTAGATGGGCTTAAGGCCCAAGGCCCATTAAAATCCTACAGGTAGTTCGTAAAACAGAGGGCTCGAGGTTTACACATCAAGGGCAATCTTTTGAAATCTTATTAACACTTGCAGTAAACTAAAACTAAAAAAAACCCAACTTATATCAAAATTTCATAATAATGAATTCAAGCCCAATAAAAGAGTAATCAAGCCCATCGTAAACACACTTAAAAAAATATATTGTGCCATGTTTTACATACCAATGGCAGAAACGTAAAAGCATTTAAAAAGAATAAAAAGTCATCAAAGTGCTTTACGTAAGGAGTTACGTAGAATCTGATTAAAAGGGAAATTTGGTAAGGACAACAAAAAGGAAGGTACTTTACGGAAGTGAGAATAAAAAAACGACTTTACCAACTAGAAAGTAAAAGAAGTAAATAAAAGTGATGGTTGTGTGGGAGTTTCAGAACTCACCGAAGGAGACGGACGCGTGATCGCGTGATGGTGGACCTGGGGTGACGGAAAGGAATCGGCAGCAAATTTCCGCACGAGGTGATGGGTTCCTGGGTAGGGTGATGCCGTGGGTGATGGTTGGTGCAGTGGTAGTTCACAGCAGAGGGAGGGGCTCTCGGTGTGGCCACGGTTTCTTTGTATTTCGGTGGCTGCTCGATGGTGGTTGGCAAGGGCTGTGAAGGAGGGAGGCTGTAGTGGTTCTGAAGAACAAGGCTTACGACAGCTTGCAGGGGATTTGATACGAGGGCTTAAAAGGTTCTGTGTTTATTTCAGAGGCTTCGTGGGTTTATATAGAGGGAAAATGAACGTTTGCTAATAGGATTTTAGAGTTGGTTTTCCATTAGAAAATTTATTCAATTAGGAGATATACACTGAAGCTTACGGGTACTGGAGATATGAAGAACTTAAATTCAAACAAAACTATTGCAAAATCGGGCCATAATAAAATATAAAAATAAAATAAAATGATAATAATCTTATTAAAAAGAACAATGTAAAATCTGATAATAATAATAGTACTAATAATAATAATTATTAAAACTAATAACTGTAAAATCTGATAAAAATAGTAATAATATTTATAGTTACAATGGTTGACTTCACTTCCCATATGTTACAAGGTTAATGTATAATAGGCATGTCTAGCTAGCTAGGTTGTGGTCAATCCCTCTCAAACTGGGCACTCTAGTTCTTATAGGAGTTGAAAGTAGTCAGAAATATTTTTTCATGGCATATAGAATCGAACTAATTAATGATTCCTTTAATTTGTTTTATTTGATGCCTGATTACCATTGCCTATGTGCATTTAAGACGGTAAAATTGTGCCTCAATTTAATTAAATGGGTAATATGGAAAGTTAGAGTTCAAACTATTATGATACCTTGTATAATTATTATTTGGCCGACCAAAAGGTTAAGCTGATGAGGAGTGTTAGATTTTATTTTTTATTTTTCTCAAACAAGCATACCATAGGTATAATAAACGATTACAACATATAAGACTTAGCAGGGTGGGAGCCCCCAACAATCATCTCAAACCAACAATTACAACACAAGAAAAATAAAACAAAAAGGGATATAGAGCCAAGGACTTGGCTCCCACCCATTTCCCACAAAGGAGAGCCGCTTGAAGCGGTTTTGACACTGTAAACTACGACTGGAAGCCGCAGTAACTTGTTGTGTACTACAATTTGTTGGTCTAGATTAGCTGAAGGAGACTTTCACTACCACTTTATCTCGATTATTGGTAACGGAAAACGGGAACATAAGAAAATAGCAACTGGAAGGTGAGTCGAATTGCCAGCAGACAACCTTCACTAGCTATGAAGGCTCGTGTAAGCCATGCACCACTCTTGGAGAGAAGATAATGGTCGAATCTAAGAGATCTGAGGCCGCTGACCCCGATGGTGCCACTTAGCGACGATAGACTTCCTATGGCGCGGCGGCACGTGTGTTTCAGGCACAATGTGAGCCACACGTGAGACGTACGCACCACTCTTTTGGTCAATTTTCTTCTTAATCCGAAGGATCGACAACTGTAGAATCTAGTGGTGGGGCATGTGACGGTCGTAGGAGGCCTGTAAGCAGCAAATCGGTGCATCTCGGTGCTATAAAAGGAAAACAAACAAAAAACCAAAAAAAAAACCGATGGACAGATCCCGAGTGAGCTGAACTAGGGGAGAGTGGGTGGAGTCGAACTCTTGATAGAGATGGGACAATTATTCCGATATAGGTTGGAGAGAGAGAGAGAGAGAGAGAGAGAGAGAGAGAGAGAGAAAGATTTTAGACAGTTTTCAATTTTTGATTTAATTATGTGTATTATATTCTTAACATATAAATCATGGAACTTAATTATAAGTAAGAAAATCAAATATAGATTTATATCTTTTTGTAAGGTTTTGTAAATTTGAGGATTTAAGTAGCTAATCATGTAGGTGGTGACAATATTGTTTATCAGTCCGATACTATATGATTAAAACCAGCCATCCTGACTCAACCCAGTGAAAGGGGTCGTCCAAAATTGGGGATCACAATAGTCGTTCCAGTTGGCAAGATAAACAATATTTGTAGTCGTGGACTGCAAAAGCAGCAAATGCCACACAATCCTTTTGTAAAAAAGTAAATACGGGATTTACACGAAAAAATTAATTTTTAATAGTGGACCATCCTTTTTTCTAAAAAGATTGCACGGCGCTTGTGCATTCCACGATTATATTTAGCATTACTAAGTTGGCAATCCTCAACAAATAATGCTACTATGCCCTCCATTTTTTCTCTTCATTTTGACCGCTCAAACATTTAATTTTTTTTTTACTTACTGATTAAGGAAGTGACTATTAGTGTATTGATTGGATGTCCCCAGTATTCTTTCAGAAATACTGGCCAGCAGTGGGTGGAATGGTGACTAAGGTAGTGTTGGCAGCATTAAACTCTGGTGAGTTCCCACAATCATTAAACCATACTTTTATCACTTTGATCTCTAAGAAGTCCGGGCCTGTTAAAGTCACTGATTTCAGACTTGTAAGTCTTTTTAATGTGATGTATAAGTTGATATCTAAGACTATTGCAAATAGGCTGAAGGGTTTGCTTGATTGTATTATTTTTGAATCTCAGTCAGCTTTTGTTCCGGGTCACTTGATTACGGATAATGTCTTAATCGCCTATGAGCTTGTTCATTTCTTGAAACATAGAAGGGTGGGGAAGAAAGGCTTCATGTCGATTAAATTGGACATGAGTAAAGCCTACGATAGAATTGAATGGGAGTTCCTAGAACAAGTCATGTTTTGTGTAAGAACTGTGTCTTACTCTATTTTAATTAATGGAGAGCCTAAAGGTCCAATCTTCCCAACGAGAGGATTAAGGCAAGGGGATCCGTTATCTCCTTACCTATTCCTTTTGTGCACTGAGGGCCTTAGATCCTTGCTAAAGAAGGCGGGGGAGGAGAAATTAGTTAGTGGGGTGCGGGTTTGTAGGGGGCACCAGTGATTAACAATCTTTTATTTGCAGACGATAGCTTAATTTTTTGCAAAGCTTCTGTGGAAGAAAACCTGAATGTGCAGTCCTTGTTGAAGGCCTATGAGTTAGCTTCGGGGTAGAAGATAAATATTGAGAAGACCTCAATGGTTTTTAGCCATAATGTGAGTGACCAAGTTCGGAGACAGATCATGGGGTTGTGGCATATTGAGGCAGAGAACAACTATGAAAGATACCTAGGGTTACCCCCTATCATGGGAAGGAACAAGACTAGGGCCTTCGCTGAGATTAAACACCGGGTATGGAAGAAATTGCAAAGTTGGAAGGAAAGATTATTGTCACAGGAGGGGTAGGGAAGTTTTGATCAAATCAGGCAATGGCGATCCCAAATTACTCTATGAGTTGTTTTTGGTTACCTAAGGTGTTTTGCTCCGAGTTAGAAGCCATGATGGCCAAGTTTTGGTGGGGTCAAAAGCAGAATGAGAGGAAGATTCACTGGGTAAGCTGGACTAAAATGTGTGAGTCAAAAGCGTGTGGAGGTATGGGGTTTAAGGACTTGAGAGATTTTAATACGGCCCTATTGGTGAAGCAAGGGTGGCGGATTCTAAGTGGAGAAGGTTCACTGCTGCATAGGTTGTTTAAGGCAAGGTACTTTTCACAGTCAAGTTTCTTTGGGGCTAAATTGGGTAGTAACCCTTCTTATACTTGGAGGGGTATTTAGGAAGCAAAGGCAATGTTATTGCAAGGGTGTAGGTGGAGAGTAGGGGATGGAAAAAGTGTGAGAATATGGCTCGACAACTGGATCCCAGGGTGCGAACCTAGCATGAACCAATACTCAAAATATACTTTACAGAATAGAGAGGATAGAGAAATGGTGGACACTTTACTGGAGGGGGAGACTAGGTGGTGGAATATTGAGAAGATAAGAACTCTCTTCAATCCAAACGTGGCTGATAAGATTCTGAGAATTCCAGTTTGCCCAGGGGAACAACCAGATAAATTAATATGGGGTGCAGATAAGAGTGGAGTTTTTAGTGTGAAGTCTGCGTATAGATGGCTGAGAGCAAACAAGAGATAGGCTGGGGGGAATCGTCAGCTGGCTAGATCCAAGGGGACTTGTGGAAGGCAATATGGAGGATGAAAGTCCAACATAAAACCAGAATTTTTTCTTGGCGAGCTTGCCTGGATTGCTTACCAACTGAGTCAAACTTGCAGAAAAAGAAAGTAGATGTTGGGGAGGGATGCTGCTTCTGTGATGAGCCTACAGAAAATCTGCCTCATGTTTTATTAAGTTGTCCAAGCATTGAGGGTTTATGGGCTATATATCTACCTGTTATGGCTCAAGTGGGTAGAGATCAAAGCCTGCTTGCTGCGGCTATGCAGGTAAGGTCGTTGGGAGGGCTGGAGGGGTTGGTAACTTTCTTTACTATAGCCTTGGGTCTATGGTTTAGAAGAAACAGGAAGCGGTTTGAGAATGAATTGCTTGAAGCAAGGGCTGTGATAGAACACGCAATGTCGACGCATAAATGTTTGGGGCAGTGTAATCACTGCCAATTTTAGGTTTGAAAAGCTATTGCGGTTGGTAGCCACCTCCTGTAGGTTTTATGAAGCTAAACATAGATGGAGCTGTGTCCCACCATATTTGTAGAGCAGGGGTGGGGGTGATATTGAGAGACGCACAAGGGAAGGTTATTATGTCAGCTAGCAAGGGGGAATGGGAAGTGGAACATCCAGAGGTGATAGAGTTTATGGCGGCTTTACGGGGTCTGCAACTGATTTATCACATGGGGATCACACACTTGATATTGGAATCAGATTGTATTCTGGTGGTGAGGGCTTTGGAGGCAGGTTCTGCAGATCAGTCACCTTGGGGGTCCATCATCCATGAGATTAAGATTATGCTGGCTTCTTTTGTTGATGTAAAAATTTGTCATGTGAATAGACTAGGTAATGGGGCAGCCCATGGCCTAGTTAGACACACTTGGGTTGTAGATTCCATCGCTTTGTGGTGGGATGGGGTTCCGGACTTTATCTCTCAAGCCATTTGGCTTGATAGTCGTATGTAACTCTTTGCTTTGTTTAAATGAAATAGTTGGTTTTCATCAAAATATATATATATTTTTTAAATATGAATAAATAAATTAAAAAAATAAATTTTTCTAGGGGCACGCCCAGCTGTCACAGGCTCACATCTGGGCGGCACCCTAGCAGCAGTACTCATCCTCAACCGCCTCAGACCCTAGCTTATACCACGTACATGAGAAGCGTGTTTAGCTAATTGATAATACGACTAGACCAATGCTAGCTAAACTTCATCATAAAATTTGTCATCTTTATTTTCGATCTGGCACATTTTAAAAAGTTTCATAGATATATATATATATATATATATTTATATATATGTATGTATCACTTTAATGACATCCACTTAAATCATGCCACAAAGGTGTAAAACTCTGGTATTTATGTACAGTACCAAAAATTTTGCCGCAGCGCATGAATTTCCCCCGTGTTTATATAAAATCCATATAAATATTACATATATATTATATATATATATGGATATGTTATCTAAATGTTCTATATATGTAGCTTGATGGGCGTAGCATGTGTCTGCATTAGATTTGGGCATATATATTGACACTCTCGTTCTTGAGTACGTTGCTAATCCTGGTTTTACCCCTTTTCCCTCTCATCCCCCGGCCCCCTCCATCCCTTCTCCTGAGAAGCATGTGGCCTACATTAGATATCAGTTGGACGTGGATTAATATTAGGTGAGATTCTTTATTAGATATCATTTCAAAGTAGTGATCTGCCAAAGTCAATTTTTTGGTGAGTTCTTTATCTGTACAAATCCAAGTTTCTTGCTACGCGCGGTTCTCTGTATATATATCATGAAATGAGTGATATATAAATATATATACATATATATATATATGTTTTCAGTAAAATAGGCCGAGTAAGGCGAACTTTAGTTTCTGACTAATATTTGAGCGAGAAAGAACAAATACGCAAGCATAGATTTGATAGATCTCCTCGGTGCATTTGATAGAAAATAAAATATAATAGAAAAAAAGATTGAGAAGAGAGGAGGAGGGAGATATGACTTTGACGGTTATATTTTTGCTTTTTCTGTTGTTACTGAATACAAGGCATATATTCCTAATTATAGAGAAATTATATTGAGATAAGATAAAGTAAATATTTTAAACATTATGAAAATTAAATCAAAACAGTATCAAATCAAATTATGATCTTCAACATCCCCTCAAACTTAAGGTGAACTTTGGAATCTTGGGTTTGAAATTTGAAAGTAGCCTTCATATTCATTAATTGATTGCTGATGAGATGATGGTTTTGGTGATGAAATGGCTGAACATCAAATCTGCAGCTGTGCCCAACAATGGGCTATTTATGGCCTTGGTCAACTATTGGACCAAAATCAAAAGACCAAAATTGGATTTGAGGTTTCAAACAATGCTCACAACAGATCAAAATCCAATAAAAAAAGGTCTCACAACTAATAGAAATACTCCAAATGCATTGATTTGATATGACATATAATTGAACGACAATTAAGATTTTGTGAGAGGTAAAGCTAGCGGAAGAATTTATATTCCACACGATCGAGTCTAGCGTTAGCCAAGGACTCTGATACTATGATAAAAGAAGATGGAGAAGAGAGAATGAGGGAGATAAGATGTAGTCTGGAGTTGTACAACAATACTTGTTGGTCTGGGTAGAAGGTTTTCCTTTGAATGTGTTTGTCATGAAATTGCTTCATACGCTCCTTGGACAATTTAGCATTGTCATAAGCATCCCTTCGAAGTTCATCCAATTCAGCAATCTGTAGTTTCCTAGATGGACCAGATTGGTCAGCATCGAAGTTAAACTGTTTAATGGCCCAGTATGCTTTGTGTTCTAACTCCACAGGCAAGTGATATGCTTTACCATAGACTATTCTATATGGTGGCATTCCCAGAATTGTTTTGTAAGCAGTCCTATATGCCCAAAGTGCTTCAGATAACCTCTCAGACCAGTCCTTTTTCTTAGGGTTAACAGTTCTTTCAAGAATATGTTTTATTTCCCTATTGGCCAATTCAGCTTGACCATTGGTCTGAGGATTGTAAGGTGTGGAAACTTTATGATGTATCCTATATTTTTTCATTAAAACAGAAAAATGTTTGTTGCAAAAATGGGTTCCATTATCACAGATTATGGCTTTAGGCATACCAAACCGTGCAAAAATATTTTCTTTGAGAAATTTTAAAACAATGTGATGGTCATAATTTTTGGATGGTATGGCTTCAACCCATTGTGACACATAGTCAACAGCAAGCAAAATGTAGAGATAACCAAAAAAGGAGGGAAATGGCCCCATAAAGTCTATGCCCCAACAATCAAAAATTTCTAGAACTAGAATTGGTTGCATTGGCATCATGTTTCTTTTGGTAATACCGCCTAGTTTTTGACAAGGTTCGCAAGATTTACAAAAAATGTAAGTGTCTTTGAACATTGTTGGCCAATAAAATCCACTTTGTAAAATTTTAGCTACAGTTTTATGGGTAGAAAAGTGCCCACCACAGGCTTCAGAATGGCAGAAAGTGAGTATGGTAGAGACCTCATTATTAGGAACACATTTCCTAATTATTTGGTCAGAACAATATTTAAATAGGTAAGGCTCATCATAAAAGAAAAACTTAGCCTTAACTTTCATTTTCCTGATGTCCTGTGCTGTCCAGTGGGCTAGAGTTTGTCCTGTCACCAGAAAATTAACCAAGTCAGCATACCAAGGTAAAACATGGACTGAAAAAAAATTTTCATCAGGAAAAGATTCAGAAATTGGGAGGTTTTGAATGGTTGAGTTCAATGTAAGTTGAGATAAATGATCTACTACAACATTTTCCACCCATTTTTTATCCTTTATTGTAATGTTGAATTCTTATAACAAAAGGATCCACCTGATGAGTCTTGGTTTTGCATCTTTCTTAGTGAACAGAAATTTTAGTGCAACATGATCAGTGAAAATAATGACAGGAAACCCAAGCAAATAGGCCCTAAACTTTTATAATGCAAATACTATAGCTAGCAATTCCTTTTCTGTAGAAGAGTAATTTTTCTGAGCATCATTTAAGGTTTTGCTAGCATAGTACAACATGAGGCAGTTTGTCCTTTCTTTGTCCTAAAGTAGCCCCAACAGCAACATCACTAGCATCACACAATATTTCAAATGGTAATGCCCAATCAGGGGGTTGCATTATAGGGGCAGTAGTTAGGCTAACTTTTAACTGGGTAAAAGCAGTTTGACACTCTTTAGTCCAAGCAAAAGTAACATCATGCATCAACAACTGGCATAGGGGTTTCGAGATTATACTAGAATTTTTAATGAACCTCCTATAGAACCCAGCATGGCCTAAAAAGGATCTAATGTCTTTCACACTTCTAGGTATAGGTAAATTTTCAATCAGGTCTACCTTAGATATGTCAACCTTAATACCCCTTTTAGACACAATGTGCCCAAGGACTATTCCTTGTTGCACCATAAAAAGACACTTTTCCCAGTTAAGCAGTAACTGTTTTTCCTCACACCTGGCCAAAACAGTTTTAAGGTTAGCCAAACAAGAGTCAAAACTTTTTCCAAACACTGAGAAATCATCCATGAAAACTTCAACTGTATCATCAATTAAGTCATTGAAAATGCCTAACATACATCTCTGGAAGGTGGTAGGGGCATTGCATAGGCCAAAGGGCATCCTTTTAAAAGCAAAAGTCCCAAAAGGACAGGTAAGTGTGGTCTTTTCTTGGTCCTCAGGGGCAATTTCGATCTGATAGTACCCATAATAGCCATCTAAAAAATAGTAGAACTCATGCCCAATCACCTTTTCTAATATTTGGTCAAGGAAAGGCAAGGGAAAGTGGTCTTTCCTAGAAGCTGCATTTAGCTTCCTATAGTTATGCACATTCTTCATCCAGTTGTCATTCTAGTAGGTATTAATTTCCCTTTTTCATTTTTGACCACTGTGACACCAGATTTCTTTGGTACCACTTGAATGGCTTACCCATTGATTATCTGCTATAGGGTAAATAATACCTATATCTAAGAGTTTCAGGACCTCTTTTTCAACCACTTCTTTTAATGTAGGGTTCAATCTTCTCTACATCTCCTTAGAAGGTTTAGCCCCTTCCTCTAAATAAATTCTATGGATGCAAGTCAGGGGGTTTATACCTCTCATGTCAACAATGGTCCACCCAATGGCAGAGCTGCCCTAATACATTAAGTAACTTACCCTCCTGCTCAGAAGTGAGCTGAGATGAGATTACCACTAGAAAAGATTCCTCAGGGCCCAGATAAGCATATTTCAGCTCCACTGGGAGGGCTTTCAGTTCCAGTGTTAGGCTTTCCTCACTTGGTGACTTAGTAGAATCTGGAATGAGGGGCAAAGGTTCGAATTTAGGCCTCCATTAGGTGTCACTTGGGCTTCCTACAGCAAGGACAGTAGAGATATTATTAGCATCAGTTGACAGAAAACTTTCAAAAGAATCAATATTAAAGAAAAGATCTTCAAAGGGAATTGCTTCCAAAGAATTGACTTCATGCACTTCTTCTAATTCCTAAGGTTGCCTGCATAAATTGAAGATATTCAGCTCTAAAGTCATGTTGCCAAAACTCAGTTTTAAAACCCCACTTCTACAATTTATCATAGCATTAGAAGTTGCTAAAAAGGGTCTCCCTAAGATTACTAGTGCAGAATAGACATTAGTTGGAGCAGTTAGTTTCATATCCAGCACCACAAAGTCTACTGGATAATAAAATCTATCTACTTGTACTAATACATCTTCTACAACTCCCCTAGGCATTTTAATGGACCTATCAGCCAACTGCAAAATTATGGAAGTTGGTTTTAATTCACCCAATCCCAGCTGTTCATACACACTATAGGGTAAAAGATTCACCCCCGATCCTAAATCAAGTAAAGCATGGCCAATTTTTGCATCACCAATAATGCAAGAGATAGTGGGTGATCTAGGATCTTTATATTTAGGGGGTGTGTGATTTTGGATGATGGCACTAACTTGTTTAGTGAGAAAATCTTTTTTTTTTAACATTTAACTTTCTTTTGACAGTATACAAATCCTTCAAAAAATTTGCATAAGTAGGGATTTGTTTGATGGCATCCAAAAGTGGAATGTTTATTTTGACTTGTTTGAAAACTTCCAAAATGTCAGAATTTTGCTTTTCTTTATGTACAAAAATTAACCTTTGAGGAAATGGAGCAAGTACATACACAGGAATATCAGATTTTTCAGCATGCAATTCACCATGTGGTTTTGAGTTGAGGTCCTTACCTGAGTTTCCAATGCTAGGTTCAGGTTTATTCAAAATCTTACCACTCCTCAAGGTTGTGATGGCCTTAGCAGCCTTCATATTGGGCCATTCTGCTTGAGATTGTTGAACTTGTGGATTGGGTTAAGGTTGGGCTGGAAACTTCCCTTTTTCCTAGGCACTCAAGGAGGTGGTTAGTTTGGTGAGTGTATCTCTTATGTCATTTATGGCTTGGGAATTTTGGTTATTTATGGTTGCTTGGCTTTGCATAAACCGTTGGAGGTTAACAGTGAGTTGTTGTATTGATTCCTCTAAATTCTTTTTCTGGGTGAACTAGGGTTGATTAGGGTAATGCGAAGGGCCTGGAGGTGGTGCATAAGGCACGTAAGGTGCTGTGGAAGCTGAGGCTTGCTGATCAATCCTCCAACTGAGATTTGGGTGATTCTTCTAACTTGCATTGTAAGTGTTAGAAAATGGTCCTAAATAATTCTTAGCAATCATATTTACAGCATTAGGTTGATCCAATAACACCTCCTTAAAAGTAGGTATAGTGGGGCATACATCGGTGCTATGCCTTTGGTCCTTACATATCCCACATTTATCAGCATTTGGGGGTAAGACATGCATTTCATTAACTTTTCTCAGTTCAAAGGATTCTAATTTCTTAGAAATCAAGGCCATCCTAGCATGTAAGTCATCAACCTCTTTGAGGTTATATTCCCCCCCCCCCCCAACTGTGCTTCTCACATTTTCATATCTATCCCCATCATCAGAATTATCCCATGATTGGGCATTCTCAGCCAAATAATTGAAGTATTCAAAAGCTTTGACAGGATCCTTACCAAAAAACTCACCATTGCACATGGTTTCTACAAACTGTTTCATTTTGGTGTGCAAGCCTTCATAAAAGAAACTAATGACTCTCCAATGTTCATAGCCATGATCAGGACAAGCATTTAACAAGTCTTTAAACCTTTCCCAACATCGATAAAAAGTTTCACTGTCTTTTTGCCCAAAATTCATAATCTGCCTTTTAAGGGCATTTGTTCGATGCATGGGAAAATTTTTTTTAAGAAACTCAGTTTGCATCTCTTGCCAAGTTCCTATGGACCAAGGCCTTAAAGAATTCAGCCATGTTTTGGCTTTATCCTTAAGAGAAAAGGGAAACAGTTTCAACCTAATCACTTCCTCGGTACATGTCCTATCCATGGATGTAGAGCATACTTCTTCAAATTCTTTAATGTGCAAATAAGAATTTTCAGATTCCATTCCATGAAAATGGGGGATCAATGAGATCATTCCAAGTTTAAAATTGAAGTTATTTGCATTTAAAGGTTGAATAATGCAGGAAGGAGAGCTAGTTCTAACAGGTTGTAAGTACTCTCTCAATGTTTTATTTTGATTCAAAACTTCTTGATGCTCATCGTCCTCCATGTCACTCAAATTCTCAGAAGAAGACTCAAAATGAATAAAAGCAGTTTCAATAGATGCAAGTGATTCAGTCCTGACTAATCGTGATGCTTGATTCCTAGTCCAAACAAACATGCACAACAAAAACTTAAGAACAGGTGTAAGACAGACTAAAGGAAACAAAACAAACAGATACAAAATTATTTACCAAAAAGGGTGAGAGTTGTTACCCATTCTGTGAAGAGGTTCACAGATACACTTCTCTTTCTTTTTTTTTTTACAAGAAAAATTATGTTTCACCAAATGTCCCCGGTAACAGCGCCAAAAACTTGATACTCGCCAAATAGTGCTTCCAAGTATAAAAGCAGATTTAGAATGTAGTGGGAGTGTCCAAGGTCATTTCCACAGAGACAACTATATTAACATAATCCAGCAAGGTTCAAATGAATGAAATGAAATCAATCAAGAGAGAGTGAAATATAGTGGAACAAATCTCTTTCGTGGAGTTGGTTTATTCCCAATAATTGAGAGACCAATAGATGAGTAACTGCTTATGTTAACTCAATCAAGAAATTAACACTTCAGAACTAAATGAACAACAACTCAGATTAAAACACCAACGAAAATAAAACCCTCACTGTATTATCATCCCATTTTATCTCAAGACTCAAATGTTGAAGGATCCTTGATTATTTCAAGGTCCTATTGTGCCGTGAGTCTACAATAGTTCAAGAACAAGAGATCCTTCCAAACTGATAGTAGATAAAGTATGAAAATACAGCAACAAGTATAGTCTAAATATAACAGCAACAATCAATCGAGAATGGTGAAAGAAAACCCTTTCCTCTATAACCCTAGCTATGGAAGTTAGCCCCAAATTATCATGTGATAGATGATTCGAAAACCCTAACAGAAAGTAAGAAAAATACCAATGATCGTTCTCAAAGTAAAAACAGACTAAGGATTCTAAATATGGCTCTGAATCGATGCCCCTCTCTCGTGTGCCTCCCCTCCTTTTATCCTTTTCCTCCATCATCATCTCCTTCCTTCTCTCTCTTCTAACCGTTTCCCTCTACTTCGCGATTCTGCCCTCTAGGGGATGAGACCCTTCTCGAAGTCTTGTGGTATTGAAGAGAAGCCGAGGCAGAGTCTGGACTAAGGAGTTGAGCTTGAAGCTGGGCCAAATTGCTTAAAGAGCTCTTAGGCTTACTTACGGGACTGGGCCTTACCACCTGTAGATAAAACATTTAACCCATTTAGCTAAGTAAATCATCACTTTATTCCTTTAAATTTGTAGTTCCAAAGGATAAGGTTTTTGTCTTAAAATTTAACTTTCAATCTCATTTTTGGAACTGTTCAGTCTTGATTTACTCTATTTTAGGTGGATATTTTAGTCAAAATATCTTAACAATCAATATACTATTAAAAACAGATAGCAACGAAATTATCTAATAAGCAAGATCTTCAAACATATCATAAACCTTCTCCCATTCGTTTGGTAGCATTGCTTGGAATGGATTTTGGCACGCCTCTGTTGTAGTACTGACCTTCTGATAGTGGTCTTTCACATCTTGGGAAACTTTAGCCCAAGAGGAAGTAGCCATCGGTGCATACGTGCGAATAAGCATACCAACATAAGAAGCAAGCCACGCTGTCGAATCTTTGGAGCCACCGGTGTGATCTTTAGGAATATCAACTTTAATTTTACCCATTTTTCTTACTTTCTCTATGCAGATACCCCTCGTAGTGCCTTAACCCGACGCTAGCTTACCAACAACTATATTTACAGTAATTAAAGCATATATTTTAATTAAATTATTTTTATTTTATAGAAATATATTATTTAAATCGAGCATTAAATAAGGTATTTAATTTGATAAAATACCCTGTTCTTAGTCTGGTGATGTTGGCCCACTATTGATGGTAGGTGAACCACACGGGGAGTCGATAATGGATGGGGATGGCGCACGTGTTGCTTTGCGTTTGTTAGGCATATTTGTTTGAGATTGTAATAAATTATTACTCAAATAAACGTTACGGATATTTATAAGAATGATACTTATACAAATATCTATTTGAAATTTATTCACTATTAGTTTTGCTAGACCAGTCACCCTCATTCTCACTAGACACTTCAGTTGATTCATGTTCTTTCAAAATTTCACCCTCAATTACTTAGGATTGAACATCTTCTCTACGCAATGGGACCATGTCATATTGGGTTAGATCAACAAATAGATTGATGCCTGATTCATTTTCTTGATAGGCTTATTCATTTGCTGGACTATTAACTTCTTCATGTGGTTCGTCTACCTCTAGAATGTAATCATATACATTTCTTGATACAAACTTCTCCACTACCCACCATGGGTTCCCGTACTCCGGATCATTTAAATAAAAAACTTGATTCGCTTGACAAGCGAGAACGAAATGATAGTCCTCATACCATGTGCGAGATATATTGACACTCATAAAATATTCATCGTTACGCACTCCTAACCTAAGATTTGACACATCCCACCAATTACATTTAAACAACCATACCATATATCCCCCCATGTACTTTAACGCTATGATATCTTCTACAATTCTGTAAAAGTCAATGTTTGGCCACAACTCTCAAACTGGTCTAAGGTTCAATTGCATATAAAATAACTCTGAAATTCATCTAACTCATAACTAGTAAGCCATGTCACTAGTAAACCAACTACTACAATTATTACACTTGAAACCAAATCACATTTCAAATCACCAATATTATTCTTATTTTATAAGTACAAATTTTTATTTAAGTATTAATAATTCTTATGTTTAGTATATTTTAAGTTTTAATTTAAATTTAAGTATTACGTATTTTTTTAATTCTTATGTTTATTATCTTTTAAATAATAATTATAATTTAATTTCACAAAAGTTTTATTATACATTATAGTTTTAATTTAAGCAGAAGATCATTCATATGTTTTTTCTTTTTTAATTATTAATTATAATTTATCTCTACTTATTTTTTAATTATACCTTATAGCTTTTAACCTAATTATCTTTTAAGCATTAATTCTAAGTTAAGTAGTAATAAATCTTATGTTTCTTATTTTTTAAGTATTAATTATAATTTAAGTTTACTTATTTTTTAATTATGCCTTATAGCTTTTAGCTTTTAACCTAATTATCTTTTAAGTATTAATTCTAATTTAAGTATTAATAAATCTTATGTTTATTATTTTTTAAGTATTAATTATAATTTAAATTTACTTATTTTTTAATTATACCTTATAGTTTTTAATAAATTACCTTTAAGTATTAAATTTGAGTTTAAGTATTACAACATAGGAGTACAACCATTCGAACATTTCAAGTTCTATTTGAACAGGATAACGCGTTCTAACGGGAAATCACTGTGTTCAAATGGTTGCAGCCCAGATTCCAAACATGAAACAGAGACAAAACACAATCTTAGAGAATACATTCATGGGATAAACATAATCTCATTAGATGCATATTTCACAAACATTGTAAAAACACAAATATATTTTCATATTCCCACATCCAAACACAAATATATTTTCATATTTGTTCAAAAACACAAATATATTCTCATATCCAAACACAAATATATTTACATGTTTCTCACATCCAAACACAAATATATGCTTCTAACCTTAATCTTTTGTTCAAAAACTGAAGGGAAAAGAACTAATTGAATTGAAGAGAACATAAATTTGAGTTTTTTAATAAAAAAAATTCCATGGAAATAGAATATTAAAGTAAAAAAACTTAGCAAATTGAAGACAAAGAAAGAGTTGATGTCAGCATGGTCTCTCTCACAATCTCTCTCTTTCTCATGCTCACGATCTCTCTCACGCTCTCAGTATCTCACAGACAAAATTTCCCAAATGTCCAACACGTTGTACTTCTGGACATCTTATTTCTTATTTTCTCGTTCAAACGGAATTTACTAACCGTTCGAATCCGAAAACAGGGAAGCGGGAAACATTTCCCGCCTAGATCAATTTAGCTCCACCTGTTCGAACATCAATTATATACGTTCGAACTGATAATTAAAAGTGTAATATGGTGCAAATTGATCCCGCCACAGCTTATCAATGGCGCTAACATATTTTATAAGTTCAAACGCTATGAATTTCCATTCGAACACATAATTAAACCGTTTGAACAGTAATAATAGGCCATTCGAACGTACAGTATATATATAATTATATTTTATATCTACTTTTATAACTAAATATATAAAAGTATAGGTATATAAGTATAATATTTATGTTAAGAATATATGTAAGTCTAAATATATAGTAGAAGATAAGGATTTTGTAGTGTATTATAAGTATATTATATTAGAAGATAAGTACGAATTGTGTGATTTCTGGGTTTACAAAGTGTAGAAATTGAGATGGATTCAATGTTAGTGACAGATTGGCTGAAGAAGAAAAGGTGTGGTCTTTGGTATTTGGAAGACTACTGATAGGAGCTGTTAAGGCTGCTAGATGGTCTGTCTTTCCATTTTCAACATGTCTATAGGTAATGCAATTCTTTGGCTGATGGCTTTGCACGTTTGGGAATAGCAAGTGTTAATAAAACTTGGAATAATAGTTCAGATTTACCTCGTTTACTTAGGGGTATCTTTCGTTTGGATAAGAATGGTTGTTCTTCTTTTAGATCTATAACTTGTACTGGGTAGGGGGTTTTGCTTGGGATGGTCTTGTTTGGCTTTTTAGGTTCTTCTTTGAGGTTTATGTCCTTATCCTTACCACGGGCTTCTCCTTAGCCTATTGTGAGGATGATCTATAATAAGGAGGCTTGACCTCCGTTCTTTGAAAAAAAAAAAAAAAGAGAGTATATTATACAAGAGTATATTATATATATAGTAGTATATAATTATATAGTAGTATATATATAATTATATCTATAAGTATAACTATATATAAGTATATCATATGATATATCTTCTTATTAGTCTAAGCATAAGTACATATTTTCGTATACTTATATTATATATAAGTATATTATATATAGTAGTATATAATTATATAGTTGTATATATAAGTATAATATATTGTAGTATATAAGTAGTATATAAGTATTAGTATAAATATAAGTATATAATAATTAAGTATAAGTATTATATAAGTAGTATAAGTATATATATAAGCAGTTTAAATATATATATTATATTATATAACAAATATAAGACGTTCAAGCGGTATAAAATATTTATGGAAACCATTCGAATAGCATAACTATCTTGATGAGATACTATGATGCCTGATGAGATCGATGGCCTCGCTGATCATGAGATTCGTCAGTTGGTTGTGGGTCCAGATGCTCCTTCCTATGATGGGAGCATTGCATCAAACAGGTGGACTTATCTAGTTTTTTAAAGATCATGAACATTATAATAGCCAACAACATCGATTCGCAACTACACAAGACCTAGGTGAACATGGACCCAACACAATTTATGTTATGGGTCGCTCGTGGCGTGCCTATCGACCTAGCGAGATATATATTCGCTAGGATTTGATCAGAGGCCACCTATATTATGACATGTAGAGTTTTATTTTATTCATTGTACTTGATTACTCCTTTTGATATATATAATATTTTTATTTATCAAAAAGATTTTATGACAAATATATTACCGTTTGGAGTCTTGCTCACACGATTTCTTTTAGTGAAAGGAGTCAGGCCAGATGCATTTGAGCGTGTTTGGGAGCCGATAGGACCGATCAACTCGACAACCTTGTCTCATAGCACCGGACACTCCAGATTTCCTATTTGTGCACCTACTACAAAGGAGGTCAACACTCAGGGAGTCGCACAGGGCGTATCTAATGAGGCATTTACACAGGGTGCATCACATAGTGCTACTCGTGAGGAGATTGCAGATATCGTGCTTGCAGAGATGCGCGCACAGACATCAGAGATCATTGATGTAGTATGGGTCGCCCTCGCAAAGATTGATTCAAAGCTCATGTATCGAGTGACTGATATTGAGACATGCCTTGTTGGAGTCGAGGCAGTGCTATATGATCTAGCCCAAAAGTGTATATCTTTTATTTGCATTAAATGAGCTTTTTTGTCTGGAAAATCATGACTATTTGTATTTTGTATAATTAATTTAATTATCCAAATAGTCATACATTATATTCCCGCCATACATTATCTTTTTGGGATGCAATTAATGTATGGTTTTTATTTTTAGTGTTTGATAGCTCGTTTATTGTTAATTATGGTTTTTTTCTAATTTTACTTACCGTTCACGATAATATAAAAAATGATAATATAAGTAATATTGTAACTCCCATCCATGTGGTGGGACTTTTTATAAAATAATTTTAGAAATGACGACTGGAATTACCGTTCGTTTTAAAACTTTTTACTTCCACACCCAGGGTGCAAGACTCTACGTTATAAAATAAAATGTGCGTTGAGAATAAAAGAGGTTTACAGCGGAAAACATAAATCTTAAAATAAAAATGCCTTTCATACAGTTAAAGCTCTCGTGCCTAGACTTCCTTACTCTTCCCCTTGGGCCGTGTCCGTCCTGAAGCGTTTTGCTCATTTAGTTTCCTGTGGGGGGAAGGATACACATAAAAACTAAAATGAGTCAAATACTTAGTAAGCATTACTTCATATGGTTAAAATATAATAACATAGATTTTCAGTCATGTATTCATCATTCCATACATACTATACATATATGCATACATGCATTCCTTGAAAAACATCACTAGGCAGGATTTTTCTTCTTTAAAAAGGATTTCTTTTCGTAAAACATTTCTCTCTTCAGTGCCTTCATTTCTTAAAGAGTGCGATACATTCATACATTCTTTCTTATCACTTTCTTTGGCCATTGCACACTGTTATGCCCCACTTGCTGGGGTTAACAGTCTTTTGGACCTGGATTCCACCTGTGGCCACAGGTTTGGAATCCCATTCTATCAAGGTGCAGCACTGGGTGTACTACCAGTACTACTTACCCGGCATTGCAATCTGCCCAGTCCAATCCTTTGGTACCCTTTCCATTCATATAGCCGTTACATATTTTCATACATTTAAACATTTAGTCCTGTCTTTCAGTTCAGTCATTTCAGTCCTTTCCTTTTCAGTCATTTTCATTTAACAGTTCATTTTTGGGAAAACGTCATTTAAAAGCATGAGCTTAAACATCATCTTTCATGGCATTATTTAAAGCGTCAGTCAAGGCGCGAGGCATGGGCCTCAACATTTCTTTTCATAGAAAATACATACAATAGATACTGCGTATAGTCATCCATTCACCTGCGTACAACTAATACTTTCGTTGCATAAAAAGGGGCTGCCAAGAAGGGCCATACATACTTATATTTTTAAACGTTATACTTAGCATGTTTTCGTAAAACGTCTTTCTTGTCATTTTGTAAAGCATCGTAAAGGAAAAGTATTTCATTTTGTTTTTCGTATCATTTAGAAAACTCTAGAAGGGCATGAACGGTAATACTTACCTAGACTCCATGCTACTTTTATATCATGCAGTCCATTCATGTGCGTGTCAAATGGCAACCTACATGCATACACATAACCTTAGCGTTATTCTCTATCTAGTGCATAAGCAACTAAACTAGAAATAGAACTACGCTTCACTTGAAACACTCTCCTTCTGTCCCGTACTGATACATGCCCTTTACTATGCTAAAACCTTCAAGATCTATATACGGTCACTATCTCTTCCAACTCACGCTCTACTCCGAGTGCTTACTCACTAAAATGAATCCATAATTCACCTTAGGGTTAAGACACTGAGACCTTCATCTTATTCTTCTTATTAACCTCATCCCGATGCATGACTCAGACCGACTAAGTCACTCATCCCAATCCTAGACAGTACACCTGTCACTACCTTCATGTATCTTAGCTCACTCTAAATCCTCATGCTCATCTGTACACGTCACATGACTTTAAGCCAACTCTGAGGCTTAAGCACCGTATAACCATGCTTAGGATAGATTACCCATTACATATGGCGAATCCATCCAGCACATGTGTCTAACCAGATTACACACGTGTCTTACCCCTCTTATCACCTAAGATCGACATATAATCCGTCGATCACTTGCTTGTATGGACAAGCGCCATACTCGATACCAACCTTCTCTTAACCCGCCTAACATGACTCTTCATGCTACCCGTCCCTCTTGACAGTTCATCCCAACACTTGACACGACAGGACTTCATTTATTACTACACTTCACGTCATGTCATAGCTCGAGACTATTCCCAAGCTACATCGTGACCTTGTCACGTCACCTAACACTTCGCTACGTCACTTATACGCCAACTCCTAACTCATCACAAGTACGACTTCTTGATTGACCATGTCACTTCGTGGCGTTGCCCAGTCATGCTTCCGTTGCACTACTCGAATACTATCCTACCACTTCACACATACTCCCGACCATAAGCCAACCACACGGTGACACCTGTTACCTCAGACTACAAGCCTCATCAGAGCTACTTCGGGACACTGTTCCACAGTTTCTGACACTACTCAACACGCTCTACGCCCATCAACTACGCAACCATCCTTATCTCTGTGACACGCCACACAGTGTATCGCTGCACCTCATGGAGTACACTCCACATGTAATCCCTTCACACACGCTACGCCACATCACCACTACAACATACACGCCATATGGTGCATCACTCCACTACATGGAGTACACTCCACGTATACTCCCTTCACAACACTATGCCACATCACTACTACAACCCACACTTTACATCCACACTTCACAGCACACTACACAGATACGCCCAACACTCCACAATACTAACAACACAGTCTATAACCTAATCAACCAATTAACATCTAACCTAAATAACAAGGGATAGAGACTTATACCATCGACGAGATAACCTGTGCATTGCTCGCTATCCGGCACGGCCAATGGTGTTGGGTGGTAGCGGTCATTACCGTGACCTTACAACGGGACTATCTCGGGGACCAGATTTAGGATTTTGGCTACTAGATCTAGGTTGTGCTGGGGTGGCCAACATGGTGGGAGTTCACGGGTGCGGCTAACATCGCGTATTGTGGCAGTTAGCCAAGTGCAGTGGCTGTTTTGGCCACTAGAGGTGCAGATCTGGAAGGGGCTGAGCATGGAGGGGCTTAGGAGGACCTTGGCAAGGTGGTGGTGGCGTCGGTAAGGTGGTGCGGCGGCTCTACGGCAGCGTCTAAGCTGTGAGGTGGCCTAGGGAGGAGCTACGGTGGCTGGGTCGATGGGAGGAGGAAGGGGGAGGCTCAAGGGTGCTCATGGTGGTGCTCGGCGGCCTGGGTGGCCGCGTACGACGGTGCTAGGAGCTACGAATTGTGAAGCCGTGCGTGAGGAGGGGGTGGCTGCGAGATGGAGGCTGGGTTCGGTGGTGGGAGCTCGCCAGCGTGAAGGGAGGCCGTTGGTGGCGGCGATGAGGCTAGGCGGCGGCGCTGGGCTAAGCTAAAGGAACGGATCGAGTGAGAGGGAGGAGGAAACCGCGTGGGAGAGGGAGGAGAGAGAGGGGAACAGGAAAAGTGAGGGAGAAAGAGAAAGGGCTAGGGTTTTAATCCAAATCCTTCATCTTGATGTCTTCAAAACGATCTAACGGTAAGTTTTAAATACTGATTTGAAAATGTGTAAACATTAACTTAATTAAAAGCATTGAAAGGAATTAAGATAGAATATTATTTAAACTAAACTCTAGTTTATAAAATAATATTCCCTCATCATTAATAAAATGATGAAGTCTCATTTAATATCTTTAAGAGAATGAAACCATTAAATTAATTAGAGTTTCCAACAAAATTTAAATCTCATAATATTTTAAATAACTGAAATTTCCTACAATTATAATATTTTTGGAGCTTTTCAAAAATATTATAATTGTCTTATTTAAAATCAGGCTTAGTCATATAACACTGGAAATATCCCATTTAAAATAGTCGTCACTTTAAAATACTGAGCTAGCTTTAGAAATCACATAATATATTTAAAAACACGCCATCGAGGTTCAGCACGCATAACAAGGCTCGCAATCGATAGAGAGAAGGGGGGGCGAACTATTACATCCTCTCCTCCTTGTAATGAATCCCATCCTCGAAATTCGCTTATGCTAGAAAGAAGGAAGGAGCGGGGTGTTACAAATATTTATTTAACTAAAAATCTTATTTAATATAAATTAAATCACTAAAATATTTTTACATTAATTATATAAAATTAATTTATGAATTCATAGATATTTTATGTTCAGTTCGAACAAGGTTTAAAAAGATTCCCGCTAATTTTAATTTAATTTCCCACCAAATGATCCGTTCGAATGCAATATGTGTAGTTTGAACAATCTTGCAACCTTCCCGCCAAATTTTCGTACCAAATCTTTCCCGTTCGAACAAACCAATTGAGGTTCGAACGGATTTGAACTTTCTCCGGCAAAATAAATTACTTCCTAGCCAAGATTATTATTCGAACAAATTATAAACCATTTGAACAAACATTAATTCTACGTTCGAGACGAAATTTAATAATTACTTTTAGGGACAAAATTTAGGTCGTCCCTAAATAATTTCATCCCTAAAACTAGAATTTGTTGTAATGAATGTCGTTATCATTGTTCCACGGGCGAGCTAGCTACAATCTAAATGAATTTTTGGTGACTTTCACAACATGATTAGAGTAAAAGAACATGATCATCAGTACATATATAAAATTGGTTCACCATATATATTGATTATTTAATGTTCCTTGAGAGACTCAGATGACTAACAATAATAAATACTGCAAAACTCACTCGATCCATATGCTTATTTATTCCCACTTTTAAGTAAAAATATCCTAATATAAATTTTGAAGAATCAACGCATTTAGAAATTTATGTGCTCTCATGTATCATCATATCGACTAAGTTCGTAACATTCATCATTTGTTGGATTCATTCAGGACTCAAGTGATCAGAAGGTCTGGTTTGATATGATTACCTATTTTGATCTACGTTACATATTGATCCTTATCTACGTAAAAAGGCTTCAATTCCCTCTGTTTACCCTGGAAAATATGTGACGTCAACAACATGAGAATGTAGTGAATATAAAATCTTCAAAAATAATTTCTTCTTGCCTTAGCAAAACCAAATTGCTTCTAATTAATGACTTTTAGTCAGTTTAAGATTAGCTAGGAAATGCATATAGACAGCAAAGTTGCAAGCAGTGGATTACAAGTCATGTCAAACTATTAAACATTAATTGAAATGTTCAGAGAGGATAGAATCATGGGGATTCAAGCCTATGATAACCAAACTAGTCATCTAAAAAAATAAATTGTCTCAAATTGATTGAGAAAATGCTCATATGACAGACTCTTAATACCAATCAGATAAATGAGCCTAAGTTTCTCAACGTAGAAGAGGAGAAAGTGGAAAGGGAAAAATGATTCATTTTCGGGGATTGTAAGCTACTGTAATGGAACTGACCCTCAAAGAATCAGATATGTCGCTAGCTGAAGATATGCGCGCAAGCTAGATGGTAGGGTACAAATTCCTAATCGTTGCAAATAAAGGATGCACAAATGAGAAGAATGACATTTTGCAACCAAAATTTATTCTGCCGCAAAAGACTTGGCCGCAAAAAATGGTTTTTAGCCTCAACTTTTTGTTCGCCGGTAATAAAGGAACGGAAATGTTAAAACTTGAATTTTTGTGGTAAAATTAGAATCACCACAAATAAAATTGTCACAAAATGTCTTTTTTGCGTCAATTGTATTGACATTTTGTGACAATTGTATTTGCGGCGCTGAATTTTTGCCGGGAAAAATATGGTTTTTGCAGCGATTCAACCACTCATCGGAAATGAAGCCTTGCAGCAGTAATTATTGACTTGTTGTAACAAAATACTAGTCGCCAGAAATAATTTTGGCCGCAAAAAGCCTTCTTTCTTGTAGTGTTAATGCACTGTCACATGGCTTACTAAAAAAAATTAAAAATACAAACATAAAATAGTAGAGGAAATTTAGGATTTTTGCCTTCATCTTTTTGTATTTCGAGTGCTATCTTATATTGAATATATATTTTTAAACTTTTTTTAATAAGCTATGTAGTGCCATGTCAAATAGGCAAAATGAGTACTGGTACAAATTAAAAGGCATCATAGCATTATTCTTAATTTTAGGTTAGTCCGTCAATGTTAATGTTTAAATTAAACCTATTATTTGGGTTTTGATTTTCTATCCTACAAAAAATATAATCCTTTCTTCTAAAATGCAGAATTAAATTTATCCATTTTTCTTTTAAATATTAAGAGCATATTTAGTTTCAGAAATCCACTTACAAAAACGTTAATTATTCTTTTTCTTGATGCACAAATTTCGTTACATTGAAAAGCCATGCTAAATGTTTTTCTTTATATCATTTTCTAATTAGATCTTACAAAAATAAATTTAGAATTTAATATGACTCAATGTAAAACGTATATTGGAAACTTTACGTTAAAATTGAGATCATTATGGAAACCAAAGTGAACTGCCCCTCGATCCCTGGCTAGCTCCTCCTATGGGTGTAGTGCCACCCGTTTCATGATCCCATGGATGATATAGTCATACATATTTTTTTTTATGAGTAAGATTAGATAGTCATACGTACATTTTCTGAAGTTGAAAGCTCAGAAAGTTCAACTATAACTTTAGATTAAAATTGAAAGTTCAAGTTGAAACCGAGCTTTTCCAATAAAGATATTATTGGAAAGTTCAATAATATTTTGAACTTGTAACATGAGCTTGTATGAAGTTCATATTATTGTAGCTTGTATGAAGTTCATTTTAGTTTATGTCAATTGTAGTTTTAAGCATATTATTTGTACTCTCTCTCTCTCTCTCTCTCTCTCTCTCTCTCTCTCTCTCTCTCTCTCGCTCACACACACATTGTTTCCTATTCATCTGGTTCCATGTTGGGATTGAATCTGAACCGTAACTTTTGGTTGTTTTTCCTTTTCTGGGAATGTTCGATGAATGTACAATAAACAGCATTCCATCAAGGCCTATTGAACTATGACTAATGCCACAGACAAACAGCCATGATAATGGTGCTTTACCTATAAAGCATATTTTAATTGAAACTTGATTTTTAAGCAAAAAGGAATGGAATACCGACTTTTCTTGTTGAATTGGTCTTGGATATGATTACTTCCCCTCTTAAACTTTTCCAAGTTTGCTTTAAAAAGCCTGAGATTGGGGTTGAATAGCTTTTCCAAATCCACAATGTACGTTCTGCTTTTCCCACGTGTGGGTAGTATCCGAAGCAGACGAGGGCTGCGGCTATAGGAAACTGATCAAATAATCAAACACCTTTTTTTATTATTATTTTATAATCAAGTTTTAAATGGAAGATATTTATTAAAAATAATCATAAAAGTAATTTTATCAAAATATCTCTATTCTAAGATATGGTTGTGAAAAAGAATATTCTCACTCTATTTACAAACCATCTCAATTCATCTCTCAATCTAAACGGATTTAGATTTCCATTTTCCTAAACCTTCTAAATTTCTAAATTTTAAAGAATAAATCTAACTTTTTGACAAAAGTACATCTCAATCGGGTTCCCTATTTTAAGGAAAAGTTCTCTCAATTGGGTTCCCTATTTTAAGGAAAAGTTTTAAGATGTGAACAGTCGCTTCCTAAATACTATTGTTCATCCCTAAATCACTTTATATATATATATATTTTATTCTAACAAATAAAATAAATTCTTCTTCCAATCATCTACACTTTCTCTTATATTTATATTTGTTATAATTGAAATTTGATAAAAATGCCACCATTCAGATGATCTAATTTTTTTTTAAATGACCATTTTTTAAAATATTATTATTACAAAACTATTGATTTTAAAATATTATCATTTAGAGTGATGAGTAGTTTAAAAAAACCTTTACAGATGAAAAATTGAAAATATGGATATAACAAATAATGAAATAATTACGAAAATGTGAAAAAAAATAAGTTAAAAAGCTTTCTTCCAATCATTTCTGAAAAGACAATAAAATGAGTAGTTACAAATGTATAAATAAAGGAGTAGAAAAAATCATAAAGAAAGAATAGAAAAAAGATTATTTTATAGACTAGAAAAAGAATATGAAGTAAGATGTAGAAGGTTTTTGAAAGATGAGTAAAATTTAAGAAAAAATTTTATAAAGTGTGTTTTTTAACTAAATTATAGAAAAATTTATAGGAAATCTAACGAGGATGCTATTAGAGATCTCATAATCATCTATTACTTATGTAATTTTCAGTGCAACATATTTTGCTTCCATCGTGCCACCTAAACATTTTAAATTTTTTATAATTATTCGAATAATTTTAATTTCCTCGGGCTTTTTTATTTTTCATTTAGTTTTTATTTATACAACATTTATAACACACAAAAGACCCTTCGGTACATGAGATTTTATAGGCCAGAAACACTCCTACTTTCATTTATAACATTTTGTCATTTTTCCATTAAGAGAAATACTTTAACAACAAATAAATTATACAAAAATAATCCTACAAGCGAACGTGGCTTGATGTGGCTAAATTACGTCATCCATTTATGTGTTGAATGATCATAAATTTAAGATAATTTGAAATGTTATGGAATTTTAAAAGTCGAAAGCACAAGACTCTGTTGGATAGTGAAAGTGTTTCACGTTTTATCATTACAACTTTATCAAATTTTTACATAAAACATACTAAACAAATCAAGTTTTTCAAATTTCAAAACAATAATAATATTAAAAAATAATATTCCAACAATATTTTATTCAACTTTTAATTTTCATTTCAACTCATTTCATTTTAACTCACTATTTTTTTCCTCAACCTAATTATCCAATATAATATGTTTACAAAAAACATTTCCTAGACATAATCTGGACAATATTTGTCCATTGTTAATAATTTCAACTTGTTAATAAAATTTGTGAATAAGAGGGAAAAATACCATTGTTGATTATTTGTGAATAAAATATAGGTTTGATGAGTGAATAGTGACTCTCCAACTTTAGAAATTCCTTTAAAGTTATTGTAACTCAAAATCTAAACTAAAGGTTTTTAGCTAGTCTAATGTAAGTTATTTATACAAAATTTAGCTATAGTTTGAATTTCACTTACATTTGGCTAGTTCAATGCCAGTGCTCTGCCTCGTTTGTTTTTGCATATGAGATTAGATGAGATGAAATGAGTTGAGATGAAAGTTGAGAGTTAAATAAAATATTATTAGAATATATATTTTTTAATATTATTTTTATTTTGAGATTTGAAAAGATTGAATTGTTTATTTTATTTTGTGTGAGAATTTAAAAAAATTATAATGATAAAATAAAATAAGATGAGGAAATTAAGATGGATCATGAAAATAAAGGAGGCTGAATTCTTCTATATGGCATCTACACCGCACACGTGATGTGTCACATTCTTTTTTTTTTTTTTTTGCTTTTTTGTTTTTAATTATACTAAAACATGTGTTTTGGTGTTAGTCCAGCCCCCCATTCGAAATTTTCTCCAACCCCTCCTTTCCGGCGCGAGCCAGCACCCTTCGTGTGTGCTCAGTCGTGCCGGCTTTGAGTGTAGTGCTTTGGAGTTCAACTAGAGAATCTAATTCATTGTTCAAAATGTCAAAAAAGCTGTAGTTGGGAGAATTTGTAGCTTAAACACAGTAATAAAAATCCTAAAAAACAAAGTAGATAAATGTCTGTGAAGAAATAAAAAAAATTATATAAAGACATCAAGGAAGCTTACGCCAGTTTCTTGATATATCTCCGAACCTATAAAAATTCAATTAAAAATATCTCATCCAGGATTAGGAAGGGAAAAACAACAAACTGTTAAGAACCCTAGAGAACTGATAAGAGGAAATCGAAGAGATGAGTTCGGAAGAGATTAAAATGTGGAGTTAAATTGGTTTGACCAAAGTCTACTCGGGACGGCGTCGTTGGTCTGGAGCAGTTGAATTAAGTGGAACTCCAAAGCTCACCGTTTCATGAAGATGAGAGCTACTGCCGTCTCTTATGTTTTTATTTCAGTATTGTCGTTTTATTACATAGTTATGTAACGCACCGTTTTGAGGAGTGTCTCAAACGGTGCACTTTAATTCTGTCATTTCCGTTTCTACTGTGAGAGGTAAGTCTATCAAAGGTATAAGTTTGTTAGAGGAAAGATTATATAACCCAGGGGAGGTGTAGTGGAACATCATCGAGAATCTGTTTTGTAGTGGAATTAGTGGAGGAAGGGGGACCTCGAATGCTCCCAGCGTGACTCAACCTTATTGCCTTGAAGGCTTTTATGAAATATCTTTTGTTCATTCCGTAGCATGTTCATGTATTCTGTTTTGAATATCCATTATCCAAGTGACCTGCAACCCGTCTGTTATAGATATTTCTCATTATCATCCATTCAATCTCTTCTATTACAAGAAGGAGATATTACTAACTAGAGAGGATCTTAACAATTGGTATCACTTGAGCACCGATCCTACCCAGACATAGCCTTCCGCAAGCACAAAACCAGAAATACTCTAAGCTATTCCAATCAACCAAGCCTTACAACCCAAAAATCCATACAACCAGAAAACCTATTCCATTTCCTTTCACCTGACTACCTAGAAAACCAACCAAATTAATCCATGGCTGATGCAACACGCTCCAAACAAACCAACATTGATGGCCTTCAACGCCAGATTGATGTCTTGGGGGAAGGGATGCATGAGATACGGGAGAACTAGCTGTCTTCTGATACTAGAATGGACCAGTTGATGGATATGGTGCGCTCGCTAGTAGCAAATCAAAACAACACTGGTGGCAGGGACCTGCAAAATACAAATGAGGGTGATTAGAATCAGAATCGAGGAGGCAACCAACGGGGAATCAGATTAGACTTTCCTCATTTCAAGGGGGAAAACCCATCCGACTGGATATTCAAGGCAACACAATACTTCGAATACCACCAAACAAATCAGGTTCAACGACTTTTGATTGCTTCCTATCACATGGAGGGGGAAGCCTTGGTGTGGTATCAGCATGCTCTTGACACAGCCCAGTTTAATAGCTGGGACACAATGGCTCGAGCTTTGCTGGTTCGTTTTGGACCTACAGCTTACGACGATCCTATGGAGACTCTTACTCGCCTAAAGCAAACATCATCAGTAGCTAATTACAAGGCACAATTTGAGGCTCTATCCAACAGATTACGCGGACTTCCCGACCACCATAGGCTGAGTTGTTTTCTCAGTGGACTGAAGGATGAAATCAGGTTACCTCTACGTATGTTTAATCCTCTAAATTTTAATGCTGCCTTTGGGTTAGCTCGGATTCAAGAGGAATACTTGAGTAGCACTCGGAAGCCCGTTAAGTGGAACAATGAGAGAGGAATGGTTCTAACTGGTCAGGGTACTAACAACACCACCATGGGGGGTGAAGGTAATCATAGAGGGCCGCGTACTTTTCAGAGGGCAGTATCCTCACTATCTATGGATGAAAAATGAAAAAAAGGTCTATACTTCCATTGTGAAGAAAAATGGAACCCAAATCATAGATGCACGAAGCCACGTATTTATTTCTTGCAAGGAATTGATGGGCTGGAAGATGACGAGGGAGAAAAAGAGGCAGCTATGGAGCTGGCTAAGGAAGCTGCAGCACTGGTCCAAGCAGTAAACCTAGAACCCGAAATCTCATTGAATGCTCTCACAGGAACTCCTAGTGCCAAAACAATGAGACTGCGAGGTACCATTGGTGGTGAACAAGTGGTGATTCTTGTGGATTCAGGAAGCACACATAATTTTCTCGACCCCTCGATTGTTAAAAGAACCAAGTTGACAGTTGATGATAAACAAAAAATTGCAGTGAGGATAGCCAATGGACAGCTGATATACAGCGAAGGATATTGCACTTCAGCCCACACAAAAATACAAGGTACTTATTTCAACTCTCCTTATTATATTTTGTCTCTTGGGGGCTGCGATGTGGTGTTGGGAGTAGAGTGGTTGGAAACACTTGGACTCATTATGTGGGACTTCAAGAATCTTACAATGAAATTCATGTATGGGGAAAGGGGAGTTATGTTGGAGGGGCTGTCCTTGAAAGAGTCTACCTTAGAAGAAAGTAATAAATCCTTGTTTAACTCAGTTAACAAGGGGAAGGGGCTGTTGTTACAATTACTAGTAGGAGAGGGAGAGGGAAATTCTGGTTGTTGGGGGGAAGATGTGCAGTCTTTGCTTAGTAAATTCCAGAGGGTATTTGAGACACCTTGTGGGCTACCTCCTTCAAGGGCACACGATCACAGAATCACCCTCAAGGAGGGCACCATGCCAATAACAGCAAGACCCTATCGATATCCTCACTATCAAAAGGAGGAAATTGAAAGAATAGTTGCTGAACTGTTGGGGTCTGGGGTGGTACGACCTAGTGCTAGCCCTTTTTCATCTCCCGTATTGTTGGTAAGAAAGTCCGATGGTAGTTGGAGGATGTGCGTCGATTATAGGGCGCTTAATAAGGAAACTATCAAAGATAAATTCCCAATTCTTGTTATTGATGAACTCCTAGATGAACTACATGGGTCGGTTGTATTTTCCAACTTGGATTTAAGATCTGGATATCACCAAATCAGGCTAATTCCTGAAGATGTGGAGAAAACAGCATTTAGGACTCACGATGGGCACTATGAATTCCTCGAAATGCCCTTCGGGTTAACAAATGCGCCCTCAAGCTTCCAAGGGTTAATGAACGATGTGTTTTGGCCTTATTTAAGAAGATTTGTTCTAGTATTCTTTGATGATATTCTAGTTTACAGCAAGGGTTGGGCTGAGCATTTGAGTCACTTAGAGAAAGTTTTGGAGGCATTGCAGCAACACGAGTTATATGCTAAATTATCAAAATGTCAGTTTGGAGTATCGGAAATAGATTACTTGGGCCGTGTGATAAGTGAGAATGGGGTGGCAGCGGACGTTAAGAAGGTGACAGCTATGCTTGAGTGGCCCAAACCCAAGAATGTGAAGTCCTTGAGGGGTTTTTTGGGGTTGACTGGCTACTATCGTAAATTCATCAAAAATTATGGAATTATAGCAGCTCCCCTTACTGATTTACTCAAAAAGAATGCTTTTTTGTGGAATCCTGAAGCAATGGAAGCCTTTAATAATCTGAAAAAGGCTGTTACACAGCCACCTGTGTTAAGGCTCCCGGATTTTTCACAAACCTTCACTATTGAATGTGACGCTAGTGGGCGTGGAATGGGGGCAGTGTTAATGCAAGCTGGACAGCCATTAGCATTCATGAGTAAGGCTCTAAAGGGAAAGGCACTACTGCTCTCCACCTATGAGAAGGAACTTTTAGCCTTGGTAACCGCAGTGAGGAAATGGAGACCCTATTTGTTAGGCCAATCCTTTGTTATAAAAACCGACCAACAAGCCTTAAAATTTTTATTGGAACAACGAGTTGGTATTGCAGCTCAACAGAAGTGGATCAGTAAATTGATGGGGTGTGATTTTTCTATTGCATATAAGAAGGGCAAAGAGAACGTGGTGGCAGATGCTCTCTCACAAGTGGAGGATCAGTATGAGGATTGTGAAGTAGCCCTAGCTATGATTTCATTTCCTACGGCTGAGTGGGTAGAGGAATTAAAGGGCACCTATACAACTTCTGCTGAAATGCAACAGTTAGTACAGAAACTGCAGCAAAACAGCAACCCTCCAAAGGGTTATCAACTACAGCAGGGGTTAGTACTTAAAAAAGGCAGGATTGTGATTGTAGCTGAGGCATTGTTTAAAAATAAGGTAATGCAATACATACACGACAACCCAATGGCAGGGCATTCCGGATATTTGAAGACATACTAAAGGGCAAAGAGAGATTTTTTTTGGGATGGAATGAAAAGGGACATCAAAAGAATGGTCCGAGAATGTGGGGTGTGTCAAGCTAATAAGTACGAGACTTCCTCGCCTGCGGGTCTTTTACAACCCTTACCTATTCCTAATCAAGCATGGGTGGATATTTCAATGGATTTCATCGAAGGACTGCCTACATCCAAAGGGTTTAATGTCATCTTGGTGGTAGTTGATCGTTTCACAAAGTTTGGTCACTTTATTCCACTGTCACATCCCTATACTACTGCAACAGTGGCCAACTTATTCCTAAACCATGTCTTCAAGCTGCATGGTCTACCCCGAACTATTGTTACAGACAGAGACCCAATCTTCGTGAGCTCATTTTGGAAGGCCTTCTTTTCACTACAAGGATCGGCCCTTAATCAAAGCTCAGCTTATCATCCCCAGTCTGATGGACAGACTGAAGCTCTAAATAAATGCTTGGAAAACTATTTGAGATGCTATGTAGGAATGAAACCCCAGAGATGGGTACAATGGTTAGCAATTGCGGAGTGGTGGTATAATACTTCATACCACACCTCCACAAAAATGACCCCGTTCGAGGCCCTGTATGGTCATGCACCTCGCCCACTGTTAGCTTACATTCCAGGAACAACAGCCAACAATCAAGTCGATCAAACATTACAGAACCGAGATAAGGAAATACAAGTACTTAAAGAGAATCTAGATCATGCAAGAAACCGTATGAAAATTCAAGCAGATAAACACAGATCTGAGAGACATTTTGAGATTGGAGATTGGGTTTATCTACGGCTACAACCTTATCGACAGAAATCAGTGGCTAACCGCAGAAACATGAAGCTCTCTCCGCGATTTTATGGCCCATTCAAGGTGTTACAAAAAATTGGAGAGGTGGCATATCGTTTAGACTTACCAAGAGGCTCCAAGCTACATCCCACCTTTCATGTGTCATGACTGAAGAAGAAGATCGGTGCTCAAACACAACCCCTAGCCACTCTGCCCCCAGTTGATAGACAAGGGGAAATCCAACCCGAGCCCGAATTAATAGTGGAACGACGCATGAAACGCCATGGAGATCGCGCGATTACGGAAGTTTTAGTGAAATGGATGGGTGCATCGGAAGAAAATAATACTTGGGAGAAGCTATGGGAGTTGCAGCACCTTTACCCGCACCTTGTTGGCAAGGTACTGTGAAGAAGAGGGTAATTGTTAAGAACCCTAAAGAACTGATAAGAGGAAATCGAAGAGATGAGTTCGGAAGAGATTAAAATGTGGAGTTAAATTGGTTTGACCAAAGTCTACTCGGGACGGCGTCGTTGGTCTGGAGCAGTTGAATTAAGTGGAACTCCAAAGCTCACCGTTTCATGAAGATGAGAGCTACTGCCGTCTCTTATGTTTTTATTTCAGTATTGTCGTTTTATTACATAGTTATGTAACGCACCGTTTTGAGGAGTGTCTCAAACGGTGCACTTTAATTCTGTCATTTCCATTTCTGCTGTGAGAGGTAAGTCTATCAAAGGTATAAGTTTGTTAGAGGAAAGATTATATAACCCAGGGGAGGTGTAGTGGAACATCATCGAGAATCTGTTTTGTAGTGGAATTAGTGGAGGAAGGGGGACCTCGAATGCTCCCAGCGTGAATCAACCTTATTGCCTTGAAGGCTTTTATGAAATCTTTTGTTCATTCCGTAGCATGTTCATGTATTTTGTTTTGAATATCCATTATCCAAGTGACCTGCAACCCGTCTGTTATAGATATTTCTCATTATCATCCATTCAATCTCTTCTATTACAAGAAGGAGATATTACTAACTAGAGAGGATCTTAACACAAACGCCCAAAAATTGAATTTTTATATATCCAATTAATTCATTGTTGCACGAGGTTGCTGACGAAAGCTTGCTTGGGCATCTCTGTTGCCGACGAAAGCTTGGGCGAGAGAGGCTTTTACTGAGAAAGCTTGGGCGATTCAGAAGATTTTTTAGAAGGGAGTAGAGATGGATGCTAAGGGACAGTCGAAGGTTGATCGGTAAGTGGAACTCGGGTTGATCGCAAGAACCGGGATCACTGAACCGGGTAGCCATGTCAGGTGTACGGTGTAAATCCTACGAACTGGATGATAAGTAAATTTTCTCTTTTTTTTTTATTTAAAAAAAAAAAGTACTGAAAGATAAACAAACATAATACTAAAAAATAAATAAACACAAATGTAAAAAAAAAAAAGAAAAAAAAAAACGATACAAATGATAGATGCACTTTATGATATCATTTTTCTATTTAAAAAGATGACGATTAACGCTTCACTATTTTTTTCTCTCTCTTTTTTTATTTTATTTTATTTAATATTTTTTTTACGGAGGCGTTTCTCAAAGAAAGAGATAATGTCATCATCCTTCACGTTTATTGATAATATTTATTTATCATTTTCTCATAAAACAAGGCACTAGGCAGTCCTATAATTCGTTTAAAAGTCTCATTTTCCCTCAAAGAGCTCAAAGACAACTCAAATGTAGGGCTGTGTAAAAATTCGATTATTTGACTCCGCACAGCTTAAATCAAAGTTAGAAAACAGAGTTTGAGTTAGAGGTTTTTATGTCATTTTTATCAAAGTTAGAGTCAACACTTCTCGCTATCCAAACTAAGCCTTAGACTTGAGGCTCCGACTCCGCACCAAGACCTACCTCCAACTTGTACCTTTCGACGTGTTGATTAGTACAAATAACTTATAAAAATATGTATTATTACTCATATTAAATACTCTACTAGCATGTGTTAGTTATTATAGAAATGAATGTACGCATCACCGTATGTATATGTATATGTACGCATCATCGTTTGTATATGTATATGTACTCATCATCGTATCACTATTACACATATTATGAATAATTCTATTTGAAAGCTTTTACACCACAAATGACATGGCATAATTTATACCACACACCTTACATAGTATATATGATAGCACTACAAGAAATATTGGCTATTGCGGCGAAAATATAATCGCTGGGAAGAAAATCGCCGCAATAGATCATTTTTCCCGGCGATTTAACAAGTCGACGCGGCTTCCCACCCGCTACTTTTTAGTTTCTCCTTTTGCAGCGATTTTAGTCCCTATTGCGGCGAAAAGAAAACAATGAAAAGATTTTTTTTCTTTTGCAGCGATTTTAAGTTCAATTTCAACGTAAAAAATCGCCGTAAAAATTATGAACAATTGGCGGCGAAAATAAATCGCTGCAATTTCCCTTTTAATGTGCGCGGCGCCAAAATGCACAAAACTCAGATTTCCCTCCCTCACCCGTAACTTGCATTTCTCCCCTGCACTCCCGAATCCCGAGTACTTCACCTTCTTCCCCCAATTTCTTCTTCTCCATTTTCTCAACACCTACACATTATGCGAAATCCACTCAAAAACTTCTCTTCCCCGGCTGTCTCTTCCATCGAAATCCACCACTAACAGCGGAGACTCCACCGATTTGGCCTCAGTGGAAGCAAAACCCACTCATCGTCGTGCATGACTCACGATTTGGCGGTTCCAGTTCAAAAAGTGGGGTTTTTCGAGATGTTCTAAACTGCCTTTCTACATCAACCAAGACCTTCTTGCCTAGTAGTAATCCAACTCGCCATTGCTGCCCGTCCTCTCCTCC
>QEOT01007741.1:74933-182041 GCA_003123785.1 Pterocarya stenoptera | reverse complement strand
ACAACTAACATTGAAAACCATCTCACCGACTCTTACTATGTGTTAGTCCACATATACAACAACTAACATCATTTCTTTTTTATTTAAATAAAAGCAAGTACTACATGCAATTGTTTTAGCAGCAGCTGATGTGTCGCATGTCGATCTTATCGAATTAATAAGTGTACCTTATTCCTCTTCCAGTCTTCCTATTAAAATGTCTGCCTCTTCGTATTAAATGTCTCTTTTGCTTTTTCTATTCTATTCCAACTTTAGAAAAGTAGTTATATTATAAGTAGAAGAAAAGAGGTAATGAATGACAAATAGACTTCTCATTTTAATTTTCATGTGTCTGCATACCAGAGGAAATCCCACGGAATCCACCTGGAGGGGATATTTGAGTGCCCCAGCTGTTTAGGTCCACTACTAAGAAGTAGACTCACAACGAAGAAACAGACCCAAAGCTTTAGCCTAGGGTCAAGAGGGTCACGGCTGAAGAGCCCGTAACTGTAACTACCCAGCAGATAACTATCATGAGATCGGAGTATTAATCCATAGTTAAAGGTTATTTATGTCTAAAAAAATGTTGAGATTGAGTGAGGAACCCGAATGGAAGCGAACAATTTATTCAGAAGAACTTGGTGAAATACATTATTTCAAGATGCCACCATAACCAATGTCAGAGGCATCGGTTTCAACAATTTTAAATGAATTGGAAATAGGAATACCAAGGCATGGGAGAGTTTGGACATGTACCTTGATTTTTTGGATTAAAGTAATATAAATATCTAATCAAGGTGGAGGATATTGTTGTAGCCGTTTAAATAATGGGCGACACTGTTTCCTCAAGTCTTGGTAGAATTCAGCAACATAGTTAAGAGATCCGAGGAATTTCTGTAACTGTTTTCTGTCAAGAATTTGATCAGAGAACTTGTCAGCAAAATCAATGGCCCGATTGATGGGTCTGATTTTACCTTCAGAAATATCATAGCCAAGGAATCTAATCTTGGTTTGAAATAGTTTGATTTTGGGAACAGAAAGACCATTAAATTTGATGATATTGAGAAATGATGTTTCCAATGTTCATCAATGAATTTTAAAAAAATAAGGATATCATCAATGTAAACAATAGAGAAAGTAGAGAATGAATTAAAGATATCGTTCATGATATTCTGAAATTCACTCATAGTATTTTTTCGACCAAAGGGCATGACATTCCATTCGAAATGCTCAAAGGGTGTAGAAAATGCAATTTTGTATCGGTCTGACTCACTAATATGGATTTGTCAAAATCCAGACTTAAGGTCAAATTTGGAATAAATAACAGAATCACAGAGTTTTTGAATAAGGTCATTTTTGTAGGGAATATGGTACCTAATCCATTCTAAGACCTTATTCAAGAGTTTGTAATTAATGACTAAACGGGGGGTTTCTCGCCCAATCTCAGCATTTTTCTAGACATAAAAAACAGCATAAGACCAGGAGAACTTGCTATGCCTAATAATATTCTTATTGAGGAGATCATGAATTTCTTTTTTGTAAATTTATAAAGTCTCACTATTCATTTGAATAATGTTAGCTTTAGTTGGAATATTTTTTTCATTGAAATCTTTGATATATGGCAAAGATACAACGTATTTTTTCCTATGCCAGAAAGCATTGGGAAGATCAGAACAAATTTCAAAAATTAATTTTTTGTGAAAATTATCAATTTTTGATTGAAGTAACTTGCTAGATAATTGATCAGAAATCTTTTATATCTGATTTCTTGCTGTAAGAAACACAGATGTTTAATTTTTGCAGAAATCAAAGATTTCAATCCTTTATCAGCATTGATTTCATTACGTGAGACAAAGTGGAATTTAACTGTTTGACCAAGAAGGTTAGTAGTAATTCCATCTTGCTCAATTATGAATAGATATAAAGTTGAAATAAAAGGTATCCCTAAGATGAGCATTAGGGCAGTGTGGTTCACTAGGGTGAGATGAGAATACACGCAGGACCCTGAGGTGCGAAGAACCAGCTTGTCCAATGACAAAAGGAAAAAAATGTTTAGATCTAATTCAACTATTAGTTCCAGGTCGTCTATACCCCCTGATATCATTAATGAGGAAGACTATGTTTTTGATGAAACTGTTTCCAATTCTTGGGATATTCCAAAGATTGATTTTAATTCTATTTATTAAACTCCTTGGCTTTAAAGAAGTTTTAATACTGCTTTTTACGTTAAAACTGTTGAACAAACCTATTCAATCTCAAAACCTGATGAAAAATGTTATCTTTTTACCAAGAAACTTATCTAGGATTCTTTGGCAAAAGGATACAAATTTTTACATATAGGTTCTGTTCAGGTCGCTGTCAAACTTTTAACTAGGCTTGGCATACCAGCCTGTATTTTACTATGTTTAAGAGATACTCGTTTTCGAAATTTTGAAACTAGTGCTCTTGGTATTATTCAATCATCTTTGTTTAATGGCCCAGTCCATTTTGATTGTTTTCCTGATATTTTGATTGCTCTTGATGATCTCCATATTATCAAGGTCTTAACTTTGAATATTCAAACTCTTGGTTATGATATGCTTGAGGGATCTAAACCCCTTGCTCTTGTTTACAGGATTTATTATCGTCTTTTAAAAACAAGTTTAAATCCAAAAATTATGTTAAAATCCACTTCTGGAAAGACTCTGCTCAGCCAGAGTTCAACCCAGAATGCGAACATCCAAGTTCCAAAAACTATTCACTGGAGTGATATAACTCTTCCAAAAGAATGGATTTTGGAAAATGAATGTCCGCCACCACCAAGAAATATTTCTTTAAATTTCAATATTGATTATATTCAACAATATTTAGATGCGGCAATTCATGGATTTCATGTTCTTCCATTGTTGTAGACTCAATAGCTATAATGGATTGTCTCTCATCCCCCATCATCTTTACAAGATTTGGATAACCACCCATATCAACTTTCAAAAATAAAAAGTTTTCAAACTAATCATTATAATTTTTTCAAACTAATCATTATAATTTTCTCAAACTTTCAAACAAAAAATAAAAAAAAATTTAAATCCTTAAACAAAAATAATATTAAAAACTATATTATAACAATATTTTAACTTTATCATATTTTTTATTCAAGTTTTTATTTCTCATTTCTCAAAATCCCATAAAACATTAACTCAAACTATCTCATTACTATTCACAAACTATCGTACTATTATTCATAAAATTTTCATCTCATCTCATTTCCTAAGTTTGTCCTAAGACGGCGTAAAGATCTCAACTTGAGGCTTTATGGAAAAATTCGGAGGTTAGAACAATGCGAAAAGTATAAATAAGAAAGAATATCCAGGGATTCAACGGAATCATGCACCTCAACTAAACTTTCACACCAACCAGCCTTCAAGACAATCAAGTTTGGGGTGCTTGAACCATTTGGGATTTTTGCTAAGAATTTGCTATTAGAGAAATCCATAGTTATTAAATTCTGTAAAAGAAAAAGAAAAAGAAAATTGAAGGAAATTTATTGCAGAAATAAAATAAAATAATTATTGCAGACTATAATTGCACCTTGGGCTTGAATCTCTCGTCTACCTTCTTGATGAAGCTACCACACAATTCTAAAGACAACGAGTTTATTTCCATGAAAATTGGATGTCAAAGATTGTAAAGGATGTTCAGACCAATCAAGTACTCTTAGCTCGTACTTACTACCGGCTAGAGAGAAGTCAGAGCTTCTCTATCTAGGAGGTGATTAATTCTTTTGCACTTACTGTTGCTTAGTGTTTTCATGTTTCTTCCTCTACTACACTGAAGCTGCTTCCAATATTATACACTATCATCTAAAATCCAGTCCTTTCCATCGTCAAACATGTACCTCTTCAACAAAAATTTCAACTCAGTTGGATATGGAATCACTTATCTCACAAACAGAATCTTTGTCATGGAGTGATCTGAATCTTCATCTTGCTCTTGAAATAGCAAAGGCCAACTCAGACAAAATTCTGGTAGGAAGGTTAGTTGCTGATAAACCTCTGAACAAATATGCAATTCACTCTAGTATTAAGGCATCATGGAACTTCATCAAACATTTTCTTATTGAAGATATGGATATGAACAAATTTATCTTCACATTTAGATCTATTCAGGATAAGTTTAGAGTCATTAATCAAGCTCCTTGCCCATTTATGGAACATCTCAACTATCATTGGGGACATTCTCTTTATCTCCAGACATCATCAAGATTGAAAATTTACTAAAATTCATTGATCTCAAAATCGATGTGCGCACTCACTGGCGCAATATGCAGCTACCAATCATGTTTTTGGAAGCCTACCCTTAGATAATATTTCTAGATGTTTCCTTTATATTGATAGTAGAACTGATCCATCTTGAACTTTTGTACTTTATTTATATATATAACATGCTTGATTAGAAAAAAAAAAAAAAAAATACTCTTTGCTCGTTTGAGAGATAACTAGGTCCACAAGAAAAACGTGCACTCCGATTCATAAACACCCTAAGTCTTTTCATCTGTATAAATGCTTCCGAATGCAAGCTTATCTTGTTCTCACCTTCAGGCAAATCTGCTAGTAGCATGCCTTTGATTTTTGTTCCCTTGTAAGAGAATACATAAGAGTATCAGCAAAATTAGAGCATAAAGTTCTTCATTAATTACAACAATGTTAAAATTAATGATTTTTGCGTTCTCTTGTGCCAGAGCCACAAAATGTTTTTACAAAAATAAACTCACAAACTGATATGATTACATCTGATACGTTAGATTTATTTTATAATAGAAGAAACTTTACAATGTAACTTACCACATCAAGACACATCAGTTTGTAAATTTACTTTTATATGATATTTTTATGACCAAAGCATTTTTCCTCTATAAAAATAGTGCTCCTCTATCCTTGTCTCTACATGCTATTTTCTTCTTGAAATTTTAAAAATAACTAGTATTTTCTGATTATTTAGATGCCCAATATTAAATAGTCACGCTAAAGCCTAAAATATTAAAGATTGCCTGTAATTCCCAACGTACGCATTACACTTTAACTTTTCATATAACAAACGCCAACTACACAGTAGACACTAAAGATCAAGATATTTGGGAAATATATTAGAAACCAAAAATTAAGGAGATATGATACTTTTATTGATTCATCTTAATTAAGAGAATTCTATATATAACAAAAGATTCATATTGAGATAAAGGATATATACAGATTCATTCAGCTATTCATTTATAACTCAATAATTCCCACTAGGTTTCACTTTTTAAAAGGAAATGAATGTAAAATTAAAGATTTCTTATGTGACTCTTACTGTACATTCCTCAAATACTTGACCAACATCTTCGGGAAACCACAATCTACTGTGTTTGCCAGGTTCTTCAGGTGATTCTAATCGAACAATTTCAAGGCCCATGTATATCCTGTAGCAAGTCGTGCATTGACAATCTACTAAACCCATCAATAGTAATAAGACACTTGTCTACAAGCCTCTGGATACCACCATCCAGAAATAAATCACAACTGCAAAATATTTTAGTGACATAAGCCAAGGGTTCTCCTTTGAAGAAACATGCTATATCAAGAAACATATCTTTCTCATTATCATCAAATCCATCATAGCTCACCTGAAGTACTTTTTGAATATTTCCGTTTGGGAGTTTTTTATATTTACCCAATGCATTCTTCCATTGGTGTATACTTTTACCTTTTAGGTATGAACCCAGCACTGTTAAAGTTAGTAAAAGGCCTTTAGCATATTTTACTACTAGTTTGCATAATCCTCTAATGATTCTTTTTTTTATCGAAAGCATGCAAGCTGAAGAGTTGAAGAGCTTCATTCTCATCCAAAATCCTCACCTCGTATTTTGAATCAACTTTAGAGTTATTCAATATATGCAAATCTCTTGTTGTTATCATGATTCTACTTCCTAGACCAAACCAATCACGATCTCCAAGTAATGTTTTTAGTAGGGCCAACTCATCCACATCATTAAGAATTAGGAGGACCCTTTTAGAGCAAATTCTATGCTTAATCACATTGACTCTTCTGTCAATATCACGAACATCTAAACTTGTTCCTAAGATCTCATAAAGAAGTGTAATTTGTAGCTGAATTAGACCTCCCGTTTGCTTTGAAGTTTCTCTAACATTTTTCAAAAAACAATTTCTTTCAAATTGGGAAGAAATCATGTTATAAATATCTTTTGAAATAGTTGTCTTACCAATTCTACCGATTCCTAATATCCCTACCATATGTATAATATCATTCCTTCCGATACTTAAATGCCGATAAATGTCTCATACACCAGACTCTATCCCAATTGGATACTTGGCAACCCTTAGACATGTATAGTTTACTATTCTTCTGTCCACCCATTGAATGATTTCCTCTATAAATTCTAACTCTTTCCTATCAATATAAAAGAGAAGAAAAATTTAAAGAGTCAAGACTTTTCACAATAAAAGACATATGAATATGATTTAGTTGCAATATTGTTTTTCCTTCCTTAGTGACAATCTTTCAATATATAGATTGTGCATTTGTGGCGGCACTTACATTTTTCAATCTTTTATATGTATTAGTAACTGTTTACCATTTTTTTTGTGTTCCATTCTCGAATTTGTTCCTCCCTTATTTTGAAACTTATAATTAATTGTACCGTTTTCAGTCTTTAAACAATTTGAAACTATAAACCGCTACTTATTTAAAATAGTACCTTTTCTTTTCTTTTCAGGGAGTGATTCCAAATCTTTTTGTTTTTAGAACCAAAAAATTAAACTATTCCCATCTTGTTTCATAATTATTTTTTCCAACCATCATTCATTTACTTTATGGACGAAATTAAAAAAAAAAAATACAAAGAGAATATTTAGATTTTTTTTTTTTTTTTTTCATGTTCTTCAGCTTCTCCTGATTCAGAAAATAATCTTAAATATAAAATAGTTTTGCATGACATATTATATATATTTATATATATCTTTACCAACAATTTCCCCCCTGATCATATCCCGAATTTGTCTCAGTTTTCTCCATAAAGATCTCTTTGACATCACACACACGCATATATATTGTGATCAAAGATCATCAGAATTAGTACCTGTAATTCTCTAATTTGAACCCCAACTTATTGGGTAGTTCTTCTAAGGCTGCCTTCCACTTCAGTACCTCTACGTTCCCCTCGAACCTGTATCTAAATTTTGTGAATGCTTCACCAAAACTTCTTTTTTAATGTCGTACTTCTGATGGATCTACGTCGTAAAATATTCGCAGAACAATTTGTTTCATTGTTTCCATATACTCAATGATCTTCAATAGCTCGTTCTAGCACCATCTAGATTCCGCATAGTTTTAAGAGAATACAATAATATAAATCCTTGACCCTTCCGATAGCTTTGAGAAGTGCTTCATGTGAAATTTCCTCTCCCCTTTCGAGCTCGTCTTCTATGTAAGCGTTGATTCCGCTTTTATACAAAGCATCGTATAAATGAGAAAGAAACTTTTGCCTAACATCTTTACCTCTAAAACTCAAGAACATGTCGTGAGTCCACAAGCGGATAGAAGAAAGAAGAGGAGAGCGAGGAAGAAGCTCCTTGTAAGGGAAGAAGTGATCAAGATCTCCTCTGTACATGTGATAACTGTTCACAACAGAGGTCCAGTTATGGTACTGGGGATGTTCCTCAAGTTGCTAGGCGCTTGATCAATTTGGCCTAAAGAATGGAGAAAATATGGAATATGCATCATGTGTTGCCCAATGATTATACTTTTGTGACTTTTTATGCTTATCTTTAAAGTGATTGATTCGGTCTAAAGTTCATCACTGCAGATCTAATCGATAAAGAAGAATCCAAAGCTCTAAAGTTCACAGTACTGAAAATTGATAATAAACCTAGTAATGGTTTTTCTGGGTGTGTTTTACGCACAATTAGTTAATTTTGTTAAAAACCGTGTACGTTGATCCTAGTCCCCACAGTTGTACGTGAGTAGTTTTATAAACATGTTTAATTGCTCTTTAACGTGAGTAGTCTTAGGTTGCGTGTGTAGTGAGTTCATCTCAGATATTCTCTTCTTAAGCAAATCCAATCTCCATGATTAATTCACTCAGTTTGATTGCGCTTTCAAAAGGAATTGAAAACAAAATCTATCTGTTAGTTTATTTTTTACACTCTCAATAAAGATGTTGGAATAAGTACTGAATGTGATAAAATTTACAATGGTCCCACGTTAAGAAATCCCAAAAGTCAAAGCTCATTGGGGGAATTAATTATTAATGGGTATTCAATCGGAGTTAGAGTTGGATTTAGAGGAATTTCGACTCCAACTATGTCGGTGCTCACCCCTAGATTGGGTTAGGGATGTAAAAAAAATTGAAAAATCAGTTAAACCAGACTGAACAAGTTTGGTACCGGTTCTTAAGAATCAAAACCAGTCCTAAACTGGTGCGGTATCAATTTTTATATTTTGAAAACCGGTTAAAATCGAACCAAACTAATATATATATTTATAATTTTTTATATATTATATTATATATATTATATGTTAAATTGTTAATTCATATAACATGAATTCTAATTTTATTGTTTGATCAAGTCATTTAATCTTATAACATAAAATTAATATAACATAAAATTTTAATGTTAAACATAAACATTAATATTAAGTAATTAATACAACCTACTTTTAATATATATTATATATATCAATGATAAATACATTTTTGGCATAATAAATTATAATATATATTCCTTTTGTAAGTACTTTTTTATATATTTGATCATATATACTCATATAAAAAGTCTAGAACTTATATAGACTATAGTTCAATTCAATACTATACTAGTATGTGTTAATTATTATAAAATAATATACTTACACTACAATATAAATAGACTAATAGTTTAATTTATGTAAACATAATATTATTACTAACATAGATAATCCATAAAACCGGAAAAACCAGACCGGACTGGACTGAAACCAGAAAAAACGAAAGTTTAGGTTTCGGTATTGAGTCGGTCTAGTATCAGTTCTCAAAATTTAGAACTAGTGCATATCAGTTCGGTTCTTAAAAATGTACAAAACTGGACGATCGGTTACACCCCTAGATTGGGTAACGGTTATGAAGCAAAGGCAAAAACGGGTGGCATTGAATACGGAGTGGGTAATTTGAATGGAAACTACTCACTTCAAAATACTGAATTCTCAGGAGGGACCTCCCAATCTCAGGGATTGAGGTGGCAGAAAATCAGGAGCTGCAGTTACTGTGGGAGAAACCCACGATAAGTGAAACATGGAAAAGAAACTTGCTCGGGAAGATGAACAATGATCTCTGCCACTGAATTCCGAAGGCGATATTTTAGTGGACTTGGGCCACCAAATGAAAAGCAAGGACCAGAATGAGTTTAGTCAGGAAGAGGGCCCACTTGTAACGTTAATCCAAAGTGGAACTGGGTTAGGAGGCCGAAAATGAAAGAGAAAAACAAAGTCTGTTAAAACCAAAGCCCAAAAGCAAGCTACTTGCTCTGGAGAAACAGCGACGAAGAAACGGGAAGCTCCTAAGATTGAAGATGACTTGCAGAGAACCCCAAAACGTGTGCTCGTACAGAGGACGAACTATGCACATTTTGTTGATGACCAACCAAAGAAATTGGCGGTGGCTAACTCACAGCCCCGCCGGGAGCCATGAAAACCTTAAGCTGGAATTCTCCGTGGGTTTGGAGAATTCGTACACTTCGTGACATTGTCAAGAAGGAAGATCCTGACATAATATTCCTTCAAGAAACAAAATTGAAGGCCAGAGCTATGGAAACTTGTACGTTTCGACTTGGCTTTGTGAATTGTTTGTCTGTTGATTGTAGTGGTAGAAGTGGAGGTCTTACATTACTGTGGAAGGAAAATATAAATTTATCTGTGCTTAGTTATTCAAAATCCCATATTGATGCTTTTATTAAAGATGATATTGATCATACTAAGGCTTGGTACCTTACAGGTGCTTATGGCCACCCTGATACTACCTATAGAATGGAAACATAGAATTTAATTAGATCATTGTCTCGGCTGGATGGACAGGCATGGTTGGTATTTGGAGATTTTAATGAAATCTTAGACCAAACTGAGAAATGGGGAGGGAGAAATAGACCAGAGAAACAGATGCTTGCTTTTAGAGATGTTCTCACTGACTGTGCTTTAAGGGACTTGGGGTTCCTAGGTTCTAAATATACCTGGTGTAATAGGAGAGAAGACAAATAGAATTAGTGAGGGGTTGTACCTGGGAGGTTGATTAGAGATAATGTCCTGGTGGCCTATGACTTAATCCATTATCTAAGGTAGAAGAGAGTAGGGAAGAAAGGTTACATGTCACTAAAATTAAATATGAGTAAAGGCTATGACAGGAGAATGGGATTTCTTGGAGAAGATACTGCAGAAGATTGGCTTTGCTAGTAAACTGATCCAGCTAATCATGAGGTCTGTTCAATCTGTTTCTTTTTCTCTTTTGATTAATGGTGTACCAACTGGCCCTATAATTCCTGCCGAGGATTAAGGCAGGAGGATCCACTATCCCCTTACTTATTTTTGTTATGTACTGAGGGGCTCATAAGCCTGCTAAAAGAAGCTAAAGGGAAACTTCGTTATGGGAATTATAATCTGTAGAGGCGCTCCAAGACTAAATAATCTCCTCTTTACAGATGATAGTGTCATTTTTTGCAAAGCAGATGGCAGAAATATCCAATTCTTGCTGAAGAAGTATGAACTTGCCTCAGGTCAGAAAATTCATAAGGAAAAAACTGCTATGGTTTTCAGCAGAAATGTCACAGAAGAAGTAAAATCTGACATTATGGCTATGTGGGGGTGCTAGTTATGTCCAGCAGTATGAAAAATATCTTGGTTTACCTACTATGGTTGGCAGATCACAATCACAAGCTTTTGCTGAGATTAAACAGAAAGTTTGGCAGTAGCTACAGAGTTTGAAGGAAAAACTTTTATCTCAAGGAGATAGGGAAGTGCTTATTAAGGCAGTGGCACTAGCTATTCCTACTTATGTACTGAATTGGAGAATATGATGACACGTTTTTGGTGGGGTCAAAAAAGAAAAGAGAGAAGCATTCATTGGATTAGTTGGAAACAAATGTGTGAATCTAAATTCAGAGGTGGGTTAGGTTTTCAAGACCTGAGAACTTTTAATAATGCTCATTTGGCAAAATAAGGGTGGAGAATCTTACCAGAAGAATGTACTTTGTTGCATAAGATATGTAAAGCAATGTACTTTCCGAAAGTGAGTTTTGAGTAGTCACAATTGGGCACAAATCCATCATGCATGGAAAGGTATTTGGGAAGCAAAACATATGTTATTCCAAGGCTGTTGATGGATAATTGGTAATGGAAACTCAGTGAAGATTTGGGAAGATGCTTGGATTCCTGGGCATCAGGCTTTGCAAAAGGAAATGAGTATGAATGTGGAACATAACAGTGAAGAATTGATGGCTTCTCTTATTGACAGAAATACAATGTGGTGGGAGATAGATAAAGTTAGAGCTCTTTTCAATCCAAGTGTGGCTACTGATATCCTGAAAGTAGTCATCAGTCCAGGAGAGTATGAAAACAAGTGGTTATGGAGAGTATCAATAAAATTCTTATTACTTGTCATAAAAAAAAACAAGTGGTTATGGACACAAGAAAAGAATGGAACTTTTAGTTTTAGAAGTGCATATAGTTTTTTTAAAGATAACTCAAGAAGAAACCATGGTGAAAGTTCCAATGCTCATAGCCAAAATCAATTGTGGAAAGTGCTATGGAAGATGAGAATTCCCAACAAAATCAGAATCTTTGCATGGAGTGCATGGAGAGCTTGTAGAGAAGGACTTCCTACCAAAGTAAATCTCAGGAAAAAGAGGGTGGAGGTTGAAGCCAAATGTGATTTCTGTAAAAACAGTTTGGAAGATCTCAAGCATGCTTTAATTTACTGCCCTTCCATTTGAGATTTTTGGAACAGAAATATTCTTGCTATGCTGAATATGGAGGAGGACATGAATAAAATGAATACTGCACTGTTTATACTGAGTAAGGGAGATATAAATGACCTAACAACCTTTTTCTTAATAGCTCGGGCCTATTAGTATAGGAGGAACAAGATGACAGCTGAGAAAATCCATATTGAACCTACAAAGGTGATTGACCATGCCTTGTCTCTACAGAAATTCACAAGGATTTGGCATCTTTACCAAGTACAAAATTAAAGAGAATTTGCTACTGGAATCCTCCCCCTACTAGCTACTTTAAACTCAATGTGGATGGAGCAAGATTTTTTTACCACCATAAGGCAACCGTGGGAGTTATTTGAAGAGATGAAAATGACAATGTTGTGATGGCTGCCAACAAAGTTGAGAATGAAGTGTTTGACCTGGAAACAATTGAGCTTATTGCCATGCTTTGAGGCTTACAGCTCTGTGCACATTTGGGGTTTTCAAAATTAATTTTGAAAGTGATTGTATGTTGATGGTAAAGGCACTACAAGAGGAAGGTGCATCAATTGGCCGTGCGCTCAGGAACGCTCCAGTCTCGGCGGGTTTCCTAGGGTTTTCTGCTTCTCCAAAAATGACTAAGAGAACCAAGAAGGCCGGTATCGTTGTGAAGTATGGCACTCGATATGTGCTAGTCTGAGGAAGCAGATTAAGAAGATGGAAGTTAGCCAACATAGCAAATACTTCTATGAATTTGCGGGAAGTTTGTGGTGAACAGGAAGGCTGTGGGAATCTGGGGTTGCAAGGGTTGTGGAAAAGTGAAGGCAGGAGGTGCATACATATTGAATACTGCTAGTGCTGTGACTGTTAGGAGCGCCATTAAGAGGCTGAGGGAGCAGACTGAGAGCTGAAACTGCATTCACATGTTTTTGTCTCTATTTTTGACATTATCAATCAGAATGTAGTTCTTGAGATGTTTAAACTAAACAAAAATGGAGTTATCTTTTTTTTTTTATATATATATTTGTTTCAATCAATGCCTTCGATGCAGACTATAAGCACGGATTTAGCTGGCTATTCGGTTATCATTTATTTGGCTGGTATTGCATGACATATAAAAATGAGGTTGATCTGGAAAAAAAAAAAAAGAAGAAAAAAAGAAAGAAAGAGGAAGGTGCATCATTTTCAAATCTTGGGAATCTGCAGAAAGAAGTGCAGGGGATGCTACAACACTTTGCTGAGTACAAAGTCCAACATGTACGTAGGATGAGAAATGAGGCTGCACATGGACTTGCACATAACGCTTGGAAGGTTGAGAACATTGAAATGTGGCAAGATGATGTCCTAATGTTTGTTTCTCAGGCTCTTCAGCTTGATAAAACCCAGATGTAATAGTTTATCCTTTTTTTTTATAAGTAGATGTAATAGTTTATCTTATTAATGCTATGTTTCTTGTTATCAAAAAAAATAAATAAATAAAGTCATTCTGAAATGATATTCTCATTCAAGACTTAAATATCGAGATTGTCTTTAACCATAAGCTCTCATACCACATGTAAAATATGCTAACATGAAAGAAAGGGAAAACAGATATAATATGCAGAGAGAAGAAACAAAAATTAAAGGAAACCATCCCCTGAAAAGGCCATTCGCAAAAGACATGGTACGAACAGGGGCAACCAACTTACTTGTATTATCAATAATTCAAAATCAGTTTGGGAACCGATGTCTTTTTTAGTACAGAGGAGATGTGGTCAATGATGGGATGAATTTGCAAAATCTTTGAGATGTGCAGATTTTGAAATACTGTGGTTAGAACTAGAAATCTCCTTCAATGATCACCTTCTCCAGTTTTCTGTTGACTGCTTCATGAGAGTTGATAATTCTTCACCCTGATTTGGATATATTGAATGGAGTTGGCAGGTTGTGGCAAATATGATGGCCCCAGAGTTGAGTTGTTTCTTNATGAGAGTTGATAATTCTTCACCCTGATTTGGATATATTGAATGGAGTTGGCAGGTTGTGGCAAATATGATGGCCCCAGAGTTGAGTTGTTTCTGCCCACTACTGCACTTGTGCTTGTATGTTCTCTCACTGCTACATAAAACTTCAATATCTTTTCATATCTGATTCAAAATTCCACTCGAACTAAAGGAATGGACCATATTAATGGAAAATCTTACCTGATCAGCGGTCATCCAACGTTGGTTGCAGATGAAAGGGCAGGCGATTCAGAATCGTTAGTGACCAACAGGGGCAACTTGGGATATCATTAATTCATCCATTTTTAAAAGCAGTGCGAGTCAAAATGAAGACCATTTCAGAGCTGGTTCATCCAACAATTTGTTTGGATGCAGCCTTCATACCCCTAACAAAACCCCCACAATGCCTATTAGATGTCCATAGCGGCAAAGATCCTTAACTACTCTATCAGCAAGTTTGAAATCTTCTAAATCAACTCATTTTATCTAATCATTACAAAGCATAGATACAAAAGACAGAGAGAAACAACAAAAATTCAAGGAATATATCACCTCGGATGGGTTACATCCTCGTTTCTTTTCCTTCGTCTGCTCTACTCTTTTCATGCTTGTATACCACACTGGCTCCGCAACTTTTATAAAACATCCCTATATGACCAAATTGGGTATAGAAATGAACTCTAAGATTGTCCAAAACCTTAAGCTTAAAAGATTCTATTGATGAGAATGCCACCCATACTGTATATGGTTGAATACCATGTTTGCGCAATCGAACCCCTCTTTCAATGGAGCATACGTGATTTGAGACGTCACAGGTTATCTCAGCCCTTATCTCATCCAAAAACGAGTAAGGTCCCTTATTGAAAAACACAACACAATATAATGCTATCCCACTTATATTCTCCAAATAGTGTGGCCCCTCAATATCTATAACCCATGCTTTTGTTCCACTCAATTGGACATCATCAGGCCTTGTAAAATGCCCAGTACTATCTGACGACACTTTATGAGAATTTCCCTGTGAAACGAATGCCATCAATTTTCAGTCATGCAAACTATATACAGAGGCACCCACAAGCGTGTATGAGAGATAGAAAGAGATACCTTCCGCAATAAAGGATTTGGCCCATGACGATTCCATATATCCACATGCATTTTGTCGCAGCCGTACAAGTCAATGAATTCTAACGATCTGATGTGGCTTCTATCGAATTGCAATATTTTTGATACTTCTGGAAATCTTTCTAATGACTTGCAATTAAAAGCACGTACTTCTTCTATATTTGGTGGAAGTTCTGGTATTTCTTCAAGTTTCTTACAATAGTCCAAGTGAAGTAAAGCCAGTCTGACAAATCCTTTGATGCTAGTGGGAAGGCTAACAATTTCACTCCTCGATAGATCCAAGACATACAAACTGGCCAAGTAATTAAACATGGTAAAGAAATTTGATAATGGAAAGAAATTTGATTCTGATTCGGAACAATTTGGAAGATTCAACACTTGTGATGCAGTGCTCCCATGGCTTGAACTTGCTGGAGGCGGCAATTCATGGAGTTGTTCTTCACTTGACGATATCTCATCTTCCATTGTTGTAGACTCAATAGCCAGAATGGATTGTCTGTTATCACCCATCTTTCCAAAATTTAAAATATTTTGACAATCATTGATGGTAACCACGCGTAGATGCAGCAACTGAAGAATGCAAGTTGGGAGACGAACAAGTTTTTTGCAGCTCTTTAAATGTAAATTATGAAGGCCAACCAGATTCCCTATGGATAAAGGTAGTTCTTCAATTGCAGTGTCCTCTACAAATAATTGAGTTAAATTTTCCATTTTACTCTCAATTTCAGGAAAATTACGAAAGCTTGGGCAACCTTCAAATTTAAGCGTATCTAAAGATCTCAACTTGAGACTTTTTGGCAATATCGAGAGGTTAGGGCATTGTTTAAAAGACAAAAAGGAAAGATTATCCTGGAATCCGACGGAATCATGCACCTCAATTAGACTTGCACAATATTCGACTTTCAATTTCTCCAAATTTGAAGCACTTGAAAGATCTGGGATTTTTGTTAAGAATTTACAATCAATGAGATCCATAGTCCTCAAGTTCTGTAAAAAGAAAGAAAGAAAGAAAGAAAGAAAGTTTGAAGCTAGTGACTTTTTAACTACATAGTTCAAGGAAAGAAATTGAATATTATAATTGTACATACCTTGAATCTCTGGCCAAACACCATGTTCACGAAGCTATGACCCATTCGAAAGACGATGAGTTTCTTTCCATTGAAATTGGTTGGTAAAGATTGCATGGGATATTCAGACCAATCAAGTACTCTTAACTCATTAGAGAGATAATTAGGCCCCTCAGAAAAACGTCCATTACGATTTATAAAAACTCTAAGTCCTTTCATTGATACAAACGCATCAGAACCCAAGTTTATGATGTCGTCTTCGCCATCGGGCAAATCTATTACCATGCCTTCAACTTTGTTTGTTCCCTAGTAAGAGAACACAAAAAAGTGTCAGCAAAATTCTTGCATAAAGTTTCTCTTATTAAACTTTTATTCATTCATCTTAATTAATTAAACGAAATCCATTTATAACTAAAAACTCATTTCAATTTAAAAAAAAGGAAATAAATGCAAAACTAAATTTTATTTTTGTGACTCTTACCGTACTTTCTTCTAACACATGACGAACATCCTCATGAAACCACAATCTACTGCGTTTACCAAGTTCTTTGGGTGATTGTCGTCTAACAATTTCTCGACCCATATCTTGTAGCACATCATGTATCCACAATTTATTATTATGCTCAACAGTAATAAGATACTTTTCTATAAGCCTGTTGATACCATGATCTGGTGAAAAACCACAACTGTCAAATATTTTTATGACATTATCCAAGTGTTCTCCTTTGAAGAAAAATGCAATATCAAGGAACATATCCTTCTCATTATTATCCAGCCCATCATAACTTATTTGAAGTACGTTCTGAATATTTTCATTGGGAGTTTTTTTATACTTATCCAATGCACTTTTCCATTGATGTATACTTTGACCTTTTAAATCCGAACCTAAAATTGTTAAAATTAGTGGAAGGCCTTGAGCATATTGCAATACTTGTTCAGAGAGTTCCACATAATTTTCAATCGGTTCTTCTTGCCCAAAAGCATGCCAACTAAAGAGTCGAAGAGCTTCATTGTAGTCCAATATCTCCACCTCATATACTGAATCAGCTTCAGGGTTATTTAATAAATGTCGATCTCTTGTTGTTATGATGATCCTGCTTCCTAAACCAAACCAATTGTGATCTCCAGCTAAATTTGCTAGTTGGACTAACTCATCCACATCATCAAGAATGAGGAGAATCCTTTTAGATCGAAGTCTATGCCGAATCACATTGACTCCTCTATCAATATCACGAACATCCAAATCTATTCCTAAGATTTCAAAAAGAAGTTTGTTTTGCAACTGAATTAGGCCATTCGCTTGCTTTGAAGTTTCTCTAACGTCTTTCAAGAAACAACTCCCTTCAAATTGAGAAGAAATCATGTTATAGATCTCTTTTGAAATAGTTGTCTTACCGACTCCACCAGCTCCAAATATCCCTATCATGCATGTAATATCATTCCTTCCAATACTTAAATGCGGATAAACATCGTGTACACGAGACGCTATTCCAACTGGATACTTCGCTACGTGTAAAGATGTATGGTTTACCATTCTTAAGTCCACCCATTGAAGTATTGTGTGGATAAGTTCCGATTCATTCCTATCAATATAAAAGAGATGAAAAAAAAGTTAGAACTTTCACATTAAATGACATATGAATATGATATAGTTATAATATTTTTTTATCTTTTTTTCTCCGTTACGAAATGACAGCATTAATTAGATTAGGATGTCAAAGGTAGCCTTTCTCCTTCCTTAATCCGAATGTTTCAATAGATTGTGTATTCGTATCTTTTCATTGTTTGTACATATATCTATATATATATATATTGTATTATAAACTTGTTATTTTTATTTATTTTTCACATTCTCAAATAGATCTGTCCCTCCCGTAAATGATCTGCAACTATAATTAAGAGTATTTCTCAGTTTTATCTAGAAACAAATTAAAACTAAAAGTCACTACTTATTCAGAGTAGCTTTTTTCCTTATCACGGTATGATTCCCAATCTTATTCTTTATATAACCTAAAAAATGAACAATTCCCATTTTTTTCTTAAATATTATTTCTTTCCAACTATCATTAAGTTATTTTATGGTCATATATTGCTCTATTCCTAAGTTTTTGCTTGTAATTCATCAAAATATCACCCAAACGAATAATCATAAATATGAAATAGTTTTCCTTTTGTATGGTATTTTATCTTCACTAGTTCCTCATGTTAGATCGTTGATTTGTCTCATTTTTCTCCATAAATATGTCAATAGCATCATATGCGCATATACACCACACAATACATGCATATAGATAAAGCTTACCGGAAGCTCGCTAATGGGAACCCAGACAAATCGGCTATTTTTTTCAAAGCTGCCTTCCATTTCAGCATCTTTGCATTATCCTTGAGCTTATCTCCAAGTTTATCAAAGGATTCTCCAAAAGTCCTTTTTTGATGCCGTACTTCCGATGGATCTACGTCGTAAAAAATTGGTAGAACAATTTGTTTCATTGTTTCCTTGCATTCAAGAATCTTCAATAACTCATCTAAGCACCATCTAGATTCTGCATAATTTTTAGAAAGAACAATTATAGAAATCATTGACCCTTCAATAGCTTTGAAAAGTGCTGGCGAAATTTCCTCTCCTCTTTCAAGATTGTTGTCTATGTAAGTATTGATTCCCCTTTTATACAAAGCTAGGTATAGATGGGAAATAAAGTTTTGGCGAACATCTTCACCTCTAAAACTCAAGAATACATCATGATTCCATGGTCGGGTGGAAGAAGAAGAAAAGTATCGGGAAGAGGAAGAAGGTCCTTGAAAGGCCATGGAAGAAGTCATCCTCTCTGTATGCGCTGCGTGATTGCTATTCACCAAGAGGTCCAATTATAGATAATCAGAAGTACTGGATCAAAGAAAGAAAGAGAAACTTCTCGGCAACTTCTCAACAACGTCCCGCATGTTAGCTAACCATCAGGTCAATCCTACCACTCCATTCAAAGGGATTATGGGGATTAATTAATTAAAAGAGATCATGGAGTTTGATCGGTTGTTGGCATCCAATTGTTGCCTACCTGAAGGCCAGATTTCTCTTTTCTTTTAAATATAATTTTCCTGAATCGCAAAATGTTTCATCTCATCATTACAATTTTCTCAAATTTCCACACAAAACATAATAAACAATTCAGTTTTTTCAAATCTCAATTCAACTTTTTCAAATCTCAAAACAATAATAATATTAAAAAATAATATTCTAACAATATTTTTTTTAACTTTCATTTTTCATCTAAAATCATCTCATCCCATCTCATTTTAAATTCAAACCAGCCTTATATTCTATAAAAAATAATATTGTAACAATATTGTTTAAAGAAAGAAGTCTAGATCATACAAAGGTCTCTGGGTAATTGTTTTTTAGCTAAGCACTCCGGGCATTTTGTTAGTTATCTTCTTTTTGTGACAAGCTGCTTTCAATTACTCGATAGTTTCTATAAGATGTTAAAATTTCTCTTTATCGATCCCATTATTGTGCATACACTTCATGAATTGCTTTCATTTCCATGTTTGAGATCAACTGAAGCATATAATTGCTTCTAACATCACAGCTGGTCAAGCGAAAACCCTTATGTTTGTGCAGCTTAATCCTGATATAAACTCATATTCTGAAAGTCTAAGTACTTTGAGCTAAGAGGGTCTCTGGAGTTGAGTTAGGTGCACACGGAGCAGAAGAGAGGTTAAAGATGTCAGGGAATTAATGGAGCAGGTGCTTAACCACCTATTTATTTGTTTATGTCATTTACTAGCACTTGATTAGAATATATAAGTCAGAATGACTCTTGGAGTTAAAAGCACACACGTTTACTTGAGAGTTGCTTTTGAAGATCAAGGTTTTTAACTTCTGACCAAAAGGGTAGAGGAAAATGGACAATTGAACTAAAAAGACCTAACACATATCGATAACCAGTCCAAAGGAGTTAAACTGCAAAATCCGATCAAGGAAGGTTTAGAAGCCAAAGGGAGGGTGGCGAGTGGCGGCCACAGACAATGGAGCCAACATGTGGCAGCTAAAAGGAGCTGGACTGACACAATTGATCTTAGGAGATCTGTAGGTAGTGGTTTTGACAGTAGATTGAGTGTTGGCTGGTTTTGGGCAGAGCAGACTGATCTAACCCCCAAAGATTGGGACAAAAGGGGAGAAAACAAGGAAAAAAAGAACAAGAAAAATAGGAAGAAGGGAAAAGGTGAGCTCCTTGCCGTCCTCTTCAATTATTAGTTATTAAATTTTACCCCTAGTTTTAACTGTAAAATATTGGTGTCCCAGTGTTGATAGCTATGGGAGTAGTATCACCATTATGACTTTGGTCTGCATATATTTTACACAAACTTGAAAAGTGAATTGGATAAAATATATATGTACACTATGCATGAGATTTTTATGTGTTGGTCTGTCGTACTAAAAAACATTTAGGTATTTAAATTAATATCAATCATGAACAATCATCCTTTTCTTTTCTGAGAAATTATGATTTTGTTCCTCAGATATTCCCAAATAAGTCATCCTCTTATTGTCTCTGCGGTGTGCTGCTAGCTGAAAAAAGTTACTATTTGCAGCGAATTGTGACTAGTCACGAACAAGTTGGTCGTAAAAGGTCATATTTGTTGTAGTGAGTGATCCTTAAATTAATTTAAATTTCAATTTATACAAGGAATCACTAGTTACGGAATTGACTATGAAACTCCTTAATTCAAAGTGGGAAATACTGATAATTAGAGTGATGTGAGGAGCACTTCCAAGTTTCTTCACTATAGTTAGCCAATGTGAATAATTTGGGTGCATATGGGTTCAGATGTAGCAACAAGATCCCCATATACATTGGTTCATGTTTTTACATAGGTGCTTACTGCAATCCTAGTTAAAGGTCACTTAAAAACATATCATATTATGTAGAAAGCAGATTCAGGATGTTGTTTTTATGCTTCCGTTGACCTTTCAGGTGGCGTCTCTCAAAGAGAAAATTGCAAAAAAAGATGGGGAGATTGAGCGGTTGCAATTACTTGAAGATCTCAAAAATGTGCATCCTGACATCAATGGCGAGAAGCATGGAACTCCACAGCAAAGCCAAAAACGAACAGGTGGGAAAGGCTTCGTTACTGAAAAATCCGCTTCTGATCATGACAATCGTTCAGAGCTCAAGCATTCTGAAGCTGATTCCCAGCAGTCGATGGATGACCTTTAGTGCCAAAATGAACTTCTCAGGCAATCAAAGGTCACTGGAGGGGACATAGGTTAGAAAGTTCCTGCAGATGCTGAGATTTTAGTATTTTGGGTTGCAGACTACGAGAGATTTGAGTGACATATCTGATGGTGGTCTTTCTATGGGAACAGGCGCTGATGGCTCTGCAGAAAATGCTGAAGGCAGAAATACAGTGGTCCTTCCCTAATGTAGCTCTATCAAAGAAAACTGATTTTCCAAATGGAATGAAAACTGATTTTGTTCTGTGCTGGGCTAATTGTTCTGTCTGTACATCTTAATTTATTGCATTGTATAGTGCCTTAAGCTGCATTCTCTATCCTTGTGGCATTGAACATCGACAAACAAATGTGGTACAATGATGGGAATATATGATGATGGGATAGTATTGCTTTAAACAAGGTGATTTTTAATACAGTGAATCAGTCTACTAATCCATAAGGAAGGGGCATCACTCAAGCACTTCCAAAGAAAAAACACTTCCATTTATTCTCCTACCCGGGCAATGAAAAAAAGTCAAAAATAAAAATATGTAAGATCAAAGGTCTTATATGTCAGACACACATGCATTCAACCTTACATTGCACGTGGCAGCATTTCTTAGAAAATATTCATTCAGAATATTTTTGAAGATTTTGTTTTTTGTCACATGCTTGAGTTATGATCTGTTCTCTCTTATTTTCATCTTTTTATTATCTTAAATGTTTATGAGGTCTAACCACCTCATTTTTTGTGGTGAGGTACTGTAAAAATATTCCAAGTTATCTTTGCTTGAAAAGAGCCGGTGACAATGTCTATTCCCTGCTTCAGGGATCTCTCATTCAATTCTCTGCGGGCAACCTTCCACAGACTTTTAGCTCCCTCTCAAGTATGAGCTCAATGTAAGTGTTGAACAATTATCTTCCTTCTTCTTGTACTTGGTAAAGAATCTGACCCTTTCCTGTTTATCTTATCTACCTTTACACAGGTATTTGCAAAACAACCAGTTTGTAGGCACCATTAATGTCCTTGCTAATCTTCCCCAGGAGATTCTGTGAGTAATGTATATAATACAAAATAATGTAATATCTAGTGGATTGCATTGTGTGTTGCATTTAGTTAAAAAGGTAACTAGTTGTTTCTAAGTTTATTTATTTTTGACATAAAATTTCGTTTTTCATTCTAATATATTTTTATTATTATAGACAATGTTCAATGTATTAGTATTATGGTTTGCAACATGACTTGTTGAAAAGAATTTAATAAAATATAGGCTTTCCTGTAAAAGAAAATTATGCCTTTTAAAAACATTGTTTCTTGAAAAAATTGTAATGAAATGTAGGCTTTTAGATAAAAATAAAATAAAAATTATGCCTTTCAAAATTATTTTCTTGAATAACATATAGGATTTTGTAAGGAAAAAAAAATCCGAGTAAAGTCCGGAACCCGGATTCTGAGTTTCAAAGACCCAATTTCATCCGGGTTCCAAAACAAAAAGGCACAAGATGGATACAAAAATTGAATTTTGGCAATGCCACCGCCTGTGGCTGTTTCTTTTCTTTGATATTTAGAAATTAGAAAGGGAAAACAGATATAATACGCGGAGAGAAGGAACAAAAATTTAAAGGAAACCATCCCCTGAGAATCCAAGGTCGTCCAACGTTGGTGGTAGGAGATGGAAGGCCAGGCGATTCGCAAAAGACAATACGAACAGGGGCAACCGACTTACTTGTATTATCAATAATTCAAAGTCAGTTTGGGAACCGATCTATTTTTTAGTATAGGGGATATGTGGTCAATGATGGGATGAATTTGCAAAATCTCTGAGATGTGCAGATTTTGAAATGCTGTGGTTAGCACTAGAAAATCTCCTTCAATGATCACCTTCTCCAGTTTTCTGTTGACTGCTTCATGAGAGTTGATAATTCTTCACCCTGATTTGGATATGTTGAATGGAGTTGGCAGGTTGTGGCAAATATGATGGCCCCAGAGTTGAGTTGTTTCTGCCCACTACTGCACTTGTGCTTGTATGTTCTCTCACTGCTACATAAAACTTCAATATCTTTTCATATCTGATTCAAAATTCCACTCGAACTAAAGGAATGGACCATATTAATGGAAAATCTTACCTGATCAGAGGTCATCCAACGTTGGTTGCAGATGAAAGGGCAAGCGATTCAGAATCGTTAGTGACCAACAGGGGCAACTTGGGATATCATTAATTCATCCATTTTTAAAAGCAGTGCGAGTCAAAATGAAGGCCATTCCAGAGCTGGTTCATCCAACAATTTGTCTGGATGCAGCCTTCATACCCCTAACAAAACCCCCACAATGCCTATTAGATGTCCATAGCGGCAAAGATCCTTAACTACTCTATCAGCAAGTTTGAAATCTTCTAAATCAACTCATTTTATCTAATCATTACAAAGCATAGATACAAAAGACAGAGAGAAACAACAAAAATTCAAGGAATATATCACCTCGGATGGGTTACATCCTCGTTTCTTTTCCTTCCTCTGCTCTCCTCTTTTCATGCTTGTATACCACAGTGGCTCCGCAACTTTTATAAAACATCCGTAAATGACCCCTCTGGGTATAGAAATGAACTCTAAGATTGTCCAAAACCTTAAGCTTAAAAGATTCTATTGATGAGAATGCCACCCATACTGTATATGGTAGAATACCATGTTTACGCAATCGAACCCCTCTTTCAATGGAGCATACGTGATTTGAGACATCACAGGTTATCTCAGCCCTTGTTCGATTAAAAATCGTGTCAGGTCCGTTATTGAAAAACACAACACAATATAATGCTATCCCACTTATATTCTCTAAATAGTGTGGCCCCTCAATATCTATAACCCATGCTTTTGTTCCACTCAATTGGACTTCATCAGGCCTTGTAAAATGCCCAGTACTATCTGACGACACTTTATGAGAATTTCCCTGTGAAACGAATGCCATCAATTTTCAGTCATGCAACCTATATACAGAGGCACCCACAAGCGTGTATGAGAGATAGAGAGAGATACCTTCCGCAATAAAGGATTTGGCCCATGACGATTCCATATATCCACGTGCATTTTGTCGCAGCCGTACAAGTCAATGAATTCTAACGATCTGATTTGGCTTCTATGGAATTGCAATATTTTTTATACTTCTGGAAATCTTTCTAATGACTTGCATCTAACAGCACGTACTTCTTGTATATTTGGTGGAAGTTCTGGTATTTCTTCAAGTTTCTTACAATCTTTCAAGTGAAGTAAAGCCAGTCTGACAAATCCTTTGATGCTAGTGGGAAGGCTAACGATTTCACTCCCCGATAGATCCAAGAAAAACAACTGGCCAAGGAATTAAACATGGTAAAGAAATTTGATAATGGAAAGAAATTCGATTCTGATTGGGAACAATTTGCAAGATTCAACACTTGAAATGCAGTGCTCCCATGGCTTGAAGTTGCTGGAGGCGGCAATTCATGGAGTTGTTCTTCACTTGACGATATCTCATCTTCCATTGTTGTAGACTCAATAGCCAGAATGGATTGTCTGTTATCACCCATCTTTCCAAAATTTAAAATATTTTGACAATCATTGATGAAAACCAAGCGTAGATGCAGCAACTGAAGAATGCAAGTTGGGAGACGAATAAGTTTTTTGTTTCTTCTTAGAACTAACCGATCAAGCCCAACCAGATTCCGTATGGATAAAGGTAGCTCTTCAATTGCAGTGTCCTCTACAAATAATGTAGTTAATTTTTCCATTTTACTCTCGATTTCAGGAAAATTACGAAAGCTTGGGCAACCTTCAAATTTAAGCACATCTAAAGATCTCAACTTGAGACTTTTTGGCAATATCGAGAGGTTAGGGCATTGTTTAAAAGACAAAAAGGAAAGATTATCCTGGAATCCGACGGAATCATGCACCTCAATTAGACTTGCACAGTATTCGACTTTCAATTTCTCCAAATTTGAAGCACTTGAAAGATCTGGGATTTTTGTTAAGAATTTACAATCAATGAGACCCATAGTCCTCAAGTTCTGTAAAAAGAAAGAAAGAAAGAAAGAAAGTTTGAAGCTAGTGACTTTTTAACTACATAGTTCAAGGAAAGAAATTGAATATTATAATTGTACATACCTTGAATGTCTGGCCAAACACCATGTTCACGAAGCTATGACCCATTCGAAAGACGATGAGTTTCTTTCCATGGAAATTGGGTGGTAAAGATTGCATGGGATATTCAGACCATTCAAGTACTCTTAACTCATTAGAGAGATAATTAGGCCCCTAAGAAAAACGTGCATTACGATTTATAAAAACCCTAAGTCTTTTCATTAATACAAACGCATCAGAACCCAAGTTTATGATGTCGTCCTCGCCATCGGGCACATCTATTACGATGCCTTCAACTTTGTTTGTTCCCTAGTAAGAGAACACAAGAAAGTGTCAGCAAAATTCTTGCATAAAGTTTCTCTTATTAAACTTTTTATTGATTCATCTTAATTAATTAAACGAAATCCATTTATAACTAAAAACTTGTTTTGAGATAAAAGAGATTTTGTATATATATTTTCCACTAGGTTTCACTTAGAAAAAAAAAAAGGAAATAAATGCAAAACTAAATTTTATTTTTGTGACTCTTACCGTACTTTCTTCTAACACATGACGAACATCCTCATGAAACCACAATCTAGTGCGTTTACCAAGTTCTTTGGGTGATTGTAGTCTAACAATTTCTCGACCCATATCTTGTAGCACATCATGTATCCTCAATTCATAATTACGATCAACAGTAATAAGACACTTTTCTATAAGCTTGTTGATACCATGATTTGGTGAAAAACCACAACTGTCAAATATTTTTATGACATTATCCAAGTGTTCTCCTTTGAAGAAAAATGCAATATCAAGGAACATATCCTTCTCATTATTATCTAGCCCATCATAACTTATTTGAAGTACTTTCTGAATGTTTTCGTTGGGAGTTTTTCTATACTTATCCAATGCACTTTCCCATTGATATATACTTTGACCTTTTAGATCCGAACCTAAAATTGTGAAAATTAGTGGAAGGCCTTGAGCATATTGCAATAATTGTTTAGAGAGTTCCACATAATTTTCAATCGGTTCTTCTTGCTCAAAAGCATGCCAACTAAAGAGTCGAAGAGCTTCATTGTAGTCCAATATCTTCACCTCATATACTGAATCAGCTTCAAGGTTATTTAATAAATGTCGATCTCTTGTTGTTATGATGATCCTGCTTCCTAAACCAAACCAATTGCGATCTCTAGCTAAATTTGCTAGTTGGACTAACTCATCCACATCATCAAGAATGAGGAGAATCCTTTTAGATCGAAGTCTATGCCGAATCACATTGACTCCTCTATCAATATCACGAAATCCAAATGTATTCCTAAGATTTCAAAAAGAAGTTTGTTTTGCAACTAAATTAGGCCATTCGCTCGCTTTGAAGTTTCTCTAACGTCTTTCAAGAAACAACTCCCTTCAAATTGAGAAGAAATCATGTTATAGATCTCTTTTGAAATAGTTGTCTTACCGACTCCACCAGTTCCAAATATCCCTATCATGCATGTAATATCATTCCTTCCAATACTTAAATGCGGATAAACATCGTGTACACGAGACGCTATTCCAGCTGGATACTTCGCTACGTGTAAAGATGTATGGTTTACCATTCTTGAGTCCACCCATTGAAGTATTGTGTGGATAAGTTCCGATTCATTCCTATCAATATAAAAGAGATGGAAAAAAAGTTAGAACTTTCACATTAAATGACATATGAATATGATATAGTTATAATATTGTTTTTCCTTTTTTTTTTTTTTTCCATTACGTACGAAATGACAGCATAAGATTACGATGTCAAAGGTAGCCTTTCTCCTTCCTTAATCCGAATGTTTAAATAGATTGTGTATTTGTATATTTTCATTGTTTGTATACAAACACACACACATATATATATATATATATTGTATTATAAACTTGTTATTTTTATTTATTTTTCACATTCTCAAATAGATTTGTCCCTCCCGTAAATCTGCAACTATAATTTAGAGTATTTCTCAGTTTTATCTGGAAACAAATTAAAACTAAAAGTCACTACTTATTCAAAGTAGTTTTTTTCCTTATCGCGGTCTGATTCTTATTCTTTATATAACCCAAAAAATGAACAATTCCCATTTTTTCTTAAATATTATTTCTTTCCAACTATCATTAAGTTATTTTATGGTCGAAATTCCATATATTGCTCTATTCCTAAGTTTTTGCTTGCAATTCATCAAAATATCACCCAAACGAATAATCATAAATATGAAATAGTTTTCCTTTTGTATGGTATTTTATCTTCACCAGTTCCCCATGTCAGATCGTGGATTTGTCTCATTTTTCTCCATAAATATATGTCAATAGCATCATATGCGCATATACACCACACAATACATGCATATAGGTAAAGCTTACCGGAAGCTCGCTAATGGGAACCCGGACAAATCGGCTACTTTTTTCAAAGCTGCCTTCCACTCCCCCACTTTTACGTTATCCTTGATTCTCTTTGCAAGTTTGGTGAATGATTTTCCAAAATTCTTTCTTTGATGTCGTACTTCTGATGGATCTACGTCATAAAATATTGGGAGAACAATTTGTTTCATTTTTTCCTTATAGTCAAGAATCTTCAATAGCTCGTCTAAGCACCATCTGGATTCTGCATAATTTTTAGAGAGAACAATGATAGAAATCATTAACAATAGCTTTGAAAAGTGCTGGCGAAATTTTCTCTCCTCTTTCAAGATTGTTGTCTATGTATGTATTGATTCCCCTTTGATACAAAGCTTGGTATAGATGGGAAATAAAGTTTTGGCGAACATATTCACCTCTAAAACTCAAGAATACATCATGATTCCATGGTTGGGTGGAAGAAGAAGAAAAGTATTGGGAAGAGGAAGAAGGTCTTTGAAAGGCCATGGAAGAAGTCATCCTCTCTGTATGCGCTGCGTGATTACCATTCTCCAAGAGGTCCAATTATAGATAATCAGAAGTACTAGATCAAAGAAAGAAAGAAAGAGAAACTTCTCGGCAACGTCCCGCATGTTAGCTAACCAGCAGGCCAATCCTACCATTCCATTCAAAGGGTTTATGGGTATTAATTAATTAAAAGAGATCATGGAGTTTGATCCGTTGTTGGCGTCCAATTATTGCCTATACCTGAAGGCCAGATTTCTTTTTTCTTTTAAATATAATTTTCCTAAATCGATTCCTGGAACGTTTGAATTCAAAAAATATTTCATTTCATCATTATAATTTTATTAAATTTTTATACAAAATATAATAAATAATTTAATTTTTTTAAATTTTAAAATAATAATAATATTAAAAAATAATATTCTAACAATATTTTTTTTAACTTTTATCTTTTATCTAAAATCATCTCATCTCATCTCATCTCAAATCTAAACCAACCCTATATTCTATAAAATGGAAGGAAAATACTATAAAATTTCACCATTCAATGCAATTTATCATATTCGTTGGTGAATGGAATGGAAGCCACCCTATCAAAAGCCAGAAAGAAACCGACACTGGCCGCCCACTACTGTTATTAATCCATGAGAAATGCTTTTTGTACTTGAAAAAGAAAACGTATAAAAATTCTGCACATGGGTTGCTTTTTAGATGGACGAGCTGGAATGCATTTAAAATTTCTGCATGCTTTAACTTTCTGTTTGCTTTTCAATTTCTTAAGTTTCCGTTCGCTTTTTCCGTTATAATTAATCTTTGCATCATTCTACACACTATACACTATAATTTTTTTAATTTTTTTTATTTGGTTCTTTTATTAAATGTGTATTATATGGATAATGAATAAAAAAATATAAATATTTCAAGAAGAGTAAAATAAAAAAAATTAAAAAAAAATTAAAAAAAATAAAAAATAGTTTGGTGTGTGGTGTGTAGAATGATGCATAGCAATACTCTTTTCCGTTATCACTCATGTTACGTACGGACAGCATCACTAACCTATATATTTAGCTAAAAAAAAAAGTTACAAAACTTTTTTTATGTTTTATTTGTTTTAAAATAAAAATATTGTTTAAAGAAAGAAGTGTGGAAAAATCAAAAGATGTTGAAACAACTTTTCTCTCAACAGCCCGTTTCTCTCTATTCAAACAGCCAGCGATTTCATTCTCGTCGCCCCGCGCTGCCCGCGAGGGGGGTGGAGTTTGGAGCTTTGGCTCCTTCCTCCTTCTGCTCAACCAACCATCGTCGGCACTGTCTATAAGTTTTTTTTTTTCTCAAGCTTTCTGGTGATAGCACCTAGATACTCTGATCTGCTGCTTTCCAGCCTTCCAAGGCTACCACGCGCCCCACCATCGAACTCTCCAGCCGCCGATCTATCGAACGGTAGGAGAATATCTTCCAAAAGAGTGGAGCATGTGTCTCACGCGCGGCCTTCAGTGCGCGCGATATCCACGTGCCGCCTTGCCATATGGAGTCCTCTGTGGCCACACGCGGCTCCGCCGGGGTCAGCAGCTTCGGTTCTCTCTAATCCAACTACTCTTCTTTTTCCTAGTGTGGTGCGTGATCTGCACGTGCCACCACAGCCGATGACGGTCTTACGTCGGTGTATCAGTTTATCAGCAGGTTGTTATTCTCTATGTTCCTGTTTTCCCTAACCAATGATCAAGATAAAATGTTGATGATAGTCTCCCTCAAGCAGACCAGATCAACAAAATGCAGCACTCTCATTTCGACTGCGACTTTTAGTTGTAGTCTCGTAGTCTGTTTATCAGACTTTGTAACCGCTTTTAAGCGCCATCCCCTTTGCGGGATATGGGTTAGAGTCAATCTTTTGATTTGAAAATCCGTTTTTATTTTATTTACTAGTGTTGCTTTTGCTTATTTTCGGATGATTGTTGGGATTTCCACCCCATAAAATCTTGTATCTTTGTATCTATGTAGTCTAATCTATGTTTTTCTTGAGAAAAAAAAAAACTACTTTAATGTAATAAATTTTCAATGCTCCCACTTTAAGAAATCCCCAAAGTCTAAATTCAGACCATAAATTTATTAGAATAATCCTAATGGATGTTAGATTTGGACGTTTGTAGACTTACTTGGGAACTTCCCATCAACTTTATTTAAATTAATATACTCTCTTCTTTGACCAATCCATCCTCCTTGATTAACTCGCCATGATTGATTGTGCTTTTCGGAGTCTTGACAGAAGACTCCAAAACAACCCCTCTAAAGTCACATGGAAAATATAATAACCTAATGCATGTGTGATTTCATGGGTGATCTCACACGCACATACTTCAAAAGCTCAAAACCGTGTATATGGGTGCGTGCTATAGTTGGCTTACCAACAAAAATAAAATAAAATAAAATGTTAAATTATTTGTAATAATATGCTGTCGCATAAAATACCGAATTGTGGTTTTATTTTTAAGATAATATACCTAAGCTATGTATCATACTCATGTAAACACATTTGTACACATATATATAAATTGAGTTTTTAAAATAATAAAGTGAACTCAATTTCAGCCTATATATCATCCCTACTGTTTGGATATATAATGGTTGATTCGCCCAGTCCTTGTTAAGATAAATATAAATGGTTATATTTATATACCTTGAGTTCGCTCGAGTGCCAAATCTCTTGATCTCAAAATATTACATACCTTGATCTTCCACAATAAAAGATTTGGCACTTGAGAATTCCAAATGTTTACATGCATTTTGGTGTGGCCAATCAAGTCAATTCTCTGAAGCGATTTGATGTGGTTGGTTTCCTTTGAATTTGCAATATTCTTGATACTACTTCAATATGGAAATCTTTGTAATGACTTGCAACCATAAGCATCTACAACTTTTATGATTTGTGGAAGTTATGGTATTTCTTCATGTTTCTCACAATTGATGAAGAGAGTTGAGTTAGTCTAACAAGTATATTGATGCTCGTGGGAAGAATAACAATTTCACTCCCCGAGAGATCTAAGAAATCCAAAGTGGCAAAAGAATTAAACATCTTAAAGAAATTTGATATTGGGAAGAAATTTGATTCTTACAGAAAATATTTCTCAAGATTTAACACTTGTAATGCACTACTCCCATCCGTCATCTTCTTTCCAAAGATTTCTATAACTAGCAATCATTTTGCAGCGCCTTAGATTTAAATGGGTATTCTCAAGATTAAACACTTGTAATGCACTACTCCCATCCATCATCTTCTTTCCAAATATTTCTATAACTACCAATCATTTTGCAACCCCTTAGATTTAAACGGGTATTGGTAATTATTCTGCTGCAGTGCCACATAGATAAAGTCAGTAAAATATTATATTTTACACTCGATTTTAGGAAAATTATTGAGGCTTGAGCAACCCATAAATTCAAGGAGTAAAGATCTCAATTTTATCTCCCTCATTTTTCAAAACCCAATAAAACATCTTAACTCAAACAATTTTATTACTATTCATATTCATAGAATGCTGAGATGCTCCAAGTGTCCAAATGAGTTCTAAAGTAGGTCTTAAGCATCAAATTTCATTACAAGAGCGTAGTTCTACAATAAAGTCACCATTCCAATTAAAGTATAAATTGGTATAAAAATATATGGTGCATCATGCACAAAGTTTATGGGGGCCTACAACAAGTAAATGTTATATATAAAAAATAAAAAAAATAAAAAAAGGCACAAAGATGCAAGCTATTTTTGGCATGGATGCAATGTGAAGCTTTGAACAAGCACCAAATCAACATCCAAAAGGTGAGATGAGGTAAATCGAACCACTTATATCTCAGTTTCCAACATATACTCTAGACTGAGAAATGAACCAAATCACTAGTTTTAAGTACACTTGAAAGTGAAGCAGCATGAGCAATACTTTCAGGCCAATACATGTGTATAGTCTACGCACGATAGTACCAACAGGGGCAACATACTTACTTGGGTTATCATTAATTGAATTAATGTTGTTGATCAGGAGATTTTGCAAGATCGGCTTCATCCATTTTTATTTGCTCTCCTTCCATTCTTGTATACCACTTTGGCTCTGCAACTTGTATAAATTAATGGTACTCTCCCAGGCCAATCACGACGACATAGATGAAATTGAACCCGCAAATTAATGTCCAAAACCTTTAGCTCAAAATATTGTAAATTCCATACATCATATCCACTCCTAGTTCCCTTTTTGTGCCAATCCATATCAACCAATTCTACCCCTTTTCGAATATAGCATACATGATTTAAACCATTATTGGTTATCTTAGCATCACCAATAAATCTCTGCAGCCAGCTACAAGCATCTTTAAAAAACAATATGACATATAATACAATTCCACTAATTAATCTCCTCCAAATAGTGTGGTTGTGGCCCATCAATATCTATTGCCCATTCTTCTGTTCCCTTCAATCGGACATCATTAGGCCCCTTCACCATTTTATTATCTAAAAACTCATGAATATAACTATTGGACCAGTCTGGAATCTAATTACCTAGAAACAAAGTGGCATCATATAATCTTAGACTCCATGTTAAACGTCAAATATCATCATCATTTACGTTAAGCCATGCATGCATACTATCAAAAATGAGACACATACATACATACCTTACAGAATAAAGGGTTTTGAGCTTTATCATGATTCCTCCATATATTCGCATGGGTTCCTTCTACGGACAGTCGTTGTCTACGTGGAACAAATAAAACAGTTCGTTTCATTCAAATAACAAACGGTGCGTTTTCTTTTCATTTTCCCCCATTTTCTCCCTGAGGCTTGTCTTCTCCCCTTCCTCTCTGAATCGAATCTTCTCCCCTTCGTGCTCCCCCTCCTTTCCAAGGCCTAATCTCCAGGTCATATCAAAATCCAAAAAAGAATGCACAAAAAAACCTCTCAACTCATCATTACAACTTTTTCTAATTCTCACACAAAATAAAACAAACAATTCAACTTTTTCAAATTTTAAAACAAAAATAATATTAAAAAATATATTCTAACAATATTTCATTCAACTTTTTAACTTTATTCTCAACTCATCTTATCTCATCTCTGAAAACAAACGAGGGTGCGATTCATGATTTTCTTAATGCATTCTATTCCAAGTCTAAAATATTGAGAAATGATAGATCAATTACAACTTATTTACGATTATGTAATAAAATAATTTTATTTTTATTTTTATTTTTGATTTAATAATAAAAAATATTATTATATATAAAGTTATACATAAATTGTGAATTGGTAGTAAGCCTATCACTCCTCTAAAATATTTTGGAAACTTCAGATCTGCTGAAGTTCTTAACAAAAAGTTCTTTAACTGCAGGATAGAATTATAAAAAGGTCATAATGTAATTATATTTCTTGTTCGAGTACAATTAGTGCAAGTGTTAAGCCCGCTAAAGGCCCATGGAGTATTACAAACTGTTAGGTCCCGACACAGAGAATATAAGTGCTAAGATAATTGTTCTCTTCGGGTGAGAAGCGTACCACAGTTTTGAATGCAAATACTTGATAATCCCCATTAACGAAAATGTTGGCTGCTTAAATAAGCAAAGCCATGTACCAACAAACCGAAATACAAGGAAAAATAACGACTAACAAATGAAACTTAATATTTGGAAAAACAGAGCATGCAAATAACAGATCATAGCTAACGGAAAATAAATGAGGTAAAAGTCGCAACAACCCATGCACGTTAAACAGTGACCCAGTCCACCCCTTCACTCATTCTTCTCGTGCTCACATTGCATGCGTGCTGGATGCAACATGCAACTCACGTCCCCACTCATCCCAAATATTTGGGATTCGGTTTACGTCCCCTCTCAGATCGTCGTGTCTTAACAATCCCTTCCCCATCAAGCGGAGCCTTGTCCACAAGGTCCATGTTCGAAAACTGCTCAAACAACGACTGTGTTGTCTCCCATGTGGCCTCTTTCGCTGGTAGACGCTTCCACTGAACCAAGCTTTCTTCTTCAAACTTGTTTCCCCGTTTGACCCAGCGAGTGTTTAAGATCTGTTGAGGCTCCAGTAGAATTATGCCATCATCGGTCATTGGTGGTAGTTCCGTAGAAGGCACCACCAGATCTCCCATGAATTTTTTAAGCAGTGAGACGTGGAAGACTAGATCAACTCGAGCACCTTCCGGCAGCTAAAGCTTGTAGGCAACCACGCCGACTTTCTGCACGACTGGATATGGCCCGTAAAAACGTTTAGCAAGCTTCTGGTGGACACGTTTCAAAACCGATTGCTGCCGATAGGGGTGCAATTTGAGAAACACCATTTCACCCACTTCGAAGTTCACATCCCTCCTGCTTTTATCCGTTGTCTGCTTCATACGATTAATGGAGGCCTCCAAATTCGCTTTAAGTTGTCTGAGCAACGCATCTCTGGACACGAGACCTTGGTCTACCTCATGTACCGATGAATCACCGCTCTGGTAATTGGGAAGGAGAGGAGGCAAACGACCATACAATGCTTGGAATGGAGTCATGCCAGTAGACGCATGGAACGTCGTATTATACCATAACTCAGCCCAGGGAATATAAGTGCTCCACTTGCGCGGCCATTGATGAACAAAGCAGCGGAGATATTGTTCCACACATCGGTTTACCCTTTCCGTCTGACCGTCGGTTTGCGGATGATAGGCGGAGCTGAGTTTTAATTGAGTACCTGACATTTGAAAGAATTCCTGCCAAAATTGACTAATAAAGATTGGATCCCGATCGCTAATGATCGACTTCGGAATGCCATGCAACTTGAGAACTCCTTCCACAAATTTTTCAGCCACGTTCTTAGCAGTAAATGGATGGGACAAAGTTAAGAAATGGGCAAATTTACTTAACCTGTCAACGACCACTAAGATTGTATCCTTGCCATGGGAGGTCGGCAATCCTTCAACGAAGTCGAGAGTAATATCATCCCAAACTTGGCAGGGGATGGGCAAAGGTTGTAGAAATCCTGCAGGTGAAAGTGTCTCAGTCTTAATTTTTTGGCATACCTCACAGTGCTTGACATACTCTTGGACAGTGTGGTGCATTTTAGGCCAATAGAATTGTTGAGCTAGCCGTTTGAATGTCCGTAAGACGCCTGAGTGTCCACCTATTTTGGTGTTGTGAGCCTCATGCAGGAGTTTAGTGCGCAGTGACACACACGAAGGAATAACCACCCTTCCTTTAAATAACCAAAGTCCTTGGCGCTGAGAATATGGACCTGCGGTTTGAGCCTTGGCCACCCGTTCCACAAACTGACTATAAGAATCCCCTTCGTAAGCAGCTTTAATCTCTTCCCACAAGGTTACAACGGCTACGTGTAGATGATGGAGTACTGGGCTGTTCGGCTTGCGTGAGAGGGCATCTGCAGCTGAGTTCTTGCGGCTTGGACGATAGATAATTTCATAGTCGTAGCCCATTAATTTGGCTACCCACTTTTACTGCTTCGGCGTCGTTACACGTTGATCTAGAAAATACTTCAAGCTGCGCTGGTCTGTTTGAACGAAGAATTTCCTTCCCAGTAAATAAGGTCGCCACATACGTATGGCCTCTAAAATTGCAAGCATCTCCTTGGCGTAACTTGACCATGATTTTTTTGTAACTCCAAGTGCACGACTCATATAGGCAATGGGCTTGCCTTGTTGAGTTAGAACTGCGCCAATCCCCTCTCCGGAGGCATCGGTTTCAATGGTGAAAGAGTCATTGAAGTTAGGCATGGCCAAGGTGGGAGTGGTGATCATAGCTTGTTTAAGAGCAGAGAAAGCTGTTTCGGCCTCTTCATGCCATCCGAACTTCCCCTTCCTGAGTAGGTTGGTGAGGGGTCGAGCGATAATGCCATAATTTTGAACGAACTTCCGATAGTACCCTATCAAACCTAAAAAACCACGTAATTCAGAAATATTAGCAGGTCGGGGCCATGCGAGCATGGCTGCAATTTTTTGATCATCAACCTTCACTCCCTGCGGGGTGATGATATGCCCCAGATACTCTAATTCTTGCTGGCCGAAAAAGCATTTGCTTGCCTTTGCAAAAAACTTATGTTGTCTCAAAATTTCCAGAGTCTGTGCAACGTGTGACACATGCTTATCCCAATTGGGACTATATATGAGAATATCGTCAAAGAAGACCAAAATGAATTTCTGAAGGTGAGGTCGAAATATTGAATTCATGATGGCCTGGAAAGTTGAGGGTGCATTGCAAAGGCCAAAAGGCATTACGAGATATTTGTAATGGCTATTATGAGTACGGAAAGCAGTCTTAGAAACATCAGGAGGATTTACTCTTACTTGGTGGTATCCTGCTCGCAAGTCCAGCTTCGTAAAATATGAGGCGCCGTATAATTCATCCAGCATGTCTTCTACTGTTGGAATGGGAAATCGATCTTTGATGGTGGCAGTATTAAGCGCACCGTAGTCCGTACAAAATTGCCAACTACCGTCCTTTTTTTTTACGAGCAGTACCGGAGAGGAAAATGGACTGGTGCTAGCACGAATATGTCCGGAATCCAGCATCTTCTGTACCTGTTTTTCGATTTCCTCTTTCTGGAAATGAGCATATCTGTAAGGACGTACATTAATCGGTTCGGTTCCCTCTTTTAGTGTAATGCAGTGGTCTACCTCGCGCACAGGTGGTACGCACGAGGGGTCTTGGAACACGTCCGTGAACTCCTGTATTACCTGCTGCATGCCTTGATGATGAATGCCACAGTTTGCACCCTGTAAGACTTCCTCTGTAGCGGAAGGAAAGCATACAACAAATAACGTCTGGCCTTGTCTGCAATCTTTTAAGTGTTCTTCTAATGTTGCTTCCTGAATGGACTGCTCGCCCAGACCTTGCAACTGTCAGGCTTGATTATTCCAGATGAAGTCCATGGTTAGTTGCTTCCAATTACAAACCACGGAACCCAACATTTCCAACCATTGGATGCCTAGTACTAGATCAAGACCTGATAAGGGCAGAGAGAAGAGGGTGAGATAAAACTCAGTACCTTGTAAATTCAACGATACCTTATCAAATCGTCCTTGACACTTCAGCCTTTCACCATTAGCAACTTGAACAATGAACGGTTCCGTTGGTACTACTGGTAAATGTAACGTGCTTGCCAAGCGAGCACTGATGACGTTGTGCGTGGATCCACTGCCGATCAACACCATCACTTCATGAGAGTCCATAGTTGCTGTCATACGCATCGTTCTCAGGACAGTCCAACCTGTTAGTGCGTGTAGCGTGATTTCCAGTTCCAGTTCCGGTCCTTGTACCTCTCCCGTCTCTTCACCTTGGTAAAATTCTCCCGTTTGTTGATCAGTGACATCCTCACAGACCATATTACCAGCACCGGCATAGCCCTCCAAGAGTAATAGCTGAGGTTTTTGGCACCGATGCCTAGCCGTAAACTTTTCATTTCAGTTAAAACATAGGCCTTGCACTCTTCTCCTCTGCATCTCCTCCCATGATAAATGCCGGACTGGAATAGTCGGAATAGTAGGGCCTACACGTGTGGGTTGTGGAAGAGCTAGAGGATTTCTTGTAGGTGGTGGTTGCATGAACCGCCGCTGTCATGCAAGTTGTTCGTCTCTCATTCGTGCTAAATTAATGGCCTCCTTGAGGGATTGTGGTTTAAACATCCGAATCCCATCCGAAATCTCAGCTCTCAAGCTGCCCATGAACGTCCCTACCAATGCCTTCTGTGTCCATCCACGTACCTTGTTACCGAGCTTCTCAAATTCACGTTGATAGTCTTTCAACGTCCCCAGTTGCTTGATTCTTGAGAGAGCTTCATCAAAGTCTTCACAGCTTGATGGACCGTAACGAGCCCATAATTCTTCTTGGAATCTTTCCCATGAAATCACATGTTCTTCTTCCTGTAATGTCCGCCGAAGCCATTGCCACCACTGATTGGCTTCCCCTTCAAGGTTGTAGGCAGCCATGGTAACCTTTTGGTCTTCAGCCGTGTTCTGGTATTCAAAGAATTGTTCCACACGGTTGAACCATTCAGTTGGGTCATCTCCTGAAAATCGTGGGAATTCCAGCCTCACCGTTTTGGAGGAGACGATCTGCCGACCCCCTTCGTTGCCGTCGCGGTGGTGGTTGCCGTGGTTGGGATTTGCCTGATTGGCTATCAACATGTTCGAAAGTTTATTAAGAGCTTCTTCCAAGTGATGGAGTTTGTCGTTCATCCCAAACTCCATTCGTTGTAGTCCTTCCTGAACTGCACCGAGTCTAGATTCAAGATGCTCAATTCGCTCTTTGTTAGTTCCCATTAGCAACCTGGCTCTGAGACCAATTGTTAGGTCCTGACACAGAGAATATAAGTGCTAAGATAATTGTTCTCTTCGGGTGAGAAGCGTACCACAGTTTTGAATGCAAATACTTGATAATCCCCATTAACGAAAATGTTGGCTGCTTAAATAAGCAAAGCCATGTACCAACAAACCGAAATACAAGGAAAAATAACGACTAACAAATGAAACTTAATATTCGGAAAAACAGAGCATGCAAATAACAGATCATAGCTAACGGAAAATAAATGACGTAAAACTCGCAACAACCCGTGCACGTTAAACGGCGACCCAGTCCACCCCTTCACTCATTCTTCTCGTGCTCACATTGCATGCGTGCTGCATGCAACATGCAACTCATGTCCCCACTCATCCCAAATATTTGGGATTCGGTTTACGTCCCCTCTCAGATCGTCGTGTCTTAACACAAACCTTATGCTAGAATGGAAGGGAGAAAGAGGGGATCTGATAATGATAAGAAATTGTTTAAACGTAAAGTCAGGAAGATGACATAAAATAAGAAAATTGACTTTAACAGGAAGAGAGGCTACGGAGAGAATAATTCTGTCACGATTTTGTTCAACTTTTCCTTTCCTCAAATAAGCCTTAATATTTTTGTTAAAAGTTGTTATTTTAAATTGAATTATGGCACGTGAAATTCACTGTGTAGTGTAAAAATTTTTAAATAAAATTATTGTTTTTGATTAATGAGTGATGCTTGGTTGCCGCCCAGCAGTGACCACTGGGCATGCCGCCTAAACAAAACTCATATTTTTTATTTTTTTTATTTTTCCTTTTCACAGTTTTTTAACATCTTTAAATATTTTTAAAAAATAAAAAAATATCAATAAACTAAATACATGGACAGTCAAAAAATAAAGGAACAGAAAACATACTAACATTATTCTTTTATTAATATTTTGAACACTCCACAGTTGCCAAATGTTTCTTTTTCCCAACCGTTGCATTCCCTAAAATACCGTTAAGAGATCCGCCCATATTTCCTTCATTTTTTTTCTCAATTGAGCTCTACCTCGGATTTATACCTCAAAATCTATTGGTTTTGATTTCACTGCCACAACCCAAACGAGACGAGTAATTAAATTAAACCACAACCCAAATAAAGATTTTGTTGTGGCAAATGAAAATCTTGATTTGGTAGCAATTTTTGAGATAGAAATCCACGATGTTTGCATGTTTCAGGATACTGCTTTAGTGAATCACTGGAAATTCTAAGTTTTTGCTGTGTTTTCAAGCATTTCATGATGACGATGAGTTCCATATCGGGGCATTCTACGAAAGAGTATGAAGGATTTACCGGTACAAATGTAGTTGCTAGTAGGGTTGTTTTTGAACAAATGACAAATAATAATGGCAAGGGGGAAGGTAGAGGGAGTTGATTTTTCCCCTCTCTGATTACTTCATTTGCATGCTTTTTATTCTGTAAACTAACTTTTTCCTACTGATTTTCCTTTTGCCAGCCAAACAAAGAGCAACATTGGTGGAGTGGTTGAATAACACTCTCCCTGATGTTATGTTACCATCGAATGCATCAGATGAAGACTTGAGAATGTGTTTGATTGATGGTATCAAGCTACACAACTCAGAATCATCCAGTAGCATACCCAAGCAGCATGACAAGCAGACAAATGATCAAACGGTTAATATGCATATTGGAAAAGAACCGTAGACAAAATATTCTAGATGCCTTTGCTGCTCTCTACAATTATTGTAACAAACTATTATTCCTTTATTCCATTTCTTCATGTATATAAGGACTACACTATTCAATGAAAAGTATGGAGGTATTTTCTACAATTCTGTTTTATTCTCACATGGTATCAGAGCCTCTCGAACGTCTGATCCATGGCCTCCTCCCTTCCTTCTTCCACCTCTCATCTTGTCATCACCAAACTTTATGCAGATAACTATCTACTATGGAAGGTTCAAACCAGTACTTATCTAAGGGGTCATGATCTTTTTTCCTTCGTTGATGGCTCTTCCCCATCTCCACCTGAATTTCTTCCCGATTCCACCTCCGCTGCTCCCACACCCAATCCTGCTTTCCAAAAATGGCGTCAAAATGACCAACTGGTCCTGAGTATCCTTTTCTCTTCTATCTCTGAATCTATTCTCAATCATGTCTTATCTTCCACCTCAGCCATGAACTTTGGTCCTCTATTTCCTCCATGCTTTCCTCTCACTCACAGGCCAAAGAATTCCAAATCAGGTTTCAACTCACCAACCTCACCCGAGGTGACCAAAACATCTCTGACTATTTTGGCAAAGTCAGACTCCTTGCTGACTCTCTTGCCGCCACTGGTTCTCCCCTCTCAGACAAAGAATTAATCACATACATACTCAATGGATTAGGTCCCTCGCATGAATCCTTTGTCACTTCCATTACTACCAGATCTGATCCATTCTCCTTCTATGAGCTCTACCAACTCCTTCTTATCCAAGAAACTAGACTAGCTCATAAGACCAGATCTTCCCCCACCTTTGAGCCATCTGCTCATTTCTCTTCTTCGACCCGTGATCAACATGGTCGTGGTTACTCACGAGGAGGAAGAAAAGGACGTGGCCGTGGTCAGCACACCTACCATAGCCGTGGTGGTCGACCTCCCTCTGTTTCTATCTCTTTGCAGCAGTACCATGAGCGGCGCCCAATATGCAAAGTTTGCAACAAAGCAGGTCATGTTGCACTGCAATGCTGCCAGCGATTCAACCACTCTTACCGGTAAGAAGCCCCGAGGACCTTCTCTGCAAATTACTCGACTCAAGCTCCATCACCTGATTCGGTTTGGTATCCTGATTCCGCGACAACTCACCACCTCACTAATGATTTCTCTAATTTGAATATTGTCTTCTGAAGCATATGCAAGTAGTGAGACAATTAGAGTAGGCATCGGCGCTGGTCTTCCCATTCAGTCCTTCGGTGACTCTTCCATTTCTCTTAACTCTTCTTCTTTTCTTCTTCGCAATCTTTTACATGTTCCTTCCATCACAAAAAACCTTGTTTCTTCGCAATCTTCACAATCTTCTGCCAAACCAATGTACTCTCCCATGGCAGCCTCACTCAAACTTTCTAAGCATGACAATCCTGCCTTTGATAATGCTACATTCTATCGTAGCATTGTAGGAGGCCTACAATATCTTTCCATGACCAGACCTGATATTGCTTTCTTGGTTAATAAAGTGTGCCAATTCATGCACTCTCCCAAAGTCCCTCATTGGAGTGCTGTAAAACGCATTCTGAGATACTTGAAGTCCACCATCAATCATGGCTTATTTTTTTCTTCACAATCAAGTCTTACTCTTCAAGTCTATTCGGATGCTGATTGGGGTGGCTGCCCCGATGATCGTAGATCAACCAGTGGTACTTGTATCTTTTTGGGCAAACATCTCATCTCTTGGAGCTCCAAGAAACAGCAAACGGTTGCAAGATCCTCCACTGAAGCTGAGTACAAGGTTGTTGCTTCTTCTGCTGCAGAGGTAATCTGGTTACAAAATGTTCTTCGTGAACTTTCTGTTCCGTTATCTCAAGCTCCTACTTTATGGTGCGACAATCTAGGAGCTACATATCTCTCGGCCAATCCAGTCTATCACTCTAAAACAAAACACATGGATATTGATTACCATTTTGTAAGAGATAGAGTAGCTGCCAATACACTCAAAGTTTCCTTCATCAGTTCAAAGGACCAGATTGCAGACATATTGACAAAACCTCTTGTTGCTGACAAGTTTTCTCTTTTTCGATCGAGTCTCAAAGTTGTAGACACACCTTTGGACTCGAGGGGGCGTATCAAGCTACACAACTCAGAATCATCCAGTAGCATACCAATACTCGATCAAAAAAGAGAATCATCCAGCATGACAAGCAGACAAATGATCAAACGGTTAATATGCATACTGGAAAAGAACCGTAGACAAAATATTCTAGATGCCTTTGCTGCTCTCTACAGTTATTGTAACAAACCATTATTCCTTTATTCCATTTCTTCATGTATATAAGGACTACACTATTCAATGAAAAGTATGGAAGTATTTTCTACAATTCTGTTTTATTCTCAGAGATGGTACTATTTTTATTTTCATTCTTCTCTTTTTATTGAGATTTATGATGGATGCTGGATTCTCAATACTAACTTTCATTTTCCATTCCAGGACGGTGATTCCAATTGTTCTAATTCAGTTTCCTCAAAATATATTAAAAGGTTTCTGTCTGCAATGGACGATTTGGTGATGCCCAAATTCTAGATGTCAGACTTAGATTATGTTTGGAAGGTGAGATGAGAATTTTGTGTTTTGTTTTAAAGTTTAAAATATTATTTTTTAGTTTGAAGATTTGAAAAAGTTGTATTGGGATTTGAAAAAATTGAATTGTTTATTATATTTTATATAGGAATTTGAAAAAGTTGTAATGATGAGATGAGATGAGATGAAAATTTTGAATGAGATGAAACATCCAAGCATAACTTTAGTGAAGGTACTAGTCTATTTTTCAATGATTTTTGCAAGTCCCATGCAATCATCTTGAAAATATTGTGAACATTGTGAGACCCACCATCAAAAAGTACATGACAATGGATCTTTTTGTTTTCAAAAGGCTTGCACAGGACTTAAACACTTCGGATTTGTATTTAGGATTCTATAGGGACATATGGCCACTTTGAGATATACACACAAGACAGTTCTTGGTAATGGATTAACAACTCCAAACGTACATGCTCAAAATTAAAATTAATGTGATTTACATGTGGGAGTGAGGCTTTGATAATTTGCTATATACTACACTTTTATTCCCCTTTCATCTCACTATGTAAATGTGACACTTTTCATCACTCTTGCATCATCTTTATATACTTTCTTAAGAGAAAGTCCAAAAGTTGATGAACAATGTCATTTCATCATAGTGGGATGAAGGTGCAGTGTATAGCAATTTTCTTTTTGTTATGCATGTCTGCTTCTTCTAGTTGGCCTTTGCTTCGAAATGTTCCTTTCTCTATCTCTCTCACACACTAATGAGTTTTATGTAGGGATCTATGAAGAGTGTTATTGAATGGCTTGCAACCCTTCAAGTGCAATTTATGCCAAATGTTGTTGTCGACAATTTTTCTCTTACCAATCTGATAACTAATTGCAGAAGCCCTCGTAGGGATGCATCCTCCAGTGGACATTTATCTAAATTATCTGGAGAAGAGAGGCAGAAACTTGTATCTAACTCTGATATTTTCAACATGGTTTGAGCAATCCTGTCATGTCAGGTATAGTTGGTGCTCTGTGTGCTTGTCTTTATGAGGTCTTTCAAGAATTGTATGCTTGCAGCTACTCAAAACTGATCATAAATAAATCCCCACCTGATTTATTGCTGTGATGCTATGATCCTTATTTCCCTATGTTTATAATTAGCCATAAGGCTGATTTTCTTTCATTTGTTAAAGCTGACTAAATTCTTCACTCTTTTTTTTTTTTTTTTTTATCCAATTAGGTGGTGTTGCATCTTTTCTCCCCTTGCACAGAGCCATCAGTTGCATAAAAGAATCAGGCGGTGCAGAAGTACCATGAAGTGTTTGAACTCAAACCAGGGCGATTCGAAGACCTTTCTCTTTCTAAATCTTCAGAGATGATGAAAACAAACGGTTTGGATGTAACTTCTTGAGATCTCTTGTCTTCCCAAGAAACCTTGACAATTGGTTAGGTCTTAAAATCTCTTTTCATGATCAGTGTCTATTGTTGCAGAATACCCCAACTCAATCCCCATTAAGTGTTATGAATGGAATTTTGGATGAAAGAACTGAAAGAAAGAATGGCGAAATACCTAATGCATCTAGGTGCATAAGCACGTTCTTGTGTATTTGCATGCATATTGTACATATGTAGTTCTAAAACTGTGTTATGATACTACTTTTGAGATAGAAATCCGCGATGTTTGCATGTTTCAGGATATTGCTTTAGTTTTCTCAGCGTACGGCATGTACGTTTAGAAAAGTTGTGCAGGGGATCGAGCACCGCATATCAACTCAAGCAGAACACTTGAGAACTGTAACATGTCTTGCAGATTTTCTTACATCTATTTGTTTTTTTCTGCTCTATGTTAGTCTCCTAATGTTTTGTTTGTCTGTTTTCACCTACAGCAAAATAATTTTTTCAAGGCTCAACTGGTCAAGCATCAGAGTAATTGAAGCCCTAGTAGCATCAGGAACTAGTGAAGAGGGCCAGGCATGGTGAACAATACAAGTCAAAAGGTTGAAACTAGACTGGTGTACATTAATATCTCTGTTGTGTGGGATTGTGTATATTTTCTTATATTTGGTACTACATTTTCTTTACTAAATTAGAGTTGTTCATAAAAAATTGTTATGGACCAATTTGAGCTTATAAAGCTACAATCCATAGACAATGAATCATGTGTTCTGTAATCTTAAACTCTAAATGGCTATATCCTTTGATGTACAAATTTCTAACTTATCCATAGAGGCTTTAGTAGTTTATTTGCAAAAACATGTAGAAAAGAATATGTTGTTGTCCACATCTTGCAAATAACTTCATAGAAGAGATTTTTGAAGACGGAGCAAACCAAAATGGAGGAAAGGAAGAAATTTGATGAGGAGGATTTTATAATTGAACTGGTGAAAGAAACGGATCACAACAATCTTGAACTTTCAGCATTGAAGCAGGAACTGGAAATTACCAAAAAGACATGTGAACTGCGATGCATTCATGTGGAAAGAGAAGCTAAGAATTCCAAAATAGAGTTTGAGAAGAGGTTAAAAGAACTTGAGTGCTTGTTAGAAAATTCCCAAAAAAAGGTGAAAGAGCTTGAGTCATATTCTGAATCAAAATGTCAAATGTGGACCCAGAACGAGCAAATCTACCAGAGAGTAGTGAAATTTCTGTCTGATGTACTGCAGGTATGCATTTAGATGATGATCTTGTTTCATCAATGAATGTAGTGCTGTGTTTTACATCAAACATCGTTGAAACAACAGGAATTGAGGTTGGCTTCAACATCCATTCGACAAGAAATTTTGAAAGCACAAAATAGCTTTCAAAATAGCTATCCGGAGGAATTTAATTGCTTAGGTGGGAATAGTTAAATAGAAATTAAATATTTTATGTTGATTATGAATGGTAGTTTCCCATAAATTAACTTCACATTTCTCAGGAGTAAAGCTCAAAGTATTAGCAGATGCAACTGAAAACTATTACACAGTTCTTGTTGAAAATCGAAAAATGTTTAGCTCACAAAAATATTTCACAAAAGTAAAGTTCACAAACTAATGTGACTGTAAAGCTCTTTTCACTGTGTCATATCTAGCCACATTAGTTTATGGACTTTAATTTTGTGTGAACTCTTTGTGAACTGCTTCTCTTCGGTTTTGTAGCTCGTATGAATACATTTTTCGACATAAAATCTGAATTTCTTTTGCAAGAAACATTAGAGTGTATTGTCAGATAAGGCCTTTTCTAGATGAAAAGAGAGAGAAGCAGGAAATCATAGAATATGTTGGGGAAAATGGGGAGTTGGTAGAAATATACAATGAACAAGTGCGTGATTTACTATCAAGTGCTAGCTCTCGAAAGAAACATCCTTTTTTAATGGTAAAATATGATTCAAATGTATGCAGAGTAAATTTATTTCTTTATTAGTGATTAATTCGCTAGTTTATTTTGGGGTATTTGGGTTTTGAGTAATGATATTCATGCAACTAGTTTATAACCCATTTTATAATAAGTCAATATGATCGTGCTACTTCATAACAAATGCTAAAAAACATTTAGTTGAACTTCAAATTTTATCATAGGTTTTTCCGTCTCCATTGCTACATGTTTATTTTTTATCTTTGCATTTATTTCCACCATGGTAAGAATAGGAAGAAACGGAAAGAAGAAGAAGAAGGAGCAGAGAAAAAGGTGATGAAAAGATGCTATTTCATTCTATTTTTATGTAGTACTGTATTACAACGTAGTGTAGCTTATATACTAATCCTAACAAACTGGAGGACAATCGAATATTCCAAGCTCTGTACAGCTATGTTACAAACTCTAAATTTACAGAAAAGGACATTACAACTCAGCTAAGATAGGGACTTTCAAGTAAATGAATCACAAAGAGAATTATAAGCGGCAAGACCATTTGATGATGGCTGTGCCTTCATATCAAAACCATCTATGTTGCCACGAGTACCAGTAGCTGTATCTTCATATTCTTGTAGCTTAAGGTTGCTGATTTTATGTTGATCATGTTGCTCTAATATCCCCCCGCAAGATGGAGAATAGATATTGACTATTCCCATCTTGGAGAGATGTGCATAAAGGAGATAAGATGGGAGAGATTTAGTGAAGATGTCAGCAAGCTGTGAATGTGTTGAGACATGAGCAGTTTGAATACTGCCTTCGAGGATTTTATCTCTGATTAAATGACAATCCACTTCAATATGTTTTGTCCTTTCGTGAAAAACGGGATTAGCTGCTATATGTAAGGCAGCTTGGTTGTCACAAAACAATTCAGCAGCTTGGTTGTCACAAAACAATTCAACAGCTTGTGGATGGGGGATGGAAAGGTCAGTAAATAAGTGCCTCAGCCAAGTGAATTCAGTGGTGATGGAGGCCATGGCACGGTACTCTGCCTCAGCAGATGATCTTGACACAGTTGTTTGTTTCTTGGATCTCCAAGAGATGAGAGAGTGACCCAAGAGGATGCAGTAGCCAGTGATAGACTTTTGGGTATCAGGGCAGGATGCCCAATCTAAGTCACAGTATCCCTTCAGTTGGATTGAAGATGTAGATGACAGCAGTAATCCTTGACCAGGTGCATTTTTAAGGTATCTCAATACCTTGTGAGCAGCAGCAAGATGAGAGGTGGAAAGATGATCCATAAATTGACTGAGAACCTAAGTAGGATAGCTGATATCTGGTCTGGTTATGGTGAGGTAAAGTAGACGTCCAATGAGTTGTCTATATGGAGTATGATCAGCTAGAGGGGTCCCTGTGGACTTGCTTAGTTTATGGTTTTGATCCATTGGAATCTTTAAGGGCTCAGAGGCCAATTGACCCGAATCAGCAAGGATATCTAAAGTGTATTTTCTCTGACAAAGGTGAATGCTAGTGGGAGATCTAGCAACCTCAATGCCAAGGAAGTATCTCAAGTGTCCAAGATCTTTAATTCTGAATTGGTTGTTCATAAATGTTTTAAGGGCACTGATAGAATCAAGGGAACTGCTAGCAACTACTATGTCATCTACATAGACTAGTAATGTTGTAAATGTGGTATCAGTGATGCAAGTGAAGAGACTGTAATCAGCATTGGATTGTGTGAAACCAAATTGAGTCAAAGAGGTAGAAAACTTGTCATACCATTGGCGTGAGGCCTGTTTGAGTCCATAGAGGCTTCTGAGTAGCTTGCATACCTGACCAGGTTTACCCTTGCAATAGCCAGGTGGCTTTTTCATGTATATTTCCTCTTTGAGCTCCCCATTAAGGAAGGCATTGTTAACATCAAATTGTTATAGATGCCACCCTTTAATTGCAGCCAAGGCTAGAATGGTTTTGATAGTAACTATCTTCACAATTGGTGAGAAAGTCTCATGATAGTCCACCCCTTCCTGCTGGGTGAAGCCCTTAGCAACTAATCTTGCTTTCTTTCTCTCAACAGTACCATTGGAATGGTACTTGGTTTTGTAAACATATTTGCAATCAATAGGGGTTTTTCCAGGGGCAAATCAGTAAGGATCCATGTGTTATTGAGTTCTAAAGCCTCAAGTTCCATTGCATTGCACCAATCTGGGTCCGTGACAGCTTGTTTATAAGTAAGTGGGTCATTGTGTGATGAGATGGTGGCAGAAAACAAAGAGAATGCAGGTGATAAATTTGAATAAGAAATAGAAGAAGACAGAGGGAATGATATACCTGGTGTATGAGAGGCCTTGACCAATGATTGAGTGGGTGAGAGTGAAGTAGCTTGCTGGCAGTGAAAATCTCTGAGATATTGAGGGGCTTTCCTTGTTCTAGTGGATTTCCTAAGGGTAAATTGAGATGCAGGTTCTTCATTTAATGGGAGAGCAAAGTGGGATGCAGGTTCCTCATTTGGTTGAACAAGAGAAGTGGAGGGAGGAACTACTGGAGCAGAAGGAATGAGTGATGCGAGTTGATTTTCTAGATTTATAGGCAGAGTAGGTGTAGTGGAAGGTGAAGGAATTGAGAGATGAGAAGAGGAAATGGGGTGGAAAAAATGAGGTGATGATTGTGAGGATGGTGAAGGATGAGATTGATGATGGAAGGGGAAGACATTTTCATGGAATGTAACATCCCTAGAGATGAAACTGCTTTGGTGTTGAGGTCAAGTAACTTGTAGCCTTTTACCCCAAATGGGTAACCAAGAAAAACACAATGCCTACCTCGAGCATCAAATTTCTTTCTGTTTTGAGATAAAGTAGAGGCAAAGCATAAACATCCAAAAATTTTCATGTGAGAATATATGGGAGGAGTATTAAAAAGAAGCTCAAATGTTGTTTTATTGGAAAGTAGGGGGTGGGAAGTCGATTGATAATATAAGTGGCAGTGAGGATGCAATCATTCCAATAGAGGTTAGGAAGGTTGGATTGAATTTTAAGGGATCTGGCCATATTTAAGAGATGTTGATGCTTTCTTTCAGCTACCCCATTTTGTTGTGGGCTTTCCACACAAGTTTTGTGATGAATAATGCCTTTTTTATTGAAAAAGTCTCTCATTTGAAACTCAAGTCCATTGTCACTTCTAAGAATTTGTACTTGGGTGTGAAACTGAGTTTCTACTAAATTGCAGAAAGATTCAATGCATGATCTTGTGTTGGATTTAGTTTTGAGCAGATAGATCCAAGTGATTCTAGAAAAATCATCTACAATGGTCAAAACGTATTTGGTACCATCGTATGCCTCAACTGAGTTGGGTCCCATATATCACAGTGAATAATTTCAAAGATGTTTTTGCTTTTATGAGTGCTGTTTGGAAATTGGAGCCTTTTATGCTTTGCAATTGGACAGATATGACATGGATTTGAATCAGAAATAGTGAAAGTGTGGTTCTGAATAGAAGGATCTACAATTACATTTAATTTTGAGATAGGTGCATGACCCATTCTACAATGCCAGAGATATGAAATGACATCAACACCTTTGAAGATAGCTGAAACAGAAATGTTCTTATGTAAAGAAAATGAAAAATGATCAAATAGAGATGTTGAGGACACTGGTTTTGCAAGTAAATGGTATAGACCATTCTTCATCTCACCCATGCCAATCATTGTCCATGACAAAAGGTCCTGGATAAAACAAATTTGTGAAAGAAAAATAAAACAGCAAGAAAGTGAGTTGGTTAGTTGTTTTGCTGAAATTAAATTGAAATGAAATGAGGGAACACATAACACATTGTGTAAAATTAATGTGTTAGTGATGTGAACAATGCCAATGTGAGTAACAGGTGCTGTTTGGCCATTTGGAAGTTTAACAACAAAAGAAGCTTGTGATGTTATGGATGAAAAAAGGGAGGTGTTGCAGATCATATGATCTGTAGCACCAATGTCAATAATCCAGGGTGAATGTGCGTATGATTTATGTGTTTGAGTGATGGTATTGAGGCACAAGGAGTACCATTCATAATGGAGGGGTGGGGACAATCTGTCTGGACATTATTGATTGAACGATTTGCAATGGAAACTTCCTTGGACTGCAACAGAGATAAGAGTTGCTGATATTGATCCTTGGTAAAATTGAAGTTGGTATCTGATGGGTTCTCTGGCTCAAGTGAGGTCATGTTGACAGAGGAGAATCCAAGTGGCTTGATCTTACCATGTAACTTGTGCCCAGGTGGATAGCCATGCAATTTATAGCACTTGTCTGCTATGTGGCCAGTCATGCGACAGTGAGTGCAAACTGGGGCTTGTGCATTCCCTGCCTTGAAGCAGTTCTCTAGAGAATGACCCTGAATTTTGCAATGAGTACAGAATGGCCTATCACGTTTGGGTTGCTGAGCTGGTTTGGAAAAAATTTTATATGAGGAATATGGCTGTTTAACAGCAAAGGCCATGGAATCTGGTGAAGGGATGGTAGAAAGCATGGTATGTTGCATTTCTTGCTGCTGGATCACGGAGAAAATTTTGTTTATGGGAGGCAATGGATCCAATAACATGATCTGGTCACGACTGATACTGTAAGAATCATTTAAACCCATGAGGAATTGTATGACACAATCCCTCTGGTATCTATCAAGTAACACAAAAGTTTGCCACATTTACAATCGGGCATTGGATCAAATATAAGGAGCTCATCCCATAGAGTTTTAAGTTTACCAAAATAGACACTAACTGGGTCATTTTCTTGTTGTAAACTTGTTAGGGACTTCTTAAGCTGAAAGATTCGATGCCCATTTTGTTGAGTGAATCGATCTTTGAGCTTATCCCATATTTGCTTAGCATCATCCACTAAGGCAATGCTAGATTTGAGGGTTGGATTGATTGAATTGTGAAGCCATGACACCACCAAATCATTACACCTTTCCCAGGCATCATGAAGGGGGTCATTCGGTTTCTTAGGTTTGGACAAAGTGCCATCAATAAAACCTAGTTTGTTTTTGGCACGAAGAACTCTACACATAGCTCTTGACCATGTGGTGTAGTTATCAGTGGTAAGAAGGTTAGGGACCAAAGAAAAAGAAGGGTTATCCCCATGGTCAAGTCGATAGGGGTTAATGATATTGGTAAAATCCAGAAAAAGGGAAGTGTTTGAAGACTTTGGATCAGTCATTGAAGAAAAAATTCTCACTCTGTGGCTCTTGATACCATGTAAGAATAGGAAGAAAAGGAAAGAAGAAGAAGAAAGAGCAGAGAAAAAGGTGATGAAAAATGCTATTTCATTCTATTTTTATGTAGTACTGTATTACAAGGTAGTGCAGCTTATATACTGAAAGCAGTAAAAGGAATCCTAACAAACTGGAGGACAATCGAATATTCCAAGCTCTGTATAGCTATGTAACAAACTCTAAATTTACAGAACAGGACATTACAACTCAGCTAAGATAAGGACTTTCTAGTAAATGAATCACAAAGAGAATTATAAGCGGCAAGACCATTTGATGATGGCTGTGCCTTCATATCAGAACCATCTATGATGCCACGAGTACCAGCAGCTGTATCTTCATATTCTTGTAGCTTAAGGTTGCTGATTTTATGTTGATCATGTTGCTCTAATAACCATCAACAAGTTCTATTCATATGAAAAACATATTATTCAGGTGGCAAGACAAATCATCTGCTAGCATGAAACCTGTCAAGTTAGCCTCAGATGTTATGGAATTAATGGACGCGGGACTAAGGAACAGAGCAGTTGGTGCAACTAACCTGAATGAAAGAAGTAGCCGCTCTCACAGGTTCATCTCTCTCATCTTTCGAATATATCTCTCTATTGTCTTTTTTCTATTTGTTATGATTATGATATTCAGTGAGATGAATCTGTACAGTGTTTCCACTATTGATGTTGGTGGGAGGGATTTGAAGACCGATGCTGCTTTCCATGGTAATCTTCATTTGGTAGATCTTGCAGGAAGCGAAAGGGTAGATCGCTCTGAGGTAACTGGAGATAGACTCAGGGAAGCTCAGCATAAAATAAATCACTATCTGCACTTGGAGATGTCATTTTTGCTATTGCTCAAAAGAGCCCTCATGTACCTTACCGAAATAGCAACCTCACTCTCAACTCCTACAAAGCTCTCTGGGTAATTGTTTTTTAGCTAAGCTCTCTGGGCATTTTGTTAGTTATCTTCTTTTTGTGACAAGCTGCTTTCAATTACTCCATAGTTTCTATAAGATGTTAAAATTTCTCTTTGTCGATCCCATTATTGTGTATACACTTCATGAATTGCTTTAATTTCCATGTTGAGGGTCTCTGGAGTTGAGTTAGGTGCAGCACGGAGGAGCAGAGAGGTTAAAGATGTAGGGAATTAATGGAGCGGGTGCTTAACCACCTATTTATTTGTTTATGTCATTTACTAGCACTTGATTAGAATATATAAGTCAGAATGACTCTTGGAGCTAAAAGCACACACGTTTACTTGAGAGTTGCTTTCGAAGATCAAGGTTTTATTTAATTATGGTGTTAATAACCGAAGACTTCTAATAGGAACTCATCATTTGAAGATCTTTGGAATCACTGAACAAGAGATGAAATTCGACTAAATGAGAGAGAAAAAAATACTTTTAAAATGTCATGAAGATGTTGATTACTAAGGCATTGGCTGCATTTCTTATAGTAGATCTGAAATTTGATAAATTGGTTAACACATATCTCAATTTACACATGTGAACGTACAAAACAACAGAGTAGGTAGTTTTTCAAATATATATTCACAAAAAGAGTAAGCTAGCTTTCTTTCTGCTATTCAGTGTGTTGGTGTGATGTTGCAAAGACCCGATTTCATACAGGTTCCGGCTATACCTGGGTCATAACCCAGGTATACCAGGGCCGGGTTTGAAACCCGAGTTGAGTCGAGTATACCTAAATATACCTAAATACCCAGCTCAGAATCCGGATTTCCAGCTTTCAATAACCCGGTTTCATCTAGGTTTCGGCCCTGGTCATAACCCAGGTATACCTGGGCAAGGTTTGAACTCGGGTTCTGGGCTTGGTATATCCAGATACCTAGCTCGGAACCTGGGTGAACAGTCCTATATGGTGGCTAAAACATGACAAAATTAGAAAAAAAAAAAAAAAACAGAAAACAAGACAAAACAAAACAAAAAGGCACAGAGATGGATAAAGCTAATTTTGGTACAAAAATTGAATTTTGGCAATGCCACCGCCTATGGTTGTTTCTTTTCTTTGATATTTAGAAAGAAAGGGAAAACAGATATAATACACATAGAAAAGGAACAAAAATTAAAGGAAACCATTCCCTGAGAATCCAAGGTCGTCCAACGTTGGTGGTAGGAGATGGAAGGCCAGGTGATTCGCAAAAGACAGTACGAACAGGGGCAACCAACTTACTTGTATTATTAATAATTCAAAATCAGTTTGGGAACCAATGTCTTTTTTAGTACGAAGGATATGTGGTCAATGATGGGATGAATTTGCAAAATCTCTGAGATGTGCAGATTTTGAAATGCTGTGGTTAGCACTAGAAAATCTCCTTCAATGATCACCTTCTCCAGTTTTCTGTTGACTGCTTCTAGAGAGTTGATAATTCTTCACCCTGATTTGGATATATTGAATGGAGTTGGCAGGTTGTGGCAAATATGATGGCCCCAGAGTTGAGTTGTTTCTTCCCACTGCTGCACTTGTGCTTGTATGTTCTCTCACTGCTACATAAAACTTCAATATATTTTCATATCTAATTCAAAATTTCACTCGAATTAAAGGAATGGACCATATTAATGGAAAATCTTACCTGATCAGAGGTCATCCGATGTTGGTTGCAGATGAAAGGGCAGGCAATTTAGAATCGTCTGTGACCAACAAGGGCGACTTGGTATATCATTAATTCATCCATTTTTAAAGGCAGTGTGAGTCGCAATGAAGACCATTTCAGAGCTGGTTCATCCAACAACTTGTTTGGATGCAGCCTTCATACCCCTAACAAAACCCCCACATGAATGTCTATTAGATGTCCATAGTGGCAAAGATCCTTAACTACTCTGTATCAGCAAGTTTGAAATCGTCTTAATATGAAGCTTGCTAAAACAAAAGGAAGTTTAAGGAGTTGTTTGGATTGAGAGAGCCTCTGAACTCACTGCTTACATCCTTAACTACTCTTTAGATGATCCCGATCATCTCATCTAATCATTACAAAACATAGATAAAAAGACAGACAGACAAAGAGAAATAATAAAAATTCAAGGAATATATCACCTCGGATGGGTTACATCCTCGTTTCTTTTTCTTCCTTTGCTCTCCTTTCATGCTTGTAGACCACATTGGCTCCCCAACTTTTATAAAACATCCTTATATCACCATTCGGGAGATAGAAATGAACTTTAAGATTGTCCAAAACCTTAAGCTTAAAAGATTCTATTGATGAGTATGCCACCCATACTTTATATCCCATTGGAAGAATATCAAGTTTAAGCAATTGAACCCCTTTTTCAATGGAGCATACGTGATTTGAGACGTCACAGGTTATCTCAGCCCTTATTTGATCACAAAACCAGTCACCTCCATTGAAAAACACAACACAATATAATGCTATCCCACTTATATTCTCCAAATAGTGTGGCCCCTCAATATCTATAACCAATGCTTTTGTTCCACTCAGTTGGACATCATCAGGCCTCGTAAAATGCCCAGTACTATCTGACGACACTTTATGATAATTTCCCTGTGAAACGAATGCCATCAATTTGCAGTCATGCAAACTATATACAGAGGCACGCACAAGCGTGTATGAGAGAGAGAGAGAGAGAGAGAGAAAGATACCTTCCGCAATAAAGGACTTGGCCCATGACGATTCCATATATTCACGTGCATTTTGTCACAGCCGGACAAGTCAATCAATGCTAACGATCTGATGTGGCTTCTATGGAATTGTAATATTTTTTATACTTCTGGAAATCTTTCCAATGACTTGCATCTATTAGCACGTACTTCTTCTATATTTGGTGGAAGTTCTGGTATTTCTTTAAGTTTCTTACAATCGTTCAAGTTCAGCCAAGCCAGTTTGACAAATCCTTTGATGCTAATGGGAAGGCTAACAATTTCACTCCTCGATAGATCCAAGAAATACAAACTGGCCAAGGAATTAAACATAGTAAAGAAATTTGATAATGGAAAGAAATTTGATTCTGATTGGGAACAATTTGGAAGATTCAACACTTGTAATGCAGTGCTCCCACGGCTTGAACTTGCTCGAGGCGGCAATTCATGGAGTTGTTCTTCACTTGACGATATCTCGTCTTCCATTGTTGTAGACTCAATAGCCAGAATGGATTGTCTGTTATCACCCATCTTTCCAAAATTTAAAATATTTTGACAATCACTCATGCAAACCCAGCGTAGATGCTGCAACTGAAGAATGCAATTTGGGAGACGAACAAGTTTTTTGTAGTTCCTTAGATTTAAAATATGAAGCCCAACCAGATTCCCTATGGATAAAGGTAGTTCTTCAATTGCAGTGCCCACTACATGTAATGTACGTAAATTTTCCATGTTACCCTCGATTTCAGGAAAATTATGAAAGCTTGGGCAGTCGTCAAGCTTAAGCATATATAAAGATCTCAACTTGAGACTTTTTGGCAATATCGAGAGGTTAGGGCATTGTTCAAAAGACAAAAAAGAAAGATTATCCAGGAATCCAACAGAATCATGCACCTCAATTAGACTTGCACAATATTGGACTTTCAATTCCTTCAAATTTGAAGCACTTGAAAGATCTGGGACTTTTGTTAATAAATTACAACGAATGAAATCCATAGTCCTCAAGTTCTGTAAAAAAAAAAAAAAAATGTTTGAAGCTAGCGACCTTACTACATAGTTCAAAGAAAGAAAATGAAGATTATAATTGTACATACCTTGAATCTCTGGCCTAACTCCATGACCAAGCTATCACGCATTTGAAACATGATGAGTTTCTTTCCATTGAAATTGGGTGGTAAAGATCGCATAGGATATTCAGTCCAATCAAGTACTCTTAACTCATTAGAGAGATAATTAGGCCCCTCAGAAAAACATGCATTATGATTTATAAAAACTCTAAGTCCTTTCATTGATACAAAGGCATCAGAACCCAAGTTTATGATGTCTTCGCCATCGGGCAAATCTATTACTATGCCTTCAACTTTGTTTGTTCCCTAGTAAGAGAACACAAGAAATTAAGTGTCAGCAAAATTAGTGCATAAAGGTTCTCTTATTAAAACTTGCTAAAATCATAATTTTTGTGTTGACGATGTAATATTAGTTCTCAAAAAATGGTAATCTCATGTTCTATCCTTACTATCTTTACATGCTTTTTTTTTTTTTTGGTATTTTACAAAGGTTTCCAACAATTATGTATCACTCTAAAATTTTCACAAAGCAATTGATTACAAGAGAGTAGACGTAATATACATATACATAGATATATATATTGGGAAAAAAGACATTTAGATATGACACTTTTATTGATTCATCTTAATTAATTAAACGAAATCCATTTATAACTAAAAACTCATTTTGAGATAAAGGATATTTTGTATATATATTTTCCACTAGGTTTACTTTAAAAAAAGGGGAAATAAATGCAAAACTACATTTTTTGCGACTCTTACCGTACTTTCTTCTAACACATGACGAACATCCTCATGAAACCACAATCTACTACATTTACCAAGTTCTTTGGGTGATTGTAGTCTAACAATTTCCCAACCCATATCTTGTAGCACGTCATGTATCCACAATGTATTAATATCAACATGTACAGTGATAAGACACTTGTCTATAAGCCTGTTGATACCATCATCCGGTGAAAAACCACAACTGTCAAATATTTTTTTGACATTAGCCAAGAGTTCTCCTTTGAAGAAAAATGCAATATCAAGGAACATATCCTTCTCATTATTATCCAGCCCATCATAACTTATTTGAAGTACTTTCTGAATATTTCCGTTCGGAGTTTTTCTATACTTATCCAATGCACTTTCCCATTGATGTATACTTCGACCTTTTAGATCTGAACCTAAAATTGTTAAAACTAGTGGAAGGCCTTGAGCATATTGCAATACTTGTTTAGAGAGTTCCACATAATTTTCAATTGGTTCTTCTTTCTCAAAAGCATGCCAACTAAAGAGTCGAAGAGCTTCATTGTAGTCTAATATCTTCACCTCATATACTGAATCAGCTTTAGGGTTATTTAGTAAATGTCGATCTCTTGTTGTTATGATGATCCTACTTCCTAAACCAAACCAATTGTGATCTCCAGCTAAATTTTCTAGTTGGACTAACTCATCCACATCATCAAGAATGAGGAGAACCCTTTTAGAGCAAAGTCTATGCCGAATCACATTGACTCCTCTATCAATATCACAAACATCCAAATGTATTCTTAAGATTTCATAAAGAAGTCTGTTTTGCAACTGAATTAGACCACTCACTCACTTTGAAGTTTCTCTAACGTCTTTCAAGAAACAACTCCCTTCAAATTGAGTAGAAATCATGTTATAGATCTCTTTTGAAATAGTTGTCTTACCGATTTCCCCAGTTCCAAATATCCCTATGATGCATGTAATATCATCCCTTCCAATACTTAAATGCTGATAAACATCTTGTACACGAGACTCTATTCCAACTGGATACTTGGCTACGTTTAAAGATGTATGGTGTACCATTCTTAAGTCCACCCATTGAATTATTGTGTGGATAAGTTCCGATTCATTCCTATCAATATAAAAGAGATGAAAAAAAGTTAGAATTTTCACATGGTTAAATGACATAGGAATATGATATAGTGATTATAATATTGTTTTTCTTTTTTTTTTTCTCAGTTACGAAATGACAGCATTATATCATTACGATGTCAAAGGTAGCCTTTCTCCTTCCTTAATCCGAATGTTTCAATAGATTGTGTATTTGTATATTTTCATTGTTTGTACACACACACATATACATATATTGTATTATAAACTTGTTATTTTTATTTATTTTTCCCATTCTCAAGTAGATATGTCCCTCCCTTAAATCTGCAACTATAATTAAGAGTATTTCTCAGTTTTATCTAGAAACAAATTAAAACTAAAAGTCACTACTTATTCAGAGTAGTTTTTTTCTTATCACGGTATATATGATTCCCAATCTTATTCTTTATATAACCCCAAAAAGGAACAATTCCCATTTTTTCTTAAATTTTATTTCTTTCCAACTATCAATCGTGGATTTGTCTCAATTTTCTCCATAAATACCTCAATAGCATCATATGCGCATATACACCATACAGTACATGCATATAGACAAAGCTTACCGGAAGCTCGCTAATGGGAACCCAGACAAATCGGCTACTTTTTTCAAAGCTGCCTTCCACTCCAGCACCTTTACTTTATCCTTGATTCTCTTTGCAAGTTTGGTGAATGATTTTCCAAAATTCTCTGTTTGATGTCGTACTTCTGATGGATCTACGTCATAGAATATTGGGAGAATAATTTGTTTCATTTTTTCCTTGCAATCAAGAATATTCAATAGCTCGTCTAAGCACCATCTGGATTCTGCATAGTTTTTAGAGAGAATAATGATAGAAATCATTGACCCTTCAATAGCTTTGAAAAGTGCTGGGGAAATTTTCTCTCCTCTTTCAAGATTGTTGTTGTCTATGTAAGTATTGATTCCCCTTTGATACAAAGCTTGGTATAGATGGGAAATAAAGTTTTGGCAAACATCTTCACCTCTAAAACTCAAGAATACATCATGATTCCATGGTCGGGTGGAAGAAGAAGAAAAATATTGGGAAGAGGAAGAAGGTCCTTGAAAGGCCATGGAAGAAGTCATCCTTTCTGTATGCGTGATTACTATTCACCAAGAGGTCCAATTATAGATAATCAGAAGTACTGGATCAAAGAAAGAAAGAGAACCTTCTCCGCAATTTCTTGGCAACAACGTCCCGCATGTAATTAGCTAACCAGCAGGTCATCCATACCACTCCATTCAAAGGGATTATGGGGATTAATTAATTAAAAGAGATCATGGAGTTTGATCGGTTGTTGGCATGCAATTGTTGCCTACCTGAAGGCCTGATTTCTTTTTTCTTTCAAATATCATTTTCCTAAATCGATCTCTGATTATATTTCTATAAAATGGAAGGAAAATACTATAAAATTCACCCATTCAATCCATTTTATCATATTCGACGTTGGTGAATGGAAGCCACCCTATCAAAACCCAGAAAGTAACCGCCACTAGCCGCCCATTTTTATTTTTTATTTTTTATTTTTTTAAAATAAAAATATTGTTTAAAGAAAGAAGTCTAGATCATATCTTGAAACGATATTATTAGTGTGGGAAGATGCGTTGAAACAACTACTTTAACGTAATAAATTTTCAGTGCTCCCACTTTAATTAAGAAATCCCAAAAGTCTAAATTCATACCATAAATTTATTAGAATAATGCTAATAGGTGTTAGATTTGGACGTTTGTTTTAATTTACGCAAAAGCATTTCGGTTCAAAATCACGTAAACGGATGCAAGTCCTAGACATAATTACTTGGGAACTTCCCATGCAACTTTATTTAAATTAATATATATATATATATATTTATATACTCTCTCTTCTTTAACCAATCCATCCTCCGTGATTAACTCGCCATCTATAAGGAAAAATAAGGATTAAGCTTGCTGGTTGGAAGTCAAAGTTGTCATCTAATGGAGGAGAATTGGTCTTGATTAAGCATGTTTTATCAAGCATGCCATTTCATTTGCTCTCGGTTCTGAATGTGCCCAAATCAGTTTTGAGGTTTGTTACCATGTTCTTCTCATACTTCTTCTCATTGGGGAGACAGAGAAGGTAAAGTTAAGAAATATAAGCCTATTGATGAGAGAGGATTGGGTGTGGGGGAGTTAAATTAAGTAAAGAGAGCATTACATATGAAGCCAGCAAGAAAATGTATCAAGTATGTATGGGAGCTCGACGCTCATTATGACTTGTCTTTTTCAGATCCAAATATCTCTGTATCCTATCCATATTTACTGGCTACTTCTTTGAACGATTCGGGTGTTTGAAGTCAATCTTTCCTTTAGTAAAAGTTGTTAGGAGTACTGAATGGGTGGTTAGGGGTAAAAATTTGAGCTTTTGATACGAGAATTGGTCTTGGTTAGGCTGTAAAAAAAAAATGGTGAACCGGTAATATAATATATTATAATATACTATAATATATCACTATAATGTATAATACCATTATAATATATATTATAATATACTACAATATATTATCACTATAGTATTATATACTATAATATACTATTATATATATTATATAATATAGTATATATGTATATTAAAACCGAAAAATCGGACTGAAACCAGTAAGACTGGAAGTACCGGTTTATGGGGGTAACAAGTGCGGAATTGGTTCTTGAAAATGCAAAACCGGTGCATACCGGTTCGGTCTCACATTTTGTCCAAAACCGAACCAAACCAGATCAGTTACACCCCTAGTCTTGATAAGATTTGTTGGTAGAAAAAGCGCATGTGGTTGGCATCAAGGTTTGAAACTCAGGAGGCCATGCCTTCATCTGGGCGAAATTTTTTGAAATTACAGGACCATCTAGGACCAGATTTGGCATCTAACTGGCCCTCCAAGCTCTAGATACGCCTCGAGCAGGTTGCCTCCAAGAATGGGTTGATGGACTCAAAAACTATAGGAGACAGACTTAAGGAGTTGACAAGCTCCTTGACCACTTAAGTGAGGGTTACAACAAACAATGTAATGCCCCGGTCCCGGAGGTCCAGAGAGTTAGCTCCTATTACTCAATATCATCTTCAATAACACAATTATAAATAATCCTAAAACTCCATAAAACATTAACTTATTTATTCAACACAAATATTCATGTCCCTCCATCGAAACTGTAAAGAAATACCTCAATAAAATCAATAAAATAAAATAAAATCTCCAGAGAGACTCGAATTATCCATAACTCGACATAGCAAAATAACCGACAATAATAAATCTACTAAATATGACTCTCCAATAAATACTTGTACCCTTTGGTACATATTCGTCTACGATCATCAAACATTTCCAACACTTCATACTCTTGTTCTTCAGTTGAACTATCAAAATTATTTGAAAAATATTATGAAGATAAGGGAGTGAGTTATCAACAACTTAGTAAGCAGAGAACATATACTAGTATGCAAACATGAGCATTTACAAAATTCAGAATGCAGAACAAATATTTTTATTTTCAGAATGTATAATCAGAACATGTTATCAAAAATATCAAAGCGAAAGTTCAAAAATATTCTTAATCAAAATTCTTTTGGCATAGCATAACTGAAACATCATATCAGAACAGAATTCCATATTTAACCCCTGTGGTAGGGTTGTGCAAATCCTAATGGCCAAACGAGCAGAAACAGATTGTGAAAATCTTTCCCTTATTCATTCTCAGAGCCCCGAGTGTGCACACCAGAAAGACCACGCAGAAAATCACTTTGTTTCCAAAGTGGGTGCACCAGAAACAAAAAAGTTGGTACCAACCTAAACAAAGGCCACAATTTTACACCCGTGGTAAGGTCAGAACGGAACTTTAACAAAATATCATACCAGAGGTTTTCAGAAGTCACATCATATCATATCATATCAGAGTACATAACATATTCAGAACACAATAGAATTAGATCATAGTCATATAATTATGCACAAATTTTCATATTCGTTCATTTGTACATAGTTCATAAATAGAATTTCAAAAATGAGCTCATGTCTACACTAGTCATGACAGAAAATATTTTCTTCATATACAAAGTTTCATGAATAATGCAGAACAAATAACTGAAGTTGTTTCAAATTTCTTTTCATAACAAAACATGCATATTTTTCAAAATCAACCTCAGTTCATTTTCTTTTTATGCAAAGTCTAGCATAGGAATCCCGCTTACCTGGACCTTCTTATTTTCTCTGAATTTTTTTACAACAGTGTCGAACGAATATTAATTGTCATCTACAAAATAGTCACGTAACTTTCGTAAATTTTCAATTGAACACGTATTTCAATACTTAAATTTCAAATGCTAAATTAACCTATTTTCTAAAATTCTAAAATTTTTGTAATCCTAAAATATAGTCACTTCGCAAATCCATCGAATATCCACTTACTATTCACTTAACCTAATTCTAACTCATTCACAAGTCTATTTAAAAATAAGCCCAATTTGAAATATATGTCCCAATTTTAAAACTCAAGCCCATCCCAATTCAATAGTATTCTGGAAGGACTGAAAACCAAAACGATAACAGGAAGACAGTGGGCTTAGAGGAGGGAACCACCGTGCGACTGTGGGAAAACTCTAAAACCCACCAAGAGAGAAGGAGCCGTGATGGAGCTGGGTGTAGACGGTGGTGATCGCGACGGCTGAGCACTGAGAGAGAGAGAGAGAGAGAGAGAGCACAACGTGAGGGAGAGAGAAAGCTCACCGTGAGACAGCGAGGAGGTGTGCGACGGAGTGGGGTGACGGGAAGCGTTTGGCAACGATTTCTGTGGGGTTTCCGACGTGTTTGGCTCTCAGTGATGGTGGCTTGCAGGGGCTCACGGTGGGGAACAAAAACTCTGCTTTGGGTGTGTAAGAACAGAGGTGGTAATTCATAGTTTACGGAAGCGCAGTTGACTACGGTGGTGCTACGGTTTGGTGGTCACAGCCAGCCAGGCAAAAAGGCTGCAGTTGGACGCGACGGAAGTGGCGGCAGTGGCGTTGTCCTTTTGGTCTAGGACCATGGGCTTTGGGGGCAGGGGTAGTTTCTATTCAGGCTGCTGTTGCGAGATGAAGGCTGGGTAGCAGCGGCTGCTGGTGCGTCGAGGTTTGGATGGGTCACGTGGACGAGCTTGGCAGTGGCTACCTTAAGATGGTGCGGCGGCAACCCTAGTCTAGAGGTTGAAGATGATTAATACATGCATGAGGGGTTGTGAGTGAAGTGTGTAACGTGTATATATAGCGGCTGGTGAAGAACCTAGTGTTAGTAAAATACACAATAATATAATAAAAATTAGAATGGAATTAATATTCAAACGAAACCAATTTGGACTGAGGCACAAAAATCTCGCTCTCTTTAAGGATATTCAAACCTTCTGCAGTGTGTAAAGTTTCAATTGAATTGGTACAACAAACCTCCTATTGACTTGTCTCCTCCAGGATACAACAACCCAATTGATCGTTGTATTGCTCGAATCAACTCTGCACAAGTTATTGAGCCCAAATCTCTTCTAAAAATAAGATCACTCTTTTGTCTGGAAAACTCACAATAATCTCAAAGCACTATCTTATTTTTTTCTCACTATATAAACGTCGTGCAGTCGGCTGACGTCATCTGATATTAAAAAAAAGAAAAAAAAGAAAGCAAAATCGAAAATGAATACGGACGTGAAAGGCAGATTGAAACCCATTTGTTTGACCTTTGCTTTACCTTATTTGTTCTGTCGCACTCCTATTTTCAAAGTTTATTCTTCAGATCATGAGTCTCCGCTTGATTTAGCAACTTTTTGTTAGAAAGAAATTGAAGCAAGTCTTTTGAAGTTCAGTGTTAGAAACTTGTGTTCTATGGTAAGACTCCTATGCTCTTGTACGATTTGCTTCATTGCCTGTTGTTATGTTTCGTTGCATAAGTAATTCAAGCGCTTCAAACCCATGTTTTCCTCTTCATCAAAGATTAAACTTTCCTTACCCAAAAGGATTGAAACTTTTTTTTTTTTTGGCTTATAAGACAAGCTACTAATCTATGGGTCTCCCTGGCCTTGGTTATGTCAGAGTCTCATTCATAATCAAAGATTCAAAGCTCTTATATTTTTTTCCTTTTTATTGTTTTGATTTTTGCTGGTTTAACCGTTTGAGAATCGAGTCTAATTTTTTATTTGGATCTTGATCCCTCAGGGAGACTTTTCATTTGAACTCCATATTCAAATTGATTTTATTGCGTTTCATTTTCTTTTAAAGTTCAAAACTTGTGTCTGAAAACTTGTTCATATAAGTTGTTTTGTTTTCATTGTTTTACGACTGATTTAATGTTTTTTGCACGTTTTATCTGAAGATGCCCAATGTGAACCCCGATCCATCTGATAAAGATTCCGATCCTTTCGTCGAGATTGATCCAATGGGCCGGAGAACACAGAGAAGGAGGGATTTGGAGAGTCTCAGCGGTGGCGAAATCGTCTTCGTGGGAGAGAAATCGAGGGAGGTAAAAAAGAGAGGGAGGGAAACCGAAGGAGGTAGGGTAGAGATCTGGGGCCATGTCGAAACGGTGCGTTTCGTTTTTATTTTTGGCCACGTCAGATCCATTTGCGCTGCGGCTGCACGAGGCAACTGCAATAAGCATTTTTCACTTCTTAAAGCCTTTTGTTTGTCAAAAACTATACATTGGTTTTTTACGGATCCTACCAGCAGATCATGTGCCGTTAATGCATGCCATATCTTGCTCTTAGCTTCTAGAAACTAAAAAGATACAAACGGCTAGCTGAGTTTTTTTCCTCATCCGTTAAAACCAACTCTGAATATTTTTAACATGTGTACTTTGAAAGACCTGGTTTAAAACTTCTTCAATAAAAAAATCTAAGGAATGCAACGGTTATATTAAAAAAATCTTACTAATATAACAAAAACAATCTATTAAAAATACCAACACCTAGTGAAGAGGAAAACGTGCATGAGAGATGTGCATGGGTATTGAAACGTGAGTGGAGTGGAAACTGGTCCCTGGTTTTCACGAGCTTGGGTTTTGGGCATAAGGCTTGGGCTTTTTCCGTGAGTTATGAGCCTCAGCCTCTACAAGTAATACCAACACCTGGGGACCGATAGCATACTGATGATTTCTGATCGATAAGTGCAAATGCACTTTTTCTATTTTTTCTCTTTTATTTTAATCATTTTTTATATATCTTTAAATATTTTTTATAAAAAAAAGTATTTATACACTAAAAGTCATTTCCTTAATCATTAAATAAGAAAAAATGAGAAGTAAAAAATAAAACATACAATCTGTCACTTTTATCGGTTCAAATAACCTTTTCTTAAAAAGATTCCACCTAATCCAAAAAAATATTTAATGACTTTAACATAATAAGCAAGATCAATAAAAATTGGATATCCGCCAAAATAAAAATTTGGGCCTATAGTCTATTCCAAAATTTACTCATTAGTCTCAAGTGGGCTTTTAATACTCATAAAGCCAAAAAATCTTAGAATTGGGACTTAGTGCTGGGCTGGGTGTTACAAACAAACTCTAACCTTAACGCGAAAACAACAATACTAGCATGAAATCACCTCAAAGAGGGAAAAAAAATCCAATAGTGCCAACAAAAAGGAAAATGATCTCAAATATAGAGATATGTGCCTTCCACGATGTTCGCTAACGATAAACAGTAACACATGACCATGGGTGCGCTCAACTTTTATATATACGTTCACACAAACAAGAGTCCTAAAGGCCTATCCTTAGCAAACCTTATTCATATTTACATGTCTTCTCAAGGTTTGCCCTCAGAGATTTTCGTTATTTCACACAACAACAAAAAATCAAGGATATGTTTCCAGAACTTATCTTTTATATTAAAAAATAATATTTTATTCAATTTTTATCTCAATTCATCTCTTTAATCTCAAATTACTATCCAAACCACATCTTAATCAGAGAGTTGGCTGATTTGGAAGTCCTCTGATCCATTCAAAGGGGGCCGGGGGTGGTTTGTATGTACGTATATTTATGCATGCTTGTTTTTTTAGGGTATATTCTGATCAATTATCTTCGATATCTGTGCCGATACCAACCTCTCCTGAAAGTTACATGTTTTAAGTGAGAACCAGTTAACAGATTGACGTACATGTTTTAAGTGAGAACCAGAACCAGTTAACTTGAGTGGTAGGAATAATCACCATATATGAGAGGTTTCGTGGGTATGTATACTTAATGTATCTCTATTATGATTAACTTGAAGATTTTCAAGACCTTCTTGTTAGGCAAGTTAAATAAAACCACGGGCATCTGTTGGGTATGAAATGAACCTGGCCTTGCCCATTGGGAAACAATTACTAATTGTAAAGGAAGAGATAAAGCAAAAGGAAGTTAACTCATACATGGAAAATGTGAAAGCGACATAAAGCTAGTATGAATCAACCACTCCAAAGAAGAAAAGAAACCTAGATAAAAGCATAAGATCTCTACGGATTTTAGATGGATTTTCTATACACAGAGCTCCCTTAGATCTTCTCTCACCAAAAGAAATGCGTCTTCTTCAACCTCCCTACAACCCAGATTTCCTCAAATGTATAAATGACTCGCTTGGTTTTGATATTTTAGATTGGTGAAGAGTTAATGCTGCCAATTATATTGTCACTACAAGAAAAAAGGCTTTTTGCGGCGATTTTATGTCCATTGGAAATAAAATCGCTGCAAATGCACTTTAATTGCGGCGATTTTTACATCGTTGTGATTAAATTTCATCAAGATTCTGATATAGTCTTTTCAAGCAATTTTTTTATTTCTTGCGGCGAAAAAATTCGCTGCAAATAATAAAATGGTTTTTTGTAACGTTTTGTAGTTTTTGCAACGAAAATATTCGCTGCAAAAACTCATGAAACTTTTTACGGCGAAAAATTTTTCTATGCAATTGCAAACGTTACTTTTTGCAGCGATTGTTTAACTTTAAAATCGCTGCAGAAAAGGAAAAGGTATTTTACGGCGAAATAAAATCGCCGTGAAAGATGATTTTCAAATTAAATACTAGGGATTGCGCGATCTCTTTCATTTTTCCCTCCCGCCCGATATCTCCCTCTCTCATTTCCCCCCTGTTTCGCAACCCCACCCCAGGGGGACTGCTGGCTTCCTCTCTCTGTCTTCCTCTCCACTCTCTCTCTCTCTCTCGTTCACGATCTTCCCTATTTCCCTCTCTCTGTTTCTCTCTCTAAAGTCTCAGTGTGAGTACACAACGCCGACGGGCTGGAGTTGTTCTGCTCCACGACCTCTACGCCTCCTCGGTCCTGCTCCACCATGCGCTTCGTCCTCGTCGGTAGGTCATCTCTCCCCCACCGTCTCTCTCTCTCTCTCATCTCTCTATTTTGTGCTGCAAGAGTGCGTAATAAACAAGATTATTGTGTTTTTGTTGTCTGTGTTGGTGGCTTAGAGTTGTGAGATGCTTTGTGAGGTAGCACGTGATGTGTTAGCCATCCATATTTCCACTGTTGCCTCGAAATCTGCATTCAGTACTGGATAACGCACATTGAATCCTTTTAGGAGTTCATTATCTCCAGAAACTGTTGATGCTCTCATTTGCACCCAAAATTAGTTAAGGACCAAACCAGTTGACATTTGGGAGTTGGAGGAATACGTACAGTCGATGGACCTTGAAGGTAAGTTTGAAACCTGAAATATTGTTTTTAATATCTATCTAACTCAATTTTCAATGTTTTTTTAGATAATCATCTAACTTCGTCTTCAACAGAGACTGCTGTGAGTCTCCAATATTTCCATTCATGCTGAAAAAACTATATTCTGCAGGTATGTGCAGTAATCCTTCCAGTTCTATGTTCTAGTGTCTCTATTCAATAAAATGCACTAACCAAGAACTAAGACTCAGATCAGTCCTCTGGCTGGTTCCTGAAGTTTAGACCTTTATAGCATGTTTCCACTCTTTCTGTCAGTGTCGTAGTCCTTGACAATAGAATCTCTGCAAGCCTTGAAATACAGTGGTCCTTCCCTAATGTAGCTCTGTCAAAGAAAACTGATTTTCCAAATGGAATGAAAACTGATTTTGTTCCGTCTGTACATCTTAATTTATTGCATTGTATAGTGCCTTAAGCTGCATTCTCTGTCCTTGTGGCATTGAACATCGACAAACAAATGTGGTACAATGATGGGAATATATGATGATGGGATGGAGTATCTTTAAACAAGGTGATTTTTAATACAGTGAATCAGTCTACTAATCTATAAGGAGGGGGGGCATCACTCAGGCACTTCCAAAGAAAAAACACTTCCATTTATTCACCTACCTGGGCAATGAAAAAAAGTCAAAAATAAAAATATGTAACATCAAAGGTCTTATATGTCATATTGACTAATTTTTTTCTAAGCTTATATGTCAGACACACATGCATAAAACCTTACATTGCAAGTGGCATCATTTATTAGAAAATATTCATTCAGAATATTTTTGAAGCTTTTATTTTTTGTCACATGCTTGAGTTATGATCTGTTCTCTCTTATTTACATCTTTTTATTATCTTAAATGTTTATGAGGTCTAGTCACCACCTCATTTTTTGTGGTGAGGTACTGTAAAAATATTCAAGTTGTCTTTGCTTGAAAAGAGCCGGTGACAATGTCTATTCCCTGCTTCAGGGGTCTTTCGTTCAATTCTCTTCGGGCAACCTTCCACAGAATTTTAGCTCCCTCTCAAGTATGAGCTCAATGTAAGTGTTGAACAATTATCTTCTCTTCTTCTTGTACTTCGTAAAGAATCTGACCCTTTCCTGTTTATCTTATCTACCTTTACACAGGTATTTGCAAAACAACCAGTTTGTAGGCACCATTAATGTCCTTGCTAATCTTCCCCAGGAGATTCTGTGAGTAATTAGCATATAACTCATAAATTAAACTGTCATAAATTAAATCTGTGGATACTTATGTATTTGGGTGGCTGCAGAGAATATACTAGGAATTCAATGTGGCGCCGATTGTCTTCAGTTTGGGTGGCTATAAAGAATAGACTTGAAGTTGTTATTTGGTGTGATTAAATCACTGATGGAAGACTATGTTAGTGATATGTAACTCATATCTTGTGATTTTGTACTCTGTAATGTAATGTATATAATACAAAATAATGTAATATCTAATGGATTGCATTGTGTGTTGCATGCATATTACATGATGAATATTGGATTTTTTTTTTTTTTGTTTACATGCATTTAGTTAAAAAGGTAACTAGTTGTTTCTACGTTTATTTATTTTTGACATAAAATTTCGTTTTTCATTTTTAATATATTTTTATTATTATAGACAATGTTCAATGTATTAGCATTATGGTTTTCAACATGACTTGTTGAAAAGAATTTAATAAAATATAGGCTTTCATGTAAAAGAAGATTATGCCTTTTAACAAAATTTTTTCTTGAACAAATTGTAATGAAATGTAGGCTTTTAGATGAAAATAAAATAAAAATTTTGCCTTTCAAAATTATTTTTTTGAATAACACATAGGTTTTTGTAATAATAAAAAACAATCCGAGTAAAGCCCGGAACCCGGATTCTGAGTTTAAAAGACCCGGTTTCATCCGAGTTCCAACCCGGGTCATAACCCGAGTATACCCGGGCAAGGTTTGAACTTGGGTTCCAGGCTTGCTATACCGGATACCAAGCCCGGAACCCGGGTGAACAGTCCTATATGGTGGCTAAAACATGGCAAAATTAGAAAAAAACAAAAAAACAAAATGGCACAGAGATGGATATAGCTAATTTTGGAACATGGATACAAAAATTGAAATTTGGCAATGCCACCGCCTGTGGCTGTTTCTTTTCTTTGATATTTAGAAAGAAAAGAAAAACAGATATAATATGCAGAGAGAAGGAACAAACATTAAAGGAAACCATCCCCTGAGAATCCAAGGTCGTCCAACGTTGGTGGTCGGAGATGGAAGGCCAGGCGATTCGCAAAAGATAGTACGAACTGGGGCAACCAACTTACTTGTATTATCAATAATTCAAAATCGGTTTGGGAACCGATGCCTTTTTTAGTACAAAGAATATGTGGTCAATGATGGGATGAATTTGCAAAATCTCTGAGATGTGCAGATTTTGAAATGTTGTGGTTAGCACTAGAAAATCTTCTTCAACGATCACGTTGTCCAGTTTTCTGTTAACTGCTTCAGGAGAGTTGATAATTCTTCACCCTGATTTGGATATATTGAATGGAGTTGGCAGGTTTTGGCAAATATGATGTCCCCAGAGTTGAGTTGTTTCTTCCCACTGCTGCACATGTGCTTGTATGTTCTCTCACTGCTACATAAAACTTCAATATCTTTTCATATCTGATTCAAAATTCCACTCGAACTAAAGGAATGGACCATATTAATGGAAAATCTTACCTGATCAGAGGTCATCTGACATTGGTTGCACATGAAAGGGCAGGCGATTTAGAATCGTCAGTGACCAACAAGGACGACTTGGGATATCATTAATTCATCCATTTTTAAAAGCAGTGTGAGTCGAAATGAAGACCATTTTAGAGCTGGTTCATACCCCTAACAAAGATCCTTAACTACTCCGTATCAGCAAGTTTGAAATCTTCTTAATATGAAGCTTGCTAAAACAAAAGGAAGTTTAAGGGATTGTTTGGATTGAGAGAGCCTCTCAATTCATCTCACCTCATCTAATCATTACAAAGCATAAATAAAAAAGACAAACGAACAGAGAGAAACAACACAAATTCAAGGAATATATCACCTCGGAGGGGTTACATCCTCGCTTCTTTTTCTTCCTTTGCTATCATTTCATGCTTGTATACCACATTGGCTCCGCAACTTTTATAAAACTTCCTTATATGATCATCCTCGATATAGAAATGAACTCTAAGATTGTCCAAAACCTTGAGCTTAAAAGATTCTATTGATGAGTATGCCACCCATAGTTTATATGGCGTTGAGTGAATATCAAGTTTAAGCAATTGAACCCTTCTTTCAATGTAGCATACATGATTTGAGACGTCACAGGTTGTCTCAGCCCTTATTTGATCCAAAAACCAGTCATCTCGATTAAAAAACACAACACAATATAATTCTATCCCACTTATATTCTCCAAATAGTGTGGCCCCTCAATATCTATAACCCATGCTTTTGTTCCACTCAGTTGGACATCATCGGACCTCGTAAAACACCCGCCATCTTATGACACTTTATGATAATGTCCCTGTGAAACGAATGCCATCAATTTTCAGTCATGCAAACTATAAACAGAGGCACCCACAAGCGTGTATGAGAGATAGAGAGAGATACCTTCCGCAATAAAGGATTTGGCCCATGACGATTCCATATATTCACGTGCATTTTGTCGCAGTCGGACAATTTTAACCAATGCTAACGATCTGATGCAGTTTCTATGGAATTGTGATATTTTTTATACTTCTAGAAATCTTTCTAAGGACTTGCATCCATTAGCATTTATTTGTTCCATATTTGGTGGAAGTTCTGGTATTTCTTTAAGTTTCTTACAATGGCTCAAGTCAAGGTAAGCCAGTCTGACAAATCCTTTGATGCTAGGGGGAAGGCTAACAATTTCACTCCCCGATAGATCCAAGAAGGACAAACTGGCCAAGAAATTAAACATGGTAAAGAAATTTGATAATGGAAAGAAATTTGATTCTGATTGGGAACAATTTGGAAGATTCAACACTTGTAATGCAGTGCTCCCATGGCTTGATCTTGCTGGAGGCGGCAATTCATGGAGTTCTTCACTTGAAATATCTCGTCTTCCGTTGTTGTAGACTCAATAGCCAGAATGGATTGTTTGTTATCACCCATCCTTCTAAAATTTAAAATATTTTGACAATCACTGATGCAAACCCAGTGTAGATGCTGCAACTGAAGAATGCAAGTTGGGAGCCGAGCAAGTTTTTTGCTGCTCCTTAGATTTAAAAGATCAAGCTCCACTAGATTCCCTATGGATAAAGGTAGTTCTTCAATTGTAGTGCCCACTACATGTAATGTACGTAAATTTTCCATGTTACCCTCAATTTCAGGAAATTTACGAAAGCTTGGGCAATCTTCAAGCTTAAGCATATTTAAAGATCCCAACTTGAGACTTTTTGGCAATATCCAGAGGTTAGGGCATTGTTCAAAAGACAAAACAGAAAGATTATCCAAGAATCCAACGGAATCATGCACCTCAATTAGACTTGCACAATATTCGACTTTCAATTCCTTCAAATTTGAAGCACAATATTCGACATTAGCCAAGAGTTCTCCTTTGAAAAAAAATGCAATATCAAGGAACATATCCTTCTCATTATTATACAACCCATCATAACTTATTTGAAGTACTTTTTGAATGTTTCCATTGAGAGTTTTTCTATACTTATCCAATGCACTTTCCCATTGATGTATGCTTCGACCTTTTAGATCCGAACCTAAAATTGTTAAAACTAGTGGAAGGCCTTGAGCATATTGCAATACTTGTTTAAAGAGTTCCACATAATTTTCAATCGGTTCTTTTTTCTCAAAAGCATGCCAACTAAAGAGTCGAAGAGCTTCATTGTAGTCCAATATCTTCACCTCATATACTGAATCAGCTTTAGGGTTATTTAGTAAATGTCGATCTCTTGTTGTTATGATGATCCTGCTTCCTAAACCAAACCAATTATGATCTCCAGCTAAATTTTCTAGTTGGACTAACTCATCCACATCATCAAGAATGAGGAGAACCCTTTTAGAGTGAAGTCTATGCTGAATCACATTGACTCCTCTATCAAAATCACGAACATCCAAATGTATTCTTAAGATTTCATAAAGAAGTCTCTTTTGCAACTTAATTAGACCACTCGCTCGCTTTGAACTTTCTCTAACGTCTTTCAAGAAACAACTCTCTTCAAATTGAGAAGAAATCATGTTATAGATCTCTTTTGAAATAGATGTCTTACCGATTCCACCAGCTCCAAATATCCCTATCATGCATGTAATATCATTCATTCCAATACTTAAATGCTGATAAACATCCTATACACGAGACTCTATTCCAACTGGATACTTGGCTACGTGTAAAGATGTATGGTTTTCCATTCTTAAGTCCACCCATTGAATTATTGTGTGGATAAGTTCCGATTCATTCCTATCAATATAAAATAGATGAAAAAAGTTAGAACTTTCACATTAAATGAGATATGAATATGATATAGTTATAATAATGTTTTTCCTTTTTTTTCTTCGTTACGAGATGACAACATTAGATTACGATGTCAATGGTAGCCTTTCTCCTTCCTTAATCCGAATGTTTCAATAGATTGTGTATTTGTATATTTTCATTGTTTGTACACACATACACAGATATATATATATATATTGTATTATAAATTTGTTATTTTTATTTATTTTTCCCATTCTCAAATAGATCTGTCCCTCCCTTAAATCTGCAACTATAATTAAGAGTATTTCTCAGTTTTATCTAGAAACAAATTAAAACTTAAAGTCACTACTTATTCAGAGTAGTTTTTTTTCCTATCATGGTATGATTCCCAATCTTTTCTTTATATAACCCAAAAAATGAACAATTCCAATTTTTTCTTAAATATTATTTCTTTCCAACTATCATTAAGTTATTTTATGGACGAAATTCCATATATTGCTCTATTCCTATGTTTTTGCTTGCAATTCATCAAAAGATCACGCAAACAAATAATCAAAAATATGAAATAGTTTTCTTTTTGTATGGTATTTTATTTTCACCAGTTCCCCATTTCAAATCGTGGATTTGTCTCAATTTTCTTCATAAATATCTCAATAGCATCATATGCGTATATACACCACACAGTACATGCATATAAACAAAGCTTACTGGAAGCTCGCTAATGGGAACCCAGAAAGATCGGCTACTTTTTTCAAAGCTTCCTTCCATTTCAGCATCTTTGTGTTATCCTTGAGCTTATCTCCAAGTTTATCAAAGGACTCTCCAAAAATTCCTTTTTGATGTCGTACTTCCGATGGATCTAAGTCGTAAAAAATTGGTAGAACAATTTGTTTCATTGTTTCCTTGCAATCAAGAATTTTCAATAGCTCGTCTAAGCACCATCTAGATTCTGCATAGTTTTTAGAGAGAATAATGATAAAAATCATTGACCCTTCAATAGCCTTGAAAAGTGCTGGCGAAATTTCCTCTCTTCTTTCAACATCGTTGTCTATGTAAATATTGATTCCGCTTTGATACAAAGCTCGGTATAGGTGGGAAATAAAGTTTTGACGAACATCTTCACCTCTAAAACTCAAGAATACATCACGATTTCATGGTCGGATGGAATTAGAAGAAGAAAAGTATAGGGAAGAGGAAGAAGGTCCTTGAAAGGCCATGGAAGAAGTCATCCTGATCTCTGGATGCATGATTACTATTCACCAAGAGGTCCAATTATAGATAATCAGAAGTACGGGGATAAAAGAAAGAAAGAGAAACTTCTCGGCATGCAACTTCTTGGCAACAACGTCCCGCATGTTAGCTAACCAGCAGGTCAATCGACATACCACTCCATTCAAAGGCATTATGGGGATTTTAAAAGAGATCATGGTGGCATGCAATTGTTGCCTACCTGAAGGCCAGATTTCTTTTTTCTTTTAAATATCATTTTCCTAAATCGATCGCTGATTATATTTCTATAAAATGGAAGGAAAATACTATAAAATTCACCCATTAATTCAATCCAATTTATCATATTCCTTGGTGAATGGAAGCCACCCTATCAAAAGCCAGAAAGAAATAAATTTAATGTAATAAATTTTCAATGCTCCCACTTTAAGAAATCCCAAAAGTCTAAATTCATACCATAAATTTCTTAGAATAATCCTGATGGGTGTTAGATTTGGACGTTTGTAGACTTACTTGGGAACTTCCCATGCAACTTTATTTAAATTAATATACTCTCTTATTTAACCAATCCATCCTCCGTGATTAACTCGCCATGTTTGATTGTGCTTTTCAATGGAGACTTGAGAGAAGAATCCAAAAGAACCCCTCTAAAGTACTTCACATGGAAAATATAATTAACCTAATGCATGGGTGATCTCGTATGCACATAATTCAAAAGCTCAAAACCGTGTATATGGGGTGATAGCTATAGTTGGCATACCAACAAAAATAAAATAAAATAAAATGTTAAATTATTTGTAATAATATGCTGTCACATAAAATACCGAATTGTGGTTCTATTTTTAAGATTATATAAACACATTTGTACACATATATAAATTGAGTTTTTAAAGTAATAAAGTGCACTGATCAATTTCAGCCTATATATCGCCTCTGTTGTTTGGATATATAATGGTTGACTGGCCTAATCCTTGTTAAGATAAATATAAATGGTTAAATCTATCTTTTTCTCTAAGCTTAAAATTTTAGAACGAGTGGTGATTTCGAATGGTATAAAAGTAAAGGTCTTGAGTTCAAGCCTTGACTCTACACTTCACCAATTTAATTAAATATTTTACGTGTTTGGCCCACTAGTTATTAAGGAGGAGTCTGACTCACACGTGAATGAGAGTATTAAGATAAATATAAATGATTAAATCTACCTATTCTTATCAGCTAAATATTTTTGGACGAAGGATGATTTCACAGCCATGACTAGGATCACAAGTTATGATTTCGTTTATGCTCCAGAATTTTGATAATTATATTCATTATGTCGCCATCTATAAGGGAAAAAAAAGGAATAAGCTTGCTAGTTGGAAGTCAAAGTTGTCATCTAATGGGGGAAAATTGGTCTTGATTAAGCATGTTTTATCAAGCATGCCACTTCATTTGCTCTCAGTTCTGAATGTGCCCAACTCAGTTTTGAGGTTTGTTACCTTGCTCTTCTCATACTTTTTCTCTTTGGGGAGACTTTTTTTTTTTTTTTTTTTTTTAAAAAGTCAGAGTCTCCTGTCCAATAGAGACTCCTACCCTGAATTTATTATAAATCCTCACGTATGGCAGAGGAAAACCTTTAGACAAAAATTCAAATAATAAAAACCTTTTATCTCTAATACAAGCCAGCCCCAACCTATCCAAACGCAACAATCCTCTAAACCGAGTATGGTGAAAATCCAAACCAATAAAATCTCTATTAACACCATGGGTTCCTTCCTTAGCCAACAAATCCGCTACCATATTTGCCTCTCTAAAAATATGTCTAAAACGAGCATTTATCTCAATGGCAATCTCCTTTATCTCCTCCCAAAAGTCCCAAAGAAACCAAAGTCGACATATGCCGGACGCGAGCCAATTCATCACCATCAAAGAGTCCGATTCCACAAGAACATTTTTCAGCCTCAACTGTCTACATAAACGAAGTCCATCTAATAACGCACGGCACTCGGCAACCGTATTAGAAGCACTACCATAATAATGCACAAACCCTGCTAAACACTTGCCATTTGCATCTCGGATTACACCACCCCCACCTGCTTCTCCCAGATTGGTACAAGCCCCACCATCCACATTTAGTTTCACCTTACCCCTTTCCGGCAAATCCCATTTAATATACTTCACTTGATTTTGTTGAATAGGCACAATCGGTATTCCCAAACTCTCCATTATCAACCTGTCGTCTTTCTTCATTTTGTGAAATTTTATCTGTGCTAAAAGATGCATCTTTAAGTAAAAATTTTATATACCGAATTATATCAGCTACCTTAAAAGAAATAACTTCCATTCTTGCCAAACAACGAGCCCTCCATAAGGACCAAGACACCAAAATCGGAAGCACTCCTCAGATCCACCCTGCTTGAGAAGGTAAAGTAAAGAAAAAAGGGATTGCTTGGGAAAAAGTATGTAAGCCTATTGATGAGAGAGGATTGGGTGTGGGGGAGTTAAATGAAGTAAAGAGAGCATTACACATGAAGCTAGCATGAAATTGTATGTATGGGAGCTCGACGCTCCTTATGGCCTGTCATTTTCAGATCCAAATATCTATGTATCCCATCCATATTTGATGGCTACTTCTTTGAAAGATTCGGGTGTTTGAAGTCAATCTTTCCTTTTATAAAATTTGTTGTTAGGAGTACTGAATGGATGGTTAGGGGTAAAAATTTGAGCTTTTGGTATGAGAATTGGTCTTGGTAGGGCTTATTACGTGGTTGGCATGAAGGTTTGAAACTCATGAGGTCATGCCTTCACATCTGGGTGGAATTTGTTGAAATTACAAGACCATCTAGCACTAGATTTGGCATCTCAAATTAATGCTATACCTTGTTGTCCTAGAATGGGAGGAAGATGAACGGGAACCTGTAAAGGCTAATAAGAAGGGGAGTTTTTTTTTTTTTTTATCTAGTTTCTTGGTATAGATGGGCATGGTGTCAAGTTTTGCCCACCAAGATCTTGGGATATAGTGAAACTAATAAGATTGCAGATGTTTTTGCTAAATAAGGTGCAAAAGGGAATTAGGGCTGTATTTGGATATGTCTCAACTTCTTGAAAGTGTCAAGGTGCTGGCTGATATTAGAAAGAGTTGATTTAACATATTTGAGATGTAAATAATTATGTATCAATATTTCTTTGTTTTGTATATGTTGCTCTCCAATTTAATGGGAGTTTTTGAATGAGAAAAGGTGTTTTCTGGTTTTTCAACAAGTGATTTTGGCATAAACTTGCTGTAATAAGGCTAATTGATAGGAGGAACATCACCACTTTGGCAAGAGTGACGGCTGACTCTAAATTGTTGGACCTTATAAATAACCAGAGAGAAAGAGATAGTAAGAGAGATATTGGATGATAGTGGTAGTAGTGTAGTGGTCTTAAGATTCAACTCTTGGAAACGTACTTGTCATTTATCCATCTCAAACAATGGATTTTGTTTGATTCCAGGTCGAAGCTCTAACTCCAAATCTACCTTTGGATCATTATAGTCCTTCTCCACCTAATCTGGAAGTTTGATGTGTTGTGAAAAACACACACCAATGATGGCAAGCAAATAAAAGTAACGATCAAAATTACACGACACACAATTTATGTGGTTCAGCAACGTCCCTATGTCCACAAAGCTGCAAAAATTTTATTAATTCAGAAGAGATTACAATCACACAATCTCAACTCACTCTCTCTTCGGATTTTTCTCTCTCACAATATGCACTCACACTTTGTCTCTCTTTGTTCACTCTGAAACTACTGAAAACGTGTACAAGAGATCAAAATATTACATATTTATAAAAAACGACGCTGGAAACCCTAATTGGCAAAAAATACTTTCTTCGCTCAAGTGGCATGTCGAGCGTGCATCGAGCAAACAACCAATGAGCATTGGCTCGAGCGGTGTGTTAAGCGCAACTTGAGCAAATATTAGGGTTTGTGTCTCGCTAGAGCCAACTATTGAGCGACAATTGAGCAAACTCATGGGTTGAGCTTCGATCTAGCGCCAAGTCGAGCGACAATCGAGCGAACTCATGGGTTGTGCCTTCTTTGCTCACTAACCAGGCTCCTCACACAACCCAACAATCTCTCACTTGGAGACTAGTTTTCACATGCCAGTCACTGTTTCTAGCCAAGCCTCATCACCTCTACAACTCACAGGTCCCATCTTCAAGCCAAAAGACTCACTGAAGTAGAGCCCGACTTCAATCTCTCACGTGCATCACCCTCAGTTAGCACATCCGTTGGGCAACTCACAACTCCCACTGCACTAGGAGTATCTGATCTCGAATCGAACCTGGAAACCGTAACCAACTTCCCAAGGCTTACTCAAGGAACGTTAAAACTGAGTCCATTTTGTTTCCTCATCTAATTCGCGCGACCAAGCCTTCCTTTTTGCACTCCTATGTTTTCCTGCAAATCACTAGACCATAATGTCAAATACAAAGCGTTAGATCTCCACGTGCTAAGACCAATGCACCTTTAGTGATCTTACATGCTCCTCCAGAAAACGCTACTGCATAACCACTTTCATCAAGCTGTTCCATAGATATCAAGTTTTTCTTCAGATTTGGAATGTGTCTGACTCAAAGTTTTTAATATCGTACGGTACCGGCCAGTATTTGCCGTACTGGCCACTAGGCTGGTACAAAAAATTGTTCATTTCATACCACCCAAAGTACCGGGTGTACCGGCCGGTATTTCATTTTTCGGCCGAAATACATATTTCGGCCAGTACGAAATTGTGCAGCCTAATGCGATGGCATTTTTGAAATTCCAGTTAATACTTAGGGGCAGTTTTGAACTTTCACGTACCATATGCTTAAGGTTTCACTTTTTTTTTATGCCTTTCTGTCGTGCCGTCTGCGTTGAGTGCATTCAAGTTTTCAACATTTCAAGTCTTCAACTTCAACTTCAGCCTTCGAATCCAAGACCCAGACCGAGTTCCTTCAACCGGCAGCAGAAATGTAGCACCTGAGTCCCAGCAGTCAGCTCGCACCGTCGTCTCCTTCGTCTAGTTGCACGTCGCCGTCCGCGACTCTGCCGTCCTCTCCATCAATGGTATGAGCAGATGGTTTCCGTTTACACTTTACCCCTTATTATTTCAAATGCAATCAGATCCTATCAATCAGATCTCCTCTAAGATGAAAATTTTTATTTCCACTCCTTTTATTTTTTAATTTTGATATATATTTCCACTCTTTTTATTGATGCACAAATTATTCTTTATATTTTTTCCACATGATAAAAAAGTTTACATTAGCATTCTTAAATCGATAATTGAGTGGTAGTAATTTAGGTTCATGGTTGAGTTCGTTAACTCTTGAATTATGGATATGTAACTATATGGTTTAGTACTTACTCGATTTACTTAATTAAAACAGTTAAAGTCCTCAACTTGGACATTAATCTTCATTCAATAAACAAGTAGTCTCACTCACATAACTCGCTTAATAATTCGATTATCTTGGACTAAGTTGAATAGAACTTGCTTCAATGTGTTTTGAATGTGTTTAACATTGATTCAATCAATCCAAATGATTAATTTGACCCACTTAAAACGATTTCAAATCTTACAAGCATAGATTATATCAAGTATGCATATCATAAATCCTTAGATTCATGACAAAATTAGTATCAACAACCATAATTTACAAATATCCCTTGACTTTTCATTGCATCTATAATTAAAATTAAATTAAACATCGATAAAAGTTTTATAAATAAACAAAAATAAGAAGAAAAAAAAATAATTTAATTTTTTTGGTTACATTAGCAAAAACATAACTTTAACATATGATGGTCAATTTCTTGTCTTTCAAATTAACACGCAATTAACTCATTTATTACCCATTTAATTTGGTGTAAAATAATGAATCTTGGCAACCACGATCTTTTAAAAGGATATCTACTTTGGGATCACCTACATAGAACTTGAAACTTTTATAAGCAAAACATGTGATAAAAAAATATATATATCCCTGTTCAAGTATTGAACGTGTTAATTTTACTTACTTATAAGTGTTAATTTTTTTTATACTTTAATAGTTAAAAATGTCTAGTTGTCAATCAACCGGTGGTATGACTTCAACTACAACACTTGCTCCTGTAAGATCAGAAGATCCAGCATGGGCAGTGCCAGGGGCAAGAAATAATACTGAATGTTTATATTGTAATAAAGTAATTAGAGGTGGCGGGATCACTCGGTTGAAGTATCATCTAGCTAGGATTCCAGGCGATGTAGAAGCATGTAAAAAGGTTTCTGAAGATGTAAAATGCAAATGAAGGAGTTGCTTGATGAAATGAAAAAAAACAAAGAGAAGAAAAGAAAAATAAGGTCAGAGATTGGAGGCAATATAGATTTAACATCTGATGATATTGATGATAGTAATAGTATGGAGGAACAGTCTCAGCTTTTAAAAGGTAAAGGGAAGTCGAAAGAATCTGGAACTGGAAAGTCAATGGGGGATTGAGTAGATGTTTTGCTCCAAGAACAACTCCTGGGGCCCAACCTTCAATTAAGAGTTCTATGTGTTCAAATGAGATGATTGTAAAAGCAAAGATGGCTGTAGCACACTGGTGGTATGATGCTAATCTGCCTTTCAATGCAGCTCAATCCAAGTTTTATCAACCAGCTATCGATGCCATGACTGCCATCGGGCCAGGATTCAAGGGCCTTCTTTATATGAGTTGAGACGAAATTTGTTAAATATGGTTGTGGATGAGGTTCAAGATTATTTGCAACAAATTAAGAAGGTTTGGAATGAGACCAGTTGTTCACTAACAGCAGATGGTTAGACAAACCAGAAGCAGCAATCAATAATCAACTTTCTAGTTTATTGTCGAAGGGTACAATGTTCTTGAAGTCTGTTGATACATCTAGTCTTAGAAAAAATGCTGAAACGTTGTTTAATTTCTTTGATGAGGTTGTTCAAGAAATTGGAGTTGAGAATCTTATGCAGTTCATAATAGACAATGATGCAAGTTATAAAGCTGCAAGAAAAAGTTACAGCAGAAGTATGGATTTTTCTACTGGTCTCCATATGCAGCTCATTGCATAGATTTAATGTTAGAGAATTTTTTTGATCCAAGATATTTTACTCTTATTGATGATACTATAAAAAAGGCAAAAAAGATAACAAAGTTCATCTATAACCATGGTTGGGTTTTAGCATTGATGAGAAAAGACTTTAACAAAGGTCATTATTTGTGTCGTCCTGCAATTACAAGGTTTGCGACAAATTTTCTAAGTATCCAATGCTTACTATTGTTTAAGAAAGAACTCAGACAAATGTTTACTTGTGATAAATGGATTGCATTAAGTCATTCTAAGAACAACATAGGGAATGAGATAGCTGGGATCGTTTTAGAAGATAAAGAGTTTTGGGCTCAATGTCAATTTATTGTTAAAGTTAGTGAGCCTTTGGTTCGTGTTCTACGACTTGTTGACGGGGATGAGAAGCCTGCAATGGGATACTTGTATGATGCAATGGAAAGAGTCAAAGCGAACATAAAAGCAAGATGCAATAACAAAATTAGTGTATTTAGTCCATTTACCAGGATCATTAATGCTAGATGGGATAAGCAGTTTCACAGTCCATTACATGCGGCTGGTTGTTTTCTTAACCCTGGAATTTACTATAGCCTCAACATTAAAAATAAAAATGATGTTGTAACAGGCTTCAATAGCTGTGTTATGAAGATGGGACTTGAATTCGATAATCAAGACAAGATCATTGCAGAACTTGACTTGCATAAGAATGCAGTAGGTGAGTTTGGACATTCTTTAGCAATCCGCCAGCGTGATAAGATTAATCCAAGTATTATCATTTATCAATATCATTTGTTAAATAGTGCAGCTTTGTACTTTAAATTTTATCTTATTTTATTTTTACTTGCATTTAATTAATAATTATAATTGCATTATTGTTATAGTTGCATAGTGGATCCAATTTGGTTGCGAGATTCCAACATTTCAAAAGTTTGCTGTTCGAGTACTAAGTTAATATTGTAGTGCAACTGGATGTGAGAGAAAATGGAGCAAATTTGATTTTATTCATTCTAAGAAGAGAAATAGATTAGTGCATAAACGTTTGAATGACTTAGTATTTGTTCGTTATAACTTGAAGCTGCGAGAGAGGTAAATTTTTTTAATACTGATGTTTTTCATTGTTGAAAAATATATAACATTTTCACTTATGTTTGATTTTATTTTGACAGGAGCATAAAAAAGGGAAGAGATGTTTTATCCAATCAATCTTGAAAACATTGACTTGATGGAAGAATGGGTGGGTAAAGAATCTGAGCTTCTTGATGGAGAATATTTGGACTAGGCAAGTATCAAAGAGCCATTAGCCTCACTAAATGAGGAAGAGGATGATAATGTTGGTGTTGATGTTGATGACAGTAGTGACGTTGATGAAAATATTTTGATTAACATGTCGAATCCCGATCCTTATTGTCTTTTTTATGAGGATGAGTGATTTTTTATGATGGTGGTGACATTAATGATTTTATCATGATAATGTTGGTGTTTATGTTAGTTGTAACTTAAAACTCAAGACTTGTATTTAGAAGTATTGAGTTTATGACTTATTTTGTTGTTATTTTGGAAGACAGTTAATACTTGTATACATATAATTTATCCAGGTATAAACTATTCTGAAATGAAACGGTACCAGTACCAAAACTGTATTGGTACCAAAATGTTATCCTGAAACGGTACCGATACCGAAATATTTTGTTCCAGTGCCTTGACCGGTACAGCTTCTGGTATGGTATTCAAAACTTTTTTCAGACTTGTTGTAAAGCCCACACACCCCTGTTTGGTGTGATGCGCATATCATCCACTCCCACTAGATCCAGTGCCTCTCCATTAGCCGCGTACATCTTTCCAAAATCACCAGTAATATAGTTCTACATGATCTCTCGATATGAGGTACTATGGAATGAAACTCCTAAATCCAACACCCACTCATCAATCGAACTATGCATAGCAAGGATCAGGGCATCTTATTTTTCTTCAGCCACTGCATTCACAGCGTCATTCCCAGCACTTTCCTGATTCGGACAATCTCTCTTGATGTGACTTAGCTTGCCATAACTACTAAAAGTGATCTGCCAGATCTCGTCTTACTCTTGCCCCTACTCTTAGAGCTTGACCTGTCATGTCTTCTGCCTCGATTGTCAAGGTTCAGGGTCAATCTCAAACTTGAGAACTCACCAGAGTCCTTTCTACGTACCTCCTCAACAAAGATCATGTCTCGTACGTCGTCGTAATTCAGTTTCATCTTGCCGGATGAACTACTCACCGCCATCCTTATGGCCTCCTAACTATTTGACAGCAATGCCAACAAAATCAACGCTCTAACTCATCATCAAACTCAATCTCTACAGAAGGCAATTGATTTGTGATCGTATTAAAGTCATTCAAGTGTTGGGCCACAGACATACCTTCTGACATCTTCAGCTTGATCAACTTCTTCATCAGATGAACCTTATTATTTGCCAACGGCTTTTCATACATACCTAACAAATCCACCATGAGATCCGTCGTGGTTGTCTCTTTAATAACATTGGGCGCCACAGATAGGGTCAGTTGAATGCCTCTAGATCCTGCTGATCCAACATATTCCACTCAACATCATCCATGCTCTCCGGCTTTGATGAGTGTACGAAAGTGCACTTTAAATACCCTATTAGTAGACTAGATTGCTAAAATATGAATACAAATTATAGGAATTAATTTATATTCTTAAATTGAGTTTCTATTTACTTTAAGATACTCCAAAGCCGATTTTTATGTTTGATTTCACAGACTATAAAAGAGTAAGTCAAAACCCAGTCAAATTCAAATGACTTTCAAGTGGCCAACTTTGGAACAACCTAAGAACTTTCAATGACTGTAGGACTCTTCTAATAAAGATAATGATGGGGTTTGAGAGTAATTCAAATCAAGAGAAAAAGTCAAAGTCTAAAATGTTCTAGGAGATAGTCTGGATATAGTTTAGTATTTTGATTGTAACTTTCCACTCACATATTGGATTGATATAATTCTAAATGCATTGGAAAGCTAGCTTAAGGGGATACAAATTTGTCTCTAATAAATATTTCTAAATTCAAACTTATGAATCATGTAAGTGGCTGCCAAGATAAGTCCTAAAATTTAGGCGATTGTTTTATGCAAGAATCATGAAGACATTAGGGTTTCTTTCCTACCCTATATAAGTATATCATTATCACAAAATTGAGGAGGGAACGAGACTAAAAGAAGAAGAGACAAAATTAATTTCCATGGCCTCCGTTTGCTTTATTTTTCTCTTGAGATTTTTGTTGTCCATTATACTTATGGGTAACTAAATTCTCAAGTAGGGCTAGGGATGATCTTGCACATTAGATGGTGTTTTAAAATTATTTTTAATTGATGTATTTGGTCTTCAATTATTAAAACTCTTTTGTTTTATCATTCTCAATTCATTGTTGATGTTTTCTTCTTCGAATAATTATAAAATTTATTCTGTTTATGGATTCAGTCATGCTTTTTCTATTGAATGGATTAGCTCTTTGATTATATTAATTATTTATCTATATTTATTTAATTCTTTGCTGCAATATCGCTTCCTGAGTATATTTTCGTCGTTAGATTTTTTCAATAGTGGTAATAATTTACGTATTTTAAAAGTGGTGAATGATTTTTCATAGGGTTACTTTTGGTTTAATCTCAGTTTATAAATATATACCTTCCGATTGGAAATTTTGGGAATTGAGGTCCTAATTGAGGTATTCAATGAATTAAGAATAGTTAAAATACTAGATTTGTGCAAGGGATTCCCGACGCTTTACTGTTTGTCAAATTTGAGTTCTTTTTTCGTTTGTCACTTTGCTTCACTTTAATTTGCATTTAAAATTAATCTTTGTTCTTCATTAATCATTTCATATTTTTTTTAGTTTCATTGTTCCTTCTACTATTCTTTTAATTTGTCTCTTTGTGGAATCGCCACCCCAAAGCTGTGCTACAACTACCGCATTATTCTTTGAGCGTAATTAGGCTTCTTTTTCAACAATGAAAGATGGAGCCTCTTCTCATAGAGATAGTCCTCGATCTGCATCCTCCAATGCCCGAAGTCAGAGTCGTCAAACTTCTCGATTCCAAGTGCTTTTAGTTTGTCTCTAGCCATAGTTCTCCTTCAAATTTGAACCTGGCTCTGATACCAGTTGTTGTGAAAAACACACACCTACGATGACAAACAAATAAAAGCAATGGTCAAAATCACACAACATACAATTTACGTGGTTCAGAAACATGCCTACGTCCACAAAGCTGCAGAAATTTTATTAATGCAGAGGAGATTGCAATCACACAATCTCAACTCACTCTTTCTATGGCTTTTTGTCTCTCACAATATGCACTCACACTTTGCATCTATTTGTTCACTCTGAAACTGCTGAAAAATGTGTACAAGAGATCAAAATATTACATATTTATAGAAAATGGTGTTGGAAATCCTAATTGACAAAAAATACATTCTTCGCTCAAGCGGCATGTCGAGCTCACCTCAAGCAAACAACCAATGAATATTGGCTCAAGTGGTGTGTCGAGCATAGTTCGAGCGAACACTAGGATTTGTTTCTCACTTAAACCCATTGTTGAGCCACCTGTGAGTTTGCTCGAGCGCTAGATCTCTTGATCTCAAAATATTACATACCTTGATCTTCCACAATAAAGGATTGGGCACTTGAGAATTCCAAATGTTTACATGCATTTTGGTGTAGCCAATCAAGTCAATTCTCTGAAGAGATTTGATAAGGCCGGCCTCCATTGAATTTGCAATATTCTTGATACTACTTCAATATGGAAATCTTTGTAATGACTTGCAACCATAAGCATCTACAACTTTTATGATTTGTGGAAGTTCTGGTATAAGTTTCTCACAATTGATCAAGAGAAGTTGAGTTAGTCTAACAAGTATTTTGATGCTCGTGGGAAGGATAACAATTTCACTCCCCGAGAGATCTAAAAAATCCAAAGTGGCAAAAGAATTAAACATCTTAAAGAAATTTGATATTGGGAAGAAATTTGATTCTTACAGAAAATATTTCTCAAGATTTAACACTTGTAATGCACTACTCCCATCTGTCATCTTCTTTCCAAAGATTTCTATAACTAGCAATCATTTTGAAGCCCCTTAGATTTAAATGGGTATTCTCAAGATTTAACACTTGTAATGCACTGCTCCAATCCGTCATCTTCTTTCCAAATATTTCTATAACTACCAATCATTTTGCAGCCCCTTAGATTTAAATGGGTATTGGTACTTCTTCTGCTGTAGTGCCACCTAGATAAAGTCAGTTACATATTCTATTTTACACTTGATTTTAGGAAAATTATCGAGGCTTGAGCAACCCATAAATTCAAGGAGTAAAGACCTCAGCTTTATCTCTCTCATTTTTCAAAACCCAATAAAAAATCTTAACTAAAACAATTTCATTACTATTCATATTCATTGAATGCTGAGATACTCCAAGTGTCCAAATGAGTTCTAAAGTAGGTCTTAAGCATCAAATTTCATTACAAGATTGTAGTTCTACAATAAAGTCACAATTCCAATTAAAGTATAAATTGGTATAAAAATATATGGTGCATCATGCACAAAGTTTATGGGGGCCTACAACAGGTAAATGTTTTATATATATATATATATTTATATATATATATAAAGGCACAAAGATGCAAGCTATTTTTGGCATGGATGCAATGTGAAGCTTTGAACAAGCACAAAATCAACATCCAAAAGGTGAGATGAGGTAAATCAAACCACTTATATCTCAGTTTCCAACATATATTCTAGATAGAGAAATGAACCAAATCACTAGTTTTAAGTACACTTCAAAGTGAAGCAGCATGAGCAATACTTTCAGTCCAATACATGCGTATAGTCTATGCATGATAGTACAACAGGGGCAACATACTTACTTGGGTTATCATTAATTGAATTAATGTTGTTGATCAGGAGTTTTTGCAACATCGACTTCATCCAATTTTTTTTGCGCTCCTTCCATTCTTGTATACCACTTTGGCTCTGCAACTTGTATAAAATGGTGCTCTCCCAGGATCACGACGACAGAGATGAAATTGAACCCGCAAATTAATGTCCAAAACCTTTAGCTCAAAATATTGTAAATTCCATACATCATATCGATCCTCACCTAGTTCCCTTTTTGTGCCAATCCATATTAACCAATTCTACCCATTTTCGAATGCAGCGTACATGATTTAAACCATTACTGGTTATCTCAACATCACCAATAAATCTCTGTATCCAGTTACAAGCATCTTTAAAAAACAATATCACATATAATACAATTCCACTAAATAATCTCCTCCAAATAGTGTGGATGTGGCCCCTCAATATCTATTGCCCATTCTTCTATTCCCTTCAGTCGGACATCATTAGGCCCATTCACCATTTCATTATCTAAAAACTCATGAATATAACTATTGGACTAGTCTGGAATCTGATTTCCTAGAAACAAAGTAGCATCATAATCTTAGACTCCATGTTAAACGCCAAATATCATCATCATTTACATTAAGCCACGCATGCATACTATTAAAAATGAGACACATACATACATACCTTCCACAATAAAGGATTTGGAGCTTTATCATGATTCCTCCATATATTCGCATGAGTTCCTTCTATGGACAGTCATTGTCTATGTGGAACAAATGAAACAGTTAGTTTCATTCAAAATAACAAACGGTGCGTTTTCATTTTCGTTTTCCCCCATCTTCTCCCCAAGGCTTATCTTCTCCCCTTCCTTTTCCAAATCGAACCTTCTCCCCTTCGTGCGCCCCCTCCTCTCCAAGGCCTAACCTCCAGGTAATGTCAAAATCCGAAAAAAAAAATGCACAAAAAACCTGTGGCCATGGAGGACAAAATTGCTTCCGATAAAAGTGCTTCTAAGACAACCAGTTCTTGTTCTTGTAATGGTTGGCCTAGTAGTGCGATTTGGTCCAAATGCAAAATCCTCCAATGGCAACTTCCCTTATTTCCCTCTCCCCATCTACCAGAACTACAGGTACTCTATCTCTATCTCTCTCTCTCTCTCTCTCTCTCTCTCTCTCTCTCTCTCTCTCCATATTCTCTATGTTTGTGTCCTAAAATTTACCCTGTGGAAAGTTCTCTGTGGGTTTTGTTGGTTAGCCTTCTAGGTTTCTTAGGTAGTTCTATTTACTTTATGGTTGGTCCTGAATTTGGATATATTTTGCTCACTCACCTGTCTTCCACCCATTTAGCTTCTATTTTCAGCATTCCTGCCAAAGTCTCTGCTTCCCTATCTCTCCAACATTCTGATACTCTTTTCCCTTGTAATTTTGTAAACAAGATTGGTGTAGATCCATGCCATTAGTGACTTTTCAAGTCAACTCGCCCACTCAGTTTTCCTTTTAAAGCATCACGCCATTAGATCAATTGACCTGTCTCTGCCCTTTTTGTTTCATGCTCCAAGAAGTCCATCAGTCGGTCGTCGGTCAACTTCAAAATCCACGAAGAAGCAAAGAAGCTCCAACCCACGGTGAATAGATCGAAGAGAACCCACCGCTCATTGCACACGAAGAGAACCCACGAAGAGAAGGTAACTCGGTTACGTACAAGAAGCTCCACCCATGACACCTATGAAGACGAAGGGAGAATCCACCTACGAAGACGAAGAATCTCTGCATCTGTGTATTTTTCTTCTTGTTTTCTATTTCTATTTTCTTTGTTTTTTTTAATTAAATTGGCTGATGTGGCATTGTCGATTGCACCACGGTTACGCATTGCGACTGTCTGTAGAAGAACTCTTATTATATATATGAGTTGTTGTTCAGTTGTCGATAAGCATTGAACCTCCTTGTTGTAATTGATTGATCAGAACATGTACCTTCACTGCCACATGTGATTCTCATGTAGATCACCTATGGCTTCAAGTCAATCATCATCGTGTAGTTTGAACTAGAATCACAAAAATGTTGGTGTGGTTTGAAAGCACCATTAAATATCTCCTCAACCAACAAAAATCCTGAAAGAAAATTTTATGTTTGCCCGAAGTTTAACACAGTAATTACCCACAGTCATTATTTTGTTATTGCTTTTGAATCCATGTATGAACTTGTCATATTTGAAACTTGAGAATTCTTGCATTGTAGGCAGGGAGAAGTAAGATTTCAATTCTTCAAATGGGCATATATATACTTCAGTCGGTAGAGGAAAAAATACTAGAGAGAATGCAATTTGGAAGAGAGAGGATGATTTATTGTTGCGTAAGTATGAAGCTAGAAAAGAAAAAGAGAAACTAATAGAGAGAGAAAACGAGCTTCAAAAGCAAGAGGACGAACTTCGTCAGTGAATTGTAGAAAATAGAGGTGCACGTATATTGTTGTGTCTATACTGGATCACATCTATTGTAATGGTTTTTGGCTGGTTTGGAATATAGTTGTAACGTGTTAGTTTTAAACCTTAGATGGTCGTCGGTTTTCATTTTGCTCTAATTGCTTGAGTCAGGAACTCAGAGGAGAGACATAACGGCTTTGGATAACCACTTTTATTTTTCCTATTTTATCAAGTGGAGACCCATGTTTTCATCGATCATCCATGCACACAGTTGGTTTTGATAATTTTGTTGGTGTTCATGACATAATCATGGGTCTTTTTACCAATTCACGGAAAGCTCGCGACAACTACATTAATTATTGTACCTATTGAGGAATGAGATGATACTGTTCAAGAGTTTTGCTAGGCTGTCGGCCAACTTTGACCTCTGAACTTGCCACCTAGCACAAATGTGGATTTTTACTTTTTTCTCATTTTTCTTTTTATATTTTTATAATATATTTAAAATATTTTTAAAAAAATAAAAAATATCAATACACTAAAAATCACTTACTTAATCATTAAGTAAAAAACAATTTTAAAAATAAATACACGAGCAGTCAAAGTGAGAGAGCAAACTAACATTTTCCATTGTTCAAACTCTTTGAATTAAACCCAGAGAATAATGAGTGACCTGATGATCACTAGCTAGTAATAAACCAGAAACTCTACATCTCAAAATTTACAGACTAGTTTGCTTTCAAGACTAAAACCCAAAATTTTGAAAATTTTGAAAACCTCTCATCTCATCATTACAACTTTTTGAAATTCACACACAAAATTAATAAACAATTCAACTTTTTCAAATCTCAAAACAAAAATAATATTAAAAAATAAGTTTTACTATGTACAAGCAAGTTTGCGTACCAATCTGCGTACTAATGTTGTTGCCTTCATATTCTAAATTCAAATTAGCATTGTTTTTAATAAATTCTACTTTCTGACCAATCATATTGAATAGGTGCGCGTATTAGTGCGCAGAATCGCTTACAACTAGATTTTTCCTTAAAAAATATATTCTAACAATATTTTATTCAACTTTTTAACTTTAATCTCAACTCATCTCTAAAAACAAACGAGGGTCTGATTCATGATTTTCATAATGCATTCTATCCCAAATCTAAAATATTGAGAAATGATAGATCAATTACAACTTATTTACAACTATGTTATAAAATAGTAATATTATTATTATTGATTTAATAATAAAAAAATATTATTATATATAAAGTTATACATAAATTGTGAATTGGTAGTAAGCCTATCACTCCTCTAAAATATTTTGGAAACTTCAGATCTGCTAAAGTTCTTAACAAAAAGTTCTTTAACTTCAAGATAGAATTATAAAAGGTCATAATGTAATTATATTTCTTGTTCAAGTACAATTAGTGCAAGTGTTAAGCTCGCTAAAGGCCCATGGAGTATTACAAACCTTTGGGAGCTGCTACAGATACACAGGGATCCCACACACTGATGTGGCATTATGCCATGTCAACTTTTTTTTTTCCTAACCGCTACGTTACTACCAGCCATTCCGTTTGCAGCTCTCTCATGCAACATCCCACACGTCTCTTGACAACTTGACAACGTCCCTACACAGCTCACTCCTTCACACACTCAAGCTTGACAACATCCTCTCCCTTCCCTGGTATCTCTCTCTCTCTCTCTCTCTCTCTCAATCCTTCTCTGGTTTCGTTTTTTCATTCCTCCTCTTTTTTTTTCATGTATCTATCGCCAGCTTCATTCCTCTTCTTCTTCTTCTTCTTCATCTTTTTTTTTTTAAGTATCTATCATCGGCTTCATTACTCTTCTTTTTTTTTTCAGGTACTATCGCCGACGGTGTCCTTTGAGTTCGAGAAAGTGAGTTCCAAGTATTCCCGTTTCTTCACTCCTCTTCTTTGAGTTCCAGTTTTTTTCAAGTATTCCTTTCATTTTTACACATTCAAAGTGAGCTCTAAGAAATAAAAATGACATTTTTACACATTCTTGAGTTTTCATTTTTACACATTCCAGAAAGTGAGTTCTAAGAGATAAAATGACATTTCTACACATTCTCATATTTTACACATTTAGTATACAGATTTTACACATTCAATTATATAATTTTGGTTTTGTATAGAACTGTTTTATATTTTTTTTTTTTTTTTTTATAGCTATAATCAAGATGGAACCCTCCTGCTAAAAATTACAAAGCTATACTTGTTGAAGGGGGTGGATATGAGAATCTCACTTTTGGAGAGAAAGAGTGCAAGAATCATATCAACAAAGTTTGTAATGAGTTGCTTGGAGAAGGAGATGCAGAGTCATTTCACAAGTATTTGGTGCTGCAGCAAGAGAAAAATAATGATTTTTTCTATGCGATGGATCTAGATGAAGAAGGAAGGTTAAGAAATGTGTTTTGGACAGATGCCTGAAGTAGGGCAACATATGAATCATTTGGGGATGTCATAACGTTTGACACAACATATTGGACAAACAAATATAAAATGTCATTTGCCCCTTTCGTGGGAGTCAACCACCACGGCCAATTGATACTTTTTGAATGTGGCCTTATATCAAATGAGCACACAGATACATTTGTGTGGTTGTTCGAGTCGTGGTTAAGGTGTATGTCAGGACGAGCTCCTAATGCGATTATAACCGACCAAGATAGGACACTGAAAGCAGCAATAGCAATAGTTTTTTCGAGGGCCAAGTATAGATTTTGTTTATGGCACATTTTATTCAAATTATCTCATAAGCTGGGATCTTATTCACAATATGACAACTTTAAAAGCCCTTTATTAAATTATATATATGACTCTTTGAGCTATCAAGAATTTGAAGAAATGTGGCACAACATTGTTCAAAGCAATGGTTTAACAGACAGTGCTTGGTTGAGTAAGTTGTATGAGGAGCAGCATCAATAGGTACCTGCATATGTGAGAGGTACGTTTTGGGCTGGAATGTCCACAACCCAGCGTAGCAAGAGTATGAACGCATTTTTTTATGGCTATGTGAATGCAACCACACCATTGAAGAAGTTTGTTGGGGACTATGATAATGCTTTGGCTAGGATGGTCGAGAATGAGAAGATAGCTGATTTTGGTTGATTCCAATGAAAGATCCCTTGCATTACGGTCAATGAAATTGAGAAGCAACTTCAAGAATTATACACGAATGTCAAGTTCAAAGAGGTACAAATAGAGCTTAGGGAAACTATGAAGGTTTAATGATTTGTGTAACAATCATAGTGAAATTGCTTTAATTGCTTCAAAGGATCATGAGACTTACATAAAGTGGAAGAATCATATGCGCAAGTTTAAGGAGGTAGAGTTGAGTCAGAACAGTACAACGAGTGAGTATGCTATGTGTCAGGATGGTCCAAGTGAAACCAAACAACAAAATCATGGGGTTCGTAGTCCTGCTAGTATTAAAAGTAAGGGTAGGCCTCCATCCAAACAGCGAGTCTCTACAGTGGAGACAATACTGAAAAATAAAAGAAAAAGTCAAAAAAGAAATAAGATAGATGAGGTATCGTAAAATTGTGCAACTAGATTATCATGTCCAAGCATTTCCTCTAACACTCCACTAACAGTTTTTTTTGTGATCTGCAGGTGAAGGACATACATGCTGGAGTAGGGAGTCAAGATACTATACTTACCCAACCATAAGTACTCTATAATATTGAAATTTTAATGTAATTAGGTGGTTGGACAGTAATTTTGGGATTTGAATGTAACTTTGGGGTTTAAATGTATATTTTGGTAATGGCAGTGGAGACAACTTATTTTGGTATTTAAATACTGATTCAACAAGCATAGTACAACTTCCATAGTACAAAATCTCTTTTTTATTTAAGCATTACGAATTCTTGTACAACTTGCGCAGCTACAATTATGTCTTACATACTTGATAGCAAAATACTTTGTCAACAACTGCTAACATTACAACTCAAAGTACTTGACAATTGCTAACATTACAACTCAAACAACTACCATCCTTAATACAACTTGTAGAAACATTATGGGCCACCTTATAGGAACTGTTGCTAGTACTGCTACAACTACCAACAGAGCATTTAACATCATCAGCATAATTTGATTCTAAGTTTGCAAATGAACACCCCACAGTGTCAGTTTGTCTTATCCTTGCAACGTCCACTTCAGGAATTCCAATTGGTCAGCACAGATTCACGCATCGAACACAAATAAAAGCCCTGCATGCAAAAGCAAAATCTAACTCAACCTCACACTCTTTATGAGACTGAAAATGGAACTATTCAGGTTTAACAAATAAATAGCAATCATGTCCAAGGAATTTAGATAAACTCGATCCACCTGCCAAGAAATGAGAAAACAAGGAATGTGTCCAAAGGAAAGAAAGAAGAAGCAATCAATCCAACCAAAAAATTTTTATTCCACTCAGTGAACAAAACAATGATGTACAACAATATCAACATGTGAACCACTAAAAGACACAAGCCTTTTAACACACTGATTCAACATGTGAACCACACAAATTCAACAGAGACACATGAAGCCTTAAACACACAAATAACAAAGTTCAAGGTGATTTCAAGTCCTAGGAAATAAATTACTTGTGGAAAGAACTAGTTTAGGGTCTACCAAGTACAGAAGATTTCGATCATGTGCAATTTCCTCTACATATCCATCAATTAGTCTACCAACATTCAACAGCGAGCCAAGTTCCACCACATGTATTCTCGGCCCCCTTCTCACTTTTCTCAACATCCACATCCCAGTTAAAATTTTCACTCTTCTCATTTATTCAGTCAGCAAATGAATTTTCTATTTTTGTTAGAGTTACATACACTTGAAGGTGTTTTTGTGGAGCATATATTATACGCTGTATTTCTAAATTTTGATAACTTTGTATTTCTTATATGGGGATTGTACGTTGTTCAATTAGTGGACTCTGTCTTGAACAATAAGTTTCTCTTATTCGTGCAATTTTTTTTTTCTTTTCTGATCATAATTTAATAGTCCAGAAAAAAAAAATGAAAGAAAGAAAGAAAGAATCTTATGCTTTTTTTTTTTGTTTTTTGAATAAAATATCAGTATTTCATATATGAACTTCCTGCATACATCTTCTATCATTTTCCAGACTATTAATAATGAAATCTAGAACTTCTTCTATCCAAACTTTTTCCTCAACTAAGTATAAGGCAGCCTTTGCCAAATTGTGAGCAACAAAATTCTTTTCCCTATAATCAAACTGTAAAAGCCAACCCTTCCTATACTTGAAAACACTCCTAATGTCATCAATTAAAGGACCAACAAAAGACATATTTTCTTCTTCACACTACACAGCCATGTTGACTTCCTTTGCATCTCCTTCGAGTCTACCAAGTACAGAAGATTTCGATCATGTGCAATTTCCTCTACAAACCCATCAATTAGTCTACCAACATTCAACAGGGATCCAAGTTCCACCACAAAATTCTCAGCCCCCTTCTCACTTTTCTCAACATCCACATCCTAGTTAAACTTTTCATGCATACAAAATTGATTTAAAATGCATTGCACAACTCAACATCACATACCGTAATTTGGGGTTGTGGGCGACTGTACTGGGTTGATTTTTCTACAAGAAAGATGGTTGCACTGGGAGGGTCATGGTCTTCGGTGGTGGTGAGGAGAGTGGCAGAGGAGGGGGCTTCCGTGCGTTGTCAGCAGAGGAAAGTCACCACCGTTGGCGGCGCTGAGGAGAGTGGCCTTCGTAAGGGTAAGGGGGGAGGAGGGAAGAGGCACGAGTTGGAGGGGAGAAGGGGAGAGGGAAGAAAAAAGGAAGGAAAAAAAATAGAATAAGAGAAAGAGACGTCGGGGAGAAAGGGAAAAAAGAAAAAAACACGTAGCACACTATAAGTGTGCCACATCTGTTTGTGGGATCCCTTTGTATCTATAGTATTTTTCCATACGTTTATGCTAGAATGGAAGGGAAGAGGGGATCTGATAATGATAAGAGATTTTTTTAACGTAAAGTCAAGAAGATGACATAAAATAAGAATTTGACTTTAACAGGAAGAGAGGCTACGGAAAGAAGGAGGTTGCTTCAGCTTAGGATTAATAAAATGCATCGACATTTCTCATCAGTGTTAGTTGAATAGTCATTCAGATAGAATAATTCAACTATTCCTTTCCTCAAATAAGCCTTAATATTTTTGCTAAAAGTTGTTATTCTAAATTGAATTATGGCACCTGAATTGTGTGTAGTGTAAAAACTTTCAAATAAAATTATTGTTTTTTATTAATGAGTTATACTAGGCTGCCACCCAGCAGTAACTGCTAGGCATGCTGCCTAAACAAAACTCATCTTTTTTATTTTTCCTTTTCACAGTTTTTTAACATTTTTAAATATTTAAAAAAATAATAATAATAAACTAATAGTCACTTCCTTAAATAGTAAATAAAAAACATTAAATACATAAAGAGTAAAAAATGAGGAAACAAAATGAGAGGTGATACTAACATTATTCTTTTATTAATATTTTGAACACTCCACAGTTGCCAAATGTTTCTTTTTCCCAACCGTTGCACTCCCTAAAATACGGTTAAGAGACCCGCCCATATTTCCTTCTTTTTTTTCTCAATTGAGCTCTACCTCGGATTTATACCTCAAAATTGGTTTTAATTTCACTGCCACAACCCAAACAAGACGAGCAAACAAATTAAACCACAACCCAAATAAAGATTTTTTTTTTCTTGTGCATCAATTTTTTTTTTCGAAATTTGAGAAATCCATATGTTTGTTGTGGCAAATGAAAATCTTGATTTGGCAGTGATGTTTGAGATAGAAATCCACGATGTTTGCATGTTTCAGGATACTTCTTTAGTGAATCACTGGAAATTCTAAGTTTTTGCTGTGTTTTCAAGCATTTCACGATGACGATGAGTTCCGTATCAGAGCATTCTATGAAAGAGTATGAAGGATTTACCGGTACAAATGTAGTTGCTAGTAGGGTTGTTTTTGAACAAACGACAAATAATAATGGCAAGGGGGAAGGTAAAGGGACCTGATTTTTCCCCTCTCCGATTGCTTCATTTGCATGCTTTTTATTTCGTAAACCAACTTTTTCCTACTGATTTTCCTTTCGCCAGCCAAACAGCGAGCAACGTTGGTGGAGTGGTTGAATAACACTCTCCTTGATGTTATCTTACCATCGAATGCATCAGATGAAGACTTGAGAATGTGTTTGTGCCGGATATTGATAAGCTCAGACCCGGCTTTGTGAGTGAGGTTGTCAAAATGTTCTTTTTCTTTTCATTCTTCTCTTTTTATTAAGATTTATGATGGATGCTGGATTCTCAATCTTAACTTTCATTTTCCATTCCAGGAAGGTGATTACAATTGTTCTTCAGCTTCTTTAGAAAATATTAAAAGGTTTATGTCTGCAATGGACGATTTGGTGATGCCCACTGCCCAAATTCGAGATGTCAGATCTAGTGAAGGTACTAGTCTATTTTTCAATGATTTTTGCAAGTCCCATGCAATCATCTTGAAAATATTGTGAAAATTGTGAGACCCACCATCAAAAAGTACATTATAGTGGATCTTTTTTTTTTCAAAAGGCTTGCACAGGACTTAAACACTTTCGATTTTTTTTTCTTTTTTTTTTTTTTTTTAGAAAGAGTCGAGGCCCAATGTCCAATAACGACCTCTTCCCAAATTTATTCCAAAAACCCCACTTATGGCGGAGAAACACCTTGGTAACAACATAACTCGAGGGATTAAAAATACAACAATAAACACGTCCCCAAACAAATCACGTCAACAGACTAAACAAAGACCAAAAAACACCTCAAAACCAAAATAGAAAGGACCCAGCTAAAAAAAAATTCCGAAACCATTCCAGATTCCCAATCAACTTCCAACCAATCTTAGTGCCAGTAAACCCAGTGCATCAAGTCTAAGAAAGCCCCTCAGCTTTCCTGGCAAACCATCACTCGGACAGAACCTCCGGGACATTCCCTCTTCACCTAACCTTGCTAGGTAGTCAGCCACTTGGTTCCCCTCTCTAAATTGATGAACCACCTCATAATGTAGTCCATCTAATTCCTTCATCAAATCATCCCAGCAATCCCATAGATACCATAAACTACAACATCTCTTATTCAACCAATCAACCACAATCCTAGAATCACATTCCAGGATCACATGCGTACAAGCCACAGCTTTACACAAACGAACTCCTTGCAACAATGCTCTTAACTCTGCCTCGTTATTGCTCCTGTAGCCATATGGATCTGAAAACCCAGCCTTGATCTTTCCCCTGTGATCCCGTATCACTCCACCCCCACCACAGTTTCCAGGATTTCGTCGACAACTACCGTCAACGTTAAGCTTCCACCACCCACAAGGAGGTTTTAACCACGCAACAGTTTGAACTTTCTGTACTGCACAACCTTGAATCGGAATATCCATGGCACTCAAGATCTGATAATCAACTTGGGAGATCTTTAATGCACTCAAGTCACCTACCAAGGTACCAAGCCAAAACCGAATTGACCTCCAAACTCCTACATGATTTTCTTGCACATCTTCCATCCGAGCTTTGCATCGCCGTCTCTATAAACACCATGTAATAATACTCGGAATTAAGCCAATTAAAACACCCTGTTGAGTACCTTTCTTTGCACAAGTAAGCCAAACCTCCACACGATGCCACCAATTATTAGTATTCATACACGAAACGCCCAACGCCATGGACGCAATACGCCACACTTGCTCTGCAACCTTACCCGTAGCCAATACATGGTCTAATGTTTCTGTTTGAGGGGATGCACAGCAGTCACATTTAGACGCTAATTCAATACCACGGGACTGCACCTTCTCATCCACGGCAAGACAATTAAATCTCGCACGCCATATGCAAACTGAAATCTTCTTCTTCTTCGGCAGAAGCTTATTCCAGACCCAATCCATCCATGCAATCCGATCTCCTCTTACCCCGATAAATTCCAAGGCTATTGCTGTGGTGAATCTCCCATCTTTCACAGATGTCCACACGAGGACATCTTGCCCTGACCTTCCAGCAGAAACTATTCGCATTAATGCCTCCGATAACTCCTCTCCAACTAGCTGTGCAAGCATTTCCGCATTCCATCTATCCCAAATCCAGACATCTTTAATCACCATTGACGGCAAAGGAACTCTCTCTACCATCTGAGCTAATGGTACTTCCGAAAACCAACGGTCAAACCAAAAGGAGGCCAGTCCCTCCTGAATTTTTATTTTAGACACAGCACACACATCAGGCATAACAGCCATAATGGATTTCCAAAGTCTGGAACTATTCCTCTGCACCTCTATCAAAGATACATGTTGCCCTCTACCATACTTAGACAGCAGAAAACGAGACCATAGTGACTCAGTTGATAGGAGGCACCAAGCCATCTTCATATGCAGTGCTCGGTGAAGCTCTGAAAAATCACTTAGCCCCAACCCTCCCTCTTGGACAGGCTTACAAATTCGAGACCACGCACACCACTTCATTTTTGCTCTTCCATTTTTCTCCCCCCAAAAGAAAGTGGAGAAAATGGAATTTATCTTTTTTACCACATTTTCGAGACCTCCAGAACAGCCATAAGATGAGAAGTCATACTTGAAAGAACATGTTGTAGCAAAATCAAATGCCCCCCTTGGGACAACAGCTTTGCTTTCCAACCTGCAACCTTTGCTCTAACTTTTACTATCAACTAGTCCAAATGACAAGCTTTAAGGCCACCTTGCACCAGCAGCACCCCCAGATACGTCGTAGGAAAATTTCCCTCTGCAAAACCAGTTAAATGAGCCAAATCCCGTCTTCGAGCATTACTAATAGCAGTTGAATATAAAATGGCAGATTTGTCTCTATTGATGCGTTGCCCAGACCATCGCTCATAAATAGCCAACATAGAGCCAAGTCAACGTAAAGATCGCTTCTCTCCATTAAGGAAAATTAAAACATCATCAGCATATAGCAAGTGTAACACCAAAGGAGCCCCCACAGGATGATAGAACTTACCAATCCGCCCATCATCAAATTGTTTCCGCAGAAGCCTTGATAAAACTTCCTACATCAAAATAAAGAGATACGGCGAAAGAGGATCCCCTTGCCGAAGTCCTCGAGTAGGTTTGAAAAAACATTTATACGAACCATTCATCATCACAGAAAACCAAGTAGACGTTATACACTCCTTAATCAAATTACAGAATTGACAACAAAACCCAAAGCCATTAAGAACATTCATCAAAAACTCCCAATGAACCCTGTCATATGCATTTGCCATATCAATTTTAACCATAACATTTCCTCCTAAAACTTTCTTCTTCATACCATGGACCATTTCCTGAGCGAGAGCAATGTTCTCAAAAACACTACGACCTGGGATGAAAGCTCCTTGTTCTAAAGAGATCAGCCTTGGCAAAATAGCAGTCAACCGAACCACTAAAATCTTAGAAAAAATTTTATACGCCACTGAGTATAGGCAAATAGGCCTAAATTTATCAAAACTCTTCAGGTCGGGAACTTTTGGTATCAACACAATATATGAAGCACCATAAAATTTAGGAAGAGAGACACCTGAAAAAAATTCCCTAGCCGCCTCCACCACATCCTCTTTCACAATATGCCAACAAGAAATATAGAAAGACGATCCGAAGCCATCTAGGCCCGAGCTGCTATGCTGCGGAATAGAAAACACTGCATTTTTTACTTCCTCTTCTGAAGGTAAATGGCAGAGTTCAGCATTATCTTCCAGAGATATAGCTGATGAAAGCAACGTCCTTAACTCAGCCTCCTCTATGGTCGATTTTTCAATGAGAAAACATTGGAAAAAATTCAGCGCCCCCACATGCACCTGCTCAGGAGATGCCAACAACGTTCCATCATTTAACTGCATCCTCGTAATAATCGATCCATGCCGATGCTGAGACACCACCGCATGGAAAAATTTTGAGTTACGATCACCCTCCTTCAACCAGCTCTTCTTAGCAACCTGAGCCAGCCGAGTCTCTTCTCGTTTTTTCCACAAATCTAACTCCATCTTCGTAGCTAAAAACTCAGCATCTGTAGCTTCCGAAAATCTGTCAATTTCTCTTCCAGAAAAAGAATATGATTCTCAACTCTTCCAAAGACATTTTTGTTCCAGGCTCTCAAATCTAGTTTAACCCTTTTCAACTTAGCTGCTAATTTTGTTAAACCCGAGCCCCACGTTGGCTGATCCCAAGCACTTTGTACCAGAGAATGAAAAGAACCATGAGAACACCACATTTTTTGGAACCAAAAAGGGGAGGGACCGTACCTGGTATCAACACACTCCACTCTAAAAACCATAGGACTATGATCCGAGGTCCTTCTTTTCATATACTCTACTTCCGATCTTTGAAAAAGATCTGTAAAAGCCATATTCATAAATGCTCGATCGAGCCTAGCCCATTTACTCGCAAGTCCTCCATGCCCATTGCACCAGGAGAGGCGATTCCCACGATATTGGACTTCCATAAGACCACATGTATCAATCCATTCATTAAATTCATCCATAGCCTGAGCAAGTCTGGGTCTCCCTCCCATTCGTTCACTATCAGCACGGATGATATAAAAGTCTGCAAGAATAAGCCATGGGGAAGAACACTGACGGTAAGCCACCAAACTTTCCCATAAAAATATTCGGTTCACATGGTTGCATTTAGCATAAACGAATGTTACCAAAGTCCTCACATTATCAACAACCACCCATCCCGTAATCATCCGATTGGTGGAACTTACCACCTCCATAGTATAAGCACCACGCTAGAGCACCTAAATTTTCCCTCCCGCTGCTCATTACAAACATATCCATCAAAGCCTAACAAACTTACAAGCTGCTGCAATTTTTGCTCTGTTGCAAAAGGCTCAAACAGAGCGACAAGCATACCTTTATTATTCCGAATCAAATTACGCAGAATCCTACTAGAACTACCCAACCCTCTGATGTTCCACGCGATGACGGACTCAGTCATAGATTCAATTTTGTAGTGCGAGTCGAAACCCGCTGAGATTGTCGCACAGCCTTATTTTTTCCTTTGATGCTAGATGCAGAGATGTTCAGATTCTTAGACTCATATCCTTTCTACTTGGCCAATCCAGAGAGTTTGCCTTCGTCCTCACCCTCAGTACAATATATAGGATCACGTAGCTCCTCTATCATATTCCTCGCCTCCTCAGCCACGACTACCCCTGTATCCGCTGGCTCTTTAATTATAATGCCCTGCAATATCCTCAGAACTCCTGGCATCATTAAGCTCCTCAATCACAGGTGTCACAACTGCCTCCACTACCACCACAGGATCCTCAACCAACTGAGGTTGCAAAGACACCGCTGGAATGTTCTCACGCACAGGGCTAGCACCCATGGCCACATCCTCCACCACCAACACACTCTTCATATTACTAGAAACCGTGATGACCCCACTTTGGATTAAAGGCAACACTACAACCTTCTCTACATCACTTGTACCCTCAACAGGTTCTGGTTGCGAAAGCACCGACTCTTCTATGAACTCCTGCATGTCATCCCCCCTACGACTCATCTCCGCTTTCTCCCCCACAACCAAAGATGGGTCCACCTTCTCTTCAAAGCCTTCCTTCTCCTGTCCACCACGTTCATGCCCTTCTTGGTGCTTTCCTAGCTTTTGCTTCTCTTGCCATTTTATCCTCTCACTCCTAGCACCCCCTTTGGTCTCCTCCCTTACTCTACGCACTGTCCCTTCCCCAGCCCTACAAACCACCCCAAAATGACCTTGTTGCCAGCACTTGGTACAATAAAAACTTGGCCTTTCATAGTGCACCTCCTGCCAAAACTTTTTATGAGACACCACTATAGGAAAACCCTTCACTGGCTCATCAGTCAAATCAATCTCCACGCATATCCGCGCCCCAGTTGCTTGAGATCTATGTAAAGTTGTATTATCCACCCCCAAAAATCTGCCAAACCTAGTAGCCAATATCTACAAAATATCAGTGCGATACAAATGCATGGGAAGACCAGGAAGAAATATCCACTGAGGCGCCAACGATGATTCTTTACGTAAATCAAAATCTTTTGTCCACCGGAAGAGCCGAAACACTGAGCCAGCAATCAAACGACCCTCTTGGGCCCATGCATGAACGAAATCTCTCTCCGATTGCAGCTTCAGTAAAACATGATGATCATCCATCACACTTACCGTCGGAATCTCCAGTAACCCCCAGGATTTTATGATCGCCAGCCGTATGTCATCAATTGTGGGCCTGAGACGCATAAACTTCAAGACCAGAGCAAACCTAAACTCCTCAGCCACTTTTTTCATTTCTGGTTTCGTAAAAATAAAACCAAGCTCACCATCCACATCAACTGGATATCTCATCGGAACTTTGAACATGGGAGGCGTCTCTCCCTTAAAGACCATCTGAACAAAGGACAAAGTGCCCCCATCCCCACCAACCACCCCCTCCAGAGAGGAGGACGCCGCCATGGGTAAAACCCTAGGCAAAAGGTAAGAAACGCCCAAGAAAAGAAAGACCGAAAAATACGGAGAAAAATATTAGGGACCTATGGCCACTTTGAGATATACACACAAGACGGTTCTTAGCAATGGATTAACAACTCCTAATGTACATGCTCAAAATTAATGTGAGAGTGAGGCTTTGATAATTTGCTATATACTACACTTTTATTCCCCTTTCATCTCACTACGTAAATGTGACACTTTTCATCACTCTTGCGTCATCTTTATATACTTTCTTAAAAGAAAGTTCAAAAGTTGATAAACAATGTCATTTCATCATAGTGGGATGAAGGTGCAGTGTATAGCAATTTTCTTTTTCTTATGCATGTCTGCTTCTTCTAGTTGGCCTTTGCTTCGAAATGTTCCTTTCTCTATGTCTCACACACACTAATGAGTTTTATGCAGGGATCTATGAAGAGTGTTATTGAATGCCTTGCAACCCTTCAAGCGCAATTTATGCCAAATGTTGTTGTAGACAATTTTTCACTTACCAGTCTGATAACTAATTGCGGAAGCCCTCATGGGGATGCATCCTCCAGTGGACATTTATCTCAATTATCTGGAGAAAAGAGGCAGAAACTTGTATCTAACTCTGATTTTCAAAATGGTTTGAGCAATCCTGTCATGTCAGGTATAGTTGCCTGTGTGCTTGTGTTTATGAGGTCTTTCAAGAATTGCATGCTTGCAGCTACTCAAAACTGATCATAAATAAATGCCCACCTGATTTATTGCTGTGATTCTATGATGCTTATTTCCCTATGTTTAAAATTAGCCATAAGGCTGATTTTCTTTCATTTGTTAAAGCTGACTAAATTCTGCATTCTTTTTTGTTTATCCAATTAGTTGATGTTGCATGTTTTCTCCCCTTGCACAGGGCCATCAGTTGCATTAAAGAATCAGGCTGGGCAGAAGTACCATGAAGTGTTTGAACTCAAACCAGGGCGATTCGAAGACCTTTCTCTTGCTAAATCTTCAGAGATGATGAAAACAAACTGTTTGGATGTAACTTCTTGAGATCTCTTTTCTTCCCAAGAAACCTTGACATTTGGTCAGGTCTAAAAATCTCTTTTCATGACCAGTGTCTCTTGTTGCAGAATGCCCCAACTCAATCCCTATTAAGTGTTATGAATGGAATACTAGTCAAGCATTAGAGTAATTGAAGCCCTAGCATTAGGAACTAGTGAAGAGGGCCAGGTATGGTGAACAATACAAGTCAAAAAGTTGAAACTAGACTGGTGTACATTAATATCTCTGTTGTGTGGGATTGTGTATATTTTCTTATATTTGGCACTACATTTTCTTTACTAAATTATAGTTGTTCATAACAAATTGTTATGGACCAACTTGAGCTTATAAAGCTACAATCCATAGACAATGAATCATGTGTTCTGTAATCTTAAACTCTAAATGGCTATATCCTTTGATGTACAAATTTCTAACTTATCCATAGAGGCTTTAGTAGTTTATTTGCAAAAACATGTAGAAAAGAATATGTTGTTGTCCACATCTTGCAAATAACTTCATAGAAGAGATTTTTGCAGACGAATCAAACCAAAATGGAGGAAAGGAAGAAATTTGATGAGGAGGATTTTATATTGAACGGATGGAAGAAACGGATCACAACAATCTTGAGCTTTCAGCATTGAAGCAGGAACTGGAAATTACCAAAAAGACATGTGAACTGCGATGCATGCATGTGGAAAGAGAAGCTAAGAATTCCAAAATAGAGTTTGAGAAGAGGTTAAAAGAATTTGAGTGCTTGTTAGAAAATTCCCAAAAAAAGGTGAAAGAGCTTGAGTCATATTCTGAATCAAAATGTCAGATGTGGAACCAGAAGGAGCAAATCTACCAGAGAGTAGTGAAGTTTCTGTCTGATGTACTGCAGGTGTGCATTTAGATGATGATCTTGTTTCATCATTGAATGTAGTGATGTGTTTTACATCAAACATCATTGAAATAACAGGAACTAAGGTTGGCTTCAACATCCATTCGACAATAAATTTTGAAAGCACTAAATAGCTATCCAGAGGAATTTAATTGCTTAGGTGGGAATAGTTAAATAGAAATTAAATATTTTATGTTGATTATGAATGGTAGGTTCTCATAAATTAACTTCACATTTCTCAGGAGTAAAGCTCAAAGTATTAGCAAATGCAACTGAAAACTATTACACAGTTCTTGCTGGAAATCGAAAGATTTTTAATGAGATACAAGAGTTAAAAGGTGCCACTACTTAATTTCACTTCAAGAAATGTTTAGCTCACAAAAATATTTCACAAAAGTAAAGTTCACAAACTGATGTGATTGTAAAGCTCTTTTCACTGTGTAGCATATCCAGCAACATCAGTTTATGAACTTTAATTTTGTGTGATATCTTTGTGAACCACTTCTCTTCGGTTTTGTCGCTCGTATGAATACATTTCTAGACATGAAATCTGAATTTTCGTTTGCAGGAAACATTAGAGTGTATTGTCGGATAAGGCCTTTTCTAGATGAAAAGAGAGAAGCGGGAATTCATAGAATATGTTGGGGAAAATGGGGAGTTGGTTATTGCCAATCCCAAGCTGAGAAAAGAAAACCATGTTGTTTCTGGGGGCTGCAAAATAGACAATAGTGAGAGAAAAGTTTGCTTCAAGGCGCGTTACAATGTCGCTTTCCTTAAGACAATATTCGCCCCCACCAATAACGGTATGCACAAGGGTTACAAGCGAATTTGCCTCCAAGATACAATGAAGCCTAGAACAAGTCTGTTTGTCTAACTGCGTTATGCACACACGAAATTAGACCCCGAATACCCTTAGATTTTGCTATTCAACCAAGAAATTAAAAATATGTTCTCTCGAGAACAAACAGATTCTAACAAGTTTTGAAGAAGTGAAAAATTTAAGAGAGAGAGAGAGAATTCGAAATTCTTATGGGGTACTCAAATGGCAGGCCAATGGGTCTATTTATAGATGGCCAAAAGTTGTGAACGAAAAGTTATGACTCTTCGTTTTGCTAAAAACTGTTCAGAACAGGTACATATATTGTGCCTGTTGCCATGTGGTCCAACGGTTGCCTTGCTTCCTCTTCACCTGAATAGCACCGGTTTGAATCTTGAGGCGTGCGGTTTGGCAATTTTATTTTCCCATTTTGCCAAGCATTGCAACACCTCCAAGCACCTCATGCGCGCGCGCCACTTGCCCATCCGTTGCATTGCATGAGAGCCTCACACATGCATGCCTCGGTCTGGCCGCATGCCTCTTGGTGAGGCTTCTTAAATCAATTAAAAACCCCAACTTGACATGGGGATGACTTGAACTCCATCCCTACAGTAATCCAAAAACATAAATACCACTCAACCAGTTAATGGCTTGTAATGCTTGTGTAGACCCAAAATTTTATAACTCATAAATATTCCACATCTTCTCTCTTTCCAAAATAATTCACAACTTCCAAAATCAACTCAAAAATATTATTAATAAATATAATATATAATTAAATATTTTGAAAATATTTCCAACAAACTATCGTTTGTTTAAATTTGATCAGATATTATGCCCTACTGCAACTCAAGGTTTTTATCACTCTCTCCATCTTCCTTATATTTATTGTTTCCCTAATAGTGTGTATGGGTATTGCCTAATTGATTGAGTTATTCACATGGTCGGCTCAATACAAAATGAGGCTGCAAAATATTAAAAAAAAAAAAAAAAAAAAAAAAAGGCCTAGGCCTAGGGGGAGGTTGAGTTGGGCGGATTTAGCAGATCTGGGCGCTGAAAAGTGCAGTGGTGTTCCTTGTGTACTTGTAAAAAGCGTGGAAT
>QEOT01007741.1:44933-69933 GCA_003123785.1 Pterocarya stenoptera | reverse complement strand
TAAACGTGAGTAGTCTTAGGTTGCATTTGGATAGTAACGTCATCTCAGATATATATTCCGATTTTTAATTACTATATTCTATTCTTAAGCAAATCCATTCTCCTTAATTAATTTACTCAGTTTGATTGCGCTTTCAAAAGGAAGTGACACTAATGAGATAGATTATTCAGTACTCACTTTGAAAACAAAAGGAAGTTTATAGATAAATTGAAAACAAAATCTATCTGTAAGTTTATTTTTTACACTCTCAATAAAGATGTTGGAATAAGTACTGAATGTGATAAAATTTACAATGGTCCCACGTTAAGAAATCCCAAAAGTCAAAGCTCATTGGGGAAATTAATTATTAATGGGTATTCAATCGGAGTTCGAGTCGGATTTAGAAGAATTCGACTCCAACTATGTCGGTACTCACCCCTAGATTAGGTTAGGGGTGCAAAAAATATGAAAAATTTGTTAAACCAAACTGAACAGGTCTCATACCAGTTCTTAAGAATCAAAACCGGTCTTAAACTGGTGCGATACCGGTTTTCATATTTTGAAAACCGGTTAAAACCGAACCAAACTGATATATATATTTATAATATTTTATATTATATTATATATATTATATGTTAAATTGTTAATTCATATAACATGAATTCTAATCTTATTATTCAAGTCATTTAATCTTATAACATAAAATTAATATAGCATGTAATATAACATAAAATTTTAATCTTAAACATAAAATTAATATTAAGTAATTAATATAACCTAATTTTAATATATACATATATATAATATCAATGATAAATACATTTTTGGCATAATAAATTATAATATATATTCTTTTTGTAAACACATTTTTACACATTTGATCATATATACTCATATAAAAAGTCTAGAACTTATATAGACTATAGTTAAATTCAATACTATACTAGTATGTATTAATTATTATAAAATAATACACTTACACTATAATATAAATAGACTAATAGTTTAATATATGTAAACATAATATTATTACTAACATAGATAATCCATAAAACCGAAAAAACCAGACCGAACTAGACTAAAACTGAAAAAACTAAAAGTTTATGTTTCGGTATTGATTCAGTCTGATATCGGTTTTGATTTGGTTCTAAAGAATGTACAAAATTGGACGATTGGTTACACCCCTAGATTGGGTAACGGTTATGAAGCAGGGGCAAAAACGGGTGGCATTGAATACGGAGTGGGTAATTTGAATGGAAACTACTCACTTCAAAATACTGAATTCTCAGGAGGGACCTCCCAACCTCAGGGATTGAGGTGGCAGAAAATCAACAGCTGCAGTTACTGTGGGAGAAACCCACAATAAGTGAGACATGAAAAAGAAACTTGCTCGGGAAGATGAACATGGATCTATGCCACTGAATTCCGAAGGAGATATTTTAGGCTGCATTTGGATGCTCAACTCATCCCAACTCATCTCAACTCATCATTACACCTTTTTCAAATTCCAATACAAAATATAATAAACAATTCAACTTTTTCAAATCCCAAAACAATTTTAATATTAAAAAATAATATTCTAACAATATTTTATTATCTCAACTCAACTCACTTCAACATCCAAACTCACCCTAGTTGACTTGGGCCACCAAATGAAAAGCAAGGACCGGTATGAGTTTAGTCAGGAAGAGGGCCCACTTGTAACGTTGATCCAAAGTGGAACTGGGTTAGGGGGCCGAAAATGAAAGAGAAAAACAAAGTCTGTTAAAACCAAAGCCCAAAAGCAAGCTACTTGCTCTGGAGAAACAGCGACGAAGAAACGGGAAGCTCCTGAGATTGAAGATGACTTGCAGAGAACCCCAAAACGTGTGCTCGTACAGAGGACGAAGTATGCATAGTTTGTTGATGACCAAACAAAGAAATCGGCGGTGGCTGATTCACAGCCCCGCCGGGAGCCATGAAAACCTTAAGCTGGAATTCTCCGTGGGTTTGGAGAATTCGTACACTTCGTGACATTGTCAAGAAGGAAGATCCTGAAATAATATTCCTTCAAGAAACAAAATTGAAGGCCAGAGCTATGGAAACTTGTAAGTTTCGACTTGGTTTTGTGAATTGTTTGTCTGTTGATTGTAGTGGTAGAAGTGGAGGTCTTGCATTACTGTGGAAGGAAAATATAAATTTATCTAGGCTTAGTTATTCGAAATTCCATATTGATGCTTTTATTAAAAATGATATTGATCATACTAAGGATTGGTACCTTACGGGTGCTTATGGTCACCCTGATACTACCTATAGAATGGAAACATAGAATTTAATTAGATCATTGTCTCGGCTGGATGGACAGGCATGGTTGGTATTTGGGGATTTTAATGAAATCTTAGACCAAACTGAGAAATGGGGAGGGAGAAATAGACCAGAGAAACAGATGCTTGATTTTAGAGATGTTCTCACTGACTGTGCTTTAAGCGACTTGGGGTTCCTAGGTTCTAAATATACCTGGTGTAATAGGAGAGAAGACAAATAGAATTAGTGAGGGGTTGTACCTGGGAGGTTGATTAGAGATAATGTCTTGGTGGCGTATGACTTAATCCATTATCTAAGGTAGAAGAGAGTAGGGAAGAAACGTTACATGTCACTAAAATTAAATATGAGTAAAGGCTATGACAGGGTAGAATGGGATTTCTTGGAGAAGATACTGCAGAAGATAGGCTTTGCTAGTAAACTGATCCAGCTAATCATGAGGTGTGTTCAATCTGTTTCTTTTTCTCTTTTGATTAATGGTGTACCAACTGACCCTATAATTCCTGCCGAGGATTAAGGCAGGAGGATCCTCTATCCCCTTACTTATTTTTGTTATGTACTGAGAGGCTCATAAGCCTGCTAAAAGAAGCTAAAGGGAAACTTCGTTATAGGAATTAGAATCTGGAGAGGTGCTCCAAGACTAAATCATCTGCTCTTTACAGATGATAGTGTCATTTTCTGTAAAGCAGATGGCAGAAATATCCGATTCTTGCTGAAGAAGTATGAACTTGCCTCAGGTCAGAAAATTCATAAGGAAAAAACTGCTATGGTTTTCAGCAGGAATGTCACAGAGGAAGTAAAATCTGACATTATGGCTATGTGGGGGTGCTAGTGATGTCCAGCAGTATGAAAAATATCTTGGTTTACCTACTATGGTTGGCAGATCACAATCACAAGCTTTTGCTGAGATTAAACAGAATGTTTGGCAGAAGCTACAGAGTTTGAAGGAAAAACTTTTATCTCAAGGAGATAGGGAAGTGCTTATTAAGGCAGTGGCACTAGCTATTCCTACTTATGAACTGAATTGGAGAATATGATGTCACGTTTTTGGTGGGGTCAAAAAAGAAATGAGAGAAGAATTCATTGGATTAGTTGGGAACAAATGTGTGAATCTAAATTCAGAGGTGGGTTAGGTTTTCGAGACCTGAGAACTTTTAATAATGCTCATTTGGCAAAATAAGGGTGGAGAATCTTACAAGAAGAATGTACTTTGTTGCATAAGATATATAAAGCAATGTACTTTCCGAAAGTGAGTTTTGTGTAGTCACAATTGGGCACAAACCCATCATGCATGGAAAGGTATTTGGGAAGCAAAACATATGTTATTCCAAGGCTGTTGATGGAGAATTGGTAATGGAAACTCAGTGAAGATCTGGGAAGATGCTTGGATTCCTGGGCATCAGGCTTTGCAAAAGGAAATGAGTATGAATGTGGAACATAACAGTGAAGAATTGATGGCTTCTCTCATTGACAGAAATACAATGTGGTGGGAGATAGATAAAGTTAGAGCTCTTTTCAATCCAAGTGTGGCTGCTGATATCCTGAAAGTAGTCATCAGTCCAGGAGAGTATGAAAACAAGTGGTTATGGAGAGTATCAATAAAATTTCTTATTACTTATCATAAAAAAAACAAGTGGTTATGGACACAAGAAAAGAATGGAACTTTTAGTTTTAGAAGTGCATATAGTTTTTTTAGAGATAACTCAAGAAGAAACCATGGTGAAAGTTCCAATGCTCATAGCCAAAATTAATTGTGGAAAGTGCTATGGAAGATGAGAATTCCCAACAAAATCAGAATCTTTGCATGGAGTGCTCATAACCATTATGACTTTGGTCTGCATAAATTTTGCACAAACTTTGGTCATAAAAGGTCATATTTGTTGTAGTGAGTGATCCTTAAATTAATTTCAATTTCAATTTATATAAGGAATCATGTGAATATGGTGTGCACATGTTTCTCCACAAAACTCATTCTAATGGTTACTACTAAATAAGAATGAACTGAGGAGTTTGTAGAGGCTAGAAGGGAAGTTGCAGAGACCAATGATTTTGGTATAAGAAATTTGAACACTTGGTGTTTATTGTGAATTTCTGTCACACATGTCTACCTATATGGACAAGAAAGGAAAGAGCAATTGATTTGCTCTGCTGTACATATTAAATAAATTAATACACGAGCTAAAATTAAGGAAACTAAATATGGTTGCTAAACAGAGATCAAGGAGAAACAGATTTGTTGAGTTGCTGTGATCAAGGCTGCTTTGTTGTGATCATCTATTATTTGGGACCCAGTGGGGTGGGGCACTGGGGGGTTTGATGTTGATTTAGAGCTTCTTTTGGTAAACAATTCTTAGAGCTGCAAAGTCATCAAAGCCAAAAGGTACGGAATTGACTATGAAACTCCTTAATTCAAAGTGGGAAATACTGATAATTAGAGTGACGGTATTGAGGAGCACTTCCAAGATTCTTCACTATAGTTAGCCAATGTGAATAATTTTGGTGCATATGGGTTCAGATGTAGCAACAAGATCCCCATATACATTGGTTCATGTTTTTACATAGGTGCTCACTGCAATCCTAGTTAAAGTTCATCACTTAAAAACATATCATATTATGTAGAAGCAGATTCAGGATGTTGTTTTTATGCTTCTGTTGACCTTTCATGTGGCGTCTCTCAAAGAGACTATTGCAAAAAAAGATGCGGATATTGAGCGGTTGCAATTACTTAAAGATCTCTAAAATGTGCATCCTGGCATCAATGGCGAGAAGCATGGAACTCCACAGCAAAGCCAAAAAGGAACAGTTTGGAAAGGCTTCGTTACTAAAAAATCCGCTTCTGATCATGACAATTGTTCAGAGCTCAAGCATTCTGAAGCTGATTCCCAGCAGTCCATGGATGACCTTAAGTGCCAAAATGAACTTCTCAGGCAATCAAAGGTCACTGGCGGGGACATAGGTTAGAAAGTTCCTGCAGATGCTGAGATTTTAGTATTTTGGGTTGCAGACTATGAGAGATTTGAGTGACATATCTGATGGTGGTCTTTCTATGGTAACAAGCGCTGATGGATCTGCAGAAAATGCTGAAGGCAGAAAATTGTCAGATCATCTGGAGAAGTGAGTATTCCTTACCGTTTCACTGCTCTGGTTGCTGTCCTTAAAATTTTATAGATATAAATTCAGTTGATATCCAGAAGAAAGTTAGAAAAAAAGCACTGCCTTTTCTCTGTCTGCAAAATTCTTTTCATCTCTCTCTCTCTCTCTCTCTCTCTCTCTCTCTCTCTCTTAACTCTCCATTGTTTTGACTATGTTTGGATTGGAGATGTTCTTGAAAGTTATAAAATTATAGAGAAAATTATTTAATATAAGTTTTTTTTTTTAAATATTTGTGGAAGGTGAGGGACCATAGAAAACATACTTTGAAGCTTCCTAACAGCCGACATGAAAGATTGCTTCTCTTAGCTTTGCTTCACCGACGTTATGGGCCTGTAAAAGGGAGCCCATGACTCCAAGGGCATCAAAGAGAGCTTGAGTCTAGACTTTAGATCGGAGTGTTCTGAGGCTGTGAGTCTCCTCACTGTGTGCGTCAAAAAGTGAGTTTTGTAGAGTGTTCCAAGTGAAGCCGCCGTGAGCCTCTTGAGTGAAGTGTGAAGAGCACTTCGAGTGTTGCAAGTGCACCTTGAATCAATTGCGAGTGTTTGTCTATAGGTCTATAGTCCTTAGTTGGTTGGCAAATTTGTATGGAGTCCATAGGGAATATATCTTTGGGAGATTGTTGGTGATACGGACACTTTACCACCTCCTACAGAGAACATCAAGTTACTCTGAAAGTGGCGAATTTTGGCCGGAAAATCAATGTTTGTGATCAAGACAACATCGAAGAAGATGTTGGAACACATTTGACATATCACCCCACCTAAGCATGATACATTCGAGCTTGTTTCTCAAGAAAAAAACTATATGAGACTTCGTTAGCTAATGTCTAAGATGCAACAAGAGTTCACAATTAATCAGTAAATTACTGAAGTAAAGTTTCTCTGTTGCAAAATCTTTGAATTAGATCTTTCAGCTAACGGTAATGAACACTGTATTGAGGAAGATCATTATCCATGGGTGGGTTGAGACCTAAATATATGGGATTTATCCCTTCAGTTCAAGGTTCGCCCCTTCTCTAAAAGTGCTGGAAAATCTATTGGCCAAGAGGTTGGTCTGTGTCTCACTAAAGAGCAAAGCAGAACAACTCTTTAGTGACAATAATGAGAGGTTGACCCAAAGGATTGAGGGGCTTTAAGTCAAAGAAAGAAAGATAGAGGAAAATGGCAACATTGGAGGAGCTCAAAATATAAAGTTGCAAAAGATCTGTACAATTAATTAAAATCACAACAAATTGAACTATGAATACTTCTACTTTTATGCAGGCCTAAACTAATATCCAAAGTTGCATTAACTACAGTGTCAATGTCAAAGGACTCAGTGAAGATGTCATCAAGTAGGTGAAGTTAGAGCTTAATGTTGCTACTACCAAAATGAGTACAAATGTGTAGTCTTCTAATAATTTTCCTTGGAAAGTAACTTAACATTCTATACAATTGCTCCTTTCAGCTCTTATAAGAACTGGCCGTTCTTCACTCAAGCGTCCCAAACAGTAGAAGACACTCACTGCATTCTCTCTCTCTCTCTCTCTCTCTCTCTCTCTCTCTCTCTCTCTACATGCATAGATATCTAATTGTACATTCTGTGTAGTGGTTTTTCCATGCCACGTCGTTTTGTATTTATTACTGTTCTGAGACTTTCTGCCTATTTTAGTCACTTTTGTTTTACTACAGATCTGGTTTGTATGGGAGCCATTTTTTATACCGAAAGAAAATAGATTTCTACTTTGCAATACTTATATTCCTGTTGGAAATAAAACTTCAGTTTATCGCTGACTTCTTGGAGTGTGTATAGATGCATCGATTACTCACCATGATCCATCCACTGAAAAATCGGAAGAAGACACTGCCTCTTGAAGATTCTGTACATGAGATATACTTAGAAAGTCCAACTATCATCTGTGTATCTTTTCATGATTTCCTTTATTTCTCATAACATTTTCGCATGTCAAGCATCTTGTAGAAACTCATCAAATGGGATAGATACACTCTGTAAAGTTATGTATTTAAGAAATACAATTATAATTTCTCTGTCTCATCTCTGTGATATATAGAAATTCTCAGAATTCGTTTAGTAGTTGAACATGATGCCTGAGGAAAGAGGATATACATTGCGTTCATTGATGTCCTACCAAATCAGAGGGATCCATGTCTCCATATGACCGGAAAGTTTACGACTCGGAGTTAGAATATAATTTTAAATTTTAAATTTATCTCTTCCCGTCAACCTAAGCTTTTGAGACAGGTGGTGATTTAACATAGTATCAAAGCAGAGGTAATTTCATTTAATCAAATATTCTATGTGTTAAGTCCACTTACTGAGAATGGACCTACAAAACTACTACGTTCAAAAGCAAGTATTGATGATCTAATGTAAACACTAAGATTCCAACGTAATTATGATGTTTGAATAGCATTGATTTGGTTTGGACTTAGGAGGTTGAATATTAAATCAGAAATAGACTGTTAGAGAATAATTGAAATCCATGTGAGGGAAGAAGAAACTTAAGTCAATTTTAATCTAGTATCTAATTCTGGTATGGCTGGAGTGGGAAAGAAATGAACACTAGCTCGCCTTGTGTCCAATGATGTTGCAGCTGAACATTTCAATCTAAAGGCTTGGGTCTGAGTTTCTAATGACTTAGATATTGCCAGAACAACAAAAGCGATTCTTGAATCAGTCACTTCCCAACCCTGTGACCTTAAGGGGTTGAACCATGTTCAGGTCAGGCTGACAAATGGAATTAAAAAGCAAAATCTTCTTGCTTGTTTTAGACGATCTTTGGAATGAGAGTTATGGCCTGTGAGAAACTCAGCAAGCTCCATTTAGTGACAACACTCAATGCAAATGTTGGGAAGATGATGGGAGCAGTTCACTCTTATAATCTGGAGTTCATATCAAATGATGATTGTTGGGCCATATTTGTACAGCATTCTTTGATGGACGGACGGAAGTACTGATAGTCCTGCAAACTTTAGATTAATTTGCGAGAAATTTGTGAAAAGGTGCAATGGATTGCCTTTGGCCCTTTGGCAGCAAGGACTCTTGGTGTCCTTTCACGTGGTAAAAAGCTACATGTGAAAACGTACTGAACAGAAAAATGCCGACTACACACAAACGAATAGTCGTATGCAGCTAAGATGCTTGCCTGTATCAATATGCTATCTCTACAATCTACAAAGACTGCTATTAGAAGATTGCTCTTTTTCTAAAGAGCTTGCCTGCAGAATTTAGGAACCTTATCTACCTGCGTCATTTGAATACTTCTGGATCAAAAAGTATTGGAAGGAATGCCCTTATAAGGATAAGCAATTTGACTAGTCTCCAAACAATGAGCAATTTTGTTGTGGGGGAATGCAGTACTTTCCCTTTAATAAGAGAGCCTCGAGGGACCCTCTGCATCTCAAAATTGGAGAATGTAATTGAATGTTTGAAACACAGGATGCTAAATATCCTAACTTAACTGCCTAGCAAGTTGATCTCAGTAAGCTTTCAATGGAATGGAGTCGCAATTCTGATGAATGTCATCAAGATATCTGATTGTATGAATCTACAGTGTTTGCTAGACAAGGGAGAGGAGCCTTGCTGCATGTTAGACGATATATATTGCATGATCAGGATATCAACAACATGTATAGAACCATTCTTCTCAAGCACTTCAAGATTTGGAATTGCAGGAAGGCTCTTGAACGCATCAAGATTTGGAATTGCAGGAATCCTTACCTGAGTGCCTTTACAGCCTCACCCAACTTCACCAAATTCAAGCATTTCTTCCTTCCCCGAAGAAGGATTGCCTACCAACCTCAGAGTTCTTCGCATTTACCTCCGTACGTAAGAATCTCATGTTCTTGCCTAACCGCATGCACTGTGTCTCACATCTCTTCAAGAACAAGATATAAAATGTTGTCCAAGTATTCGATCTGTTCTTTCTGAAAGTGGGTTTTCCCACCAACCTGACAACACTTGTGATGAAGGACTTGAAGATCTATAGGCCAGTGTTTGACCGGGAGCTGCAACGGCTCACCTCTTTGGCAGAACTCTTCATTCATTGTGGATGGCTGAATCTTGTCTCCTTTCTGAGAACGATAATCGGATGATAATGTAATAATTTTCATATTTTTAATGGGTTTATACTAAATTATTCAAAATAATTAATTTATTTGTTATAAGAAAATACAAATATCTTAAATTGATCCATGATGACCGGGAAATCTATTCAAGATTAAGAGAGTTAAGGGTAATAACTTAGAACATAATTGTACCCCTAATCATCGAAAGACACTAGTTATTAAAGTGATTATTCTCTCGTCAAATTATATCTTCGTCAACCTCTTTAGATTCAATATTGTTTTAGAGCACTAGTAGTGGATTCAATAAAATTATATTTTAGTCAAAATTTAGTTAAATTATATAAAAATTCACTATAGCAGATTCAATAAAACTAAAGTATTTTTAACTTTGATCATTTTCACTGATCAAATCTGTGGAGTCCAAGTTGCTAGCCATATACTATTTTGGCAAAAAAGATTTCCTCTCCCGCATGCTATTCATTTTGTGCAAGTTCACAACTCTAAAAAATTTATCATTGTCTCATTAGCATGAAGCACACAAATCTCAAATTCAACCACAAAAGACAATCAGTCTCCATCAATCATCATTTCAATGATGTGACATCATCTTACTAGAGTGTTTCAAGTCTTAGTTCTGTAATATTATGATTAGTTGATGTCAATTTTTTCTTTTAAAATTTAATATCAATGTTAGAAAATTAATATGCATTTTTTTTAATAATGAATAAATATTAAAATTATAATAAATAAAAAAGTCAAAATCAATATTTTAATAGAATAGTAATAGATTTGAAGAATCTATTATTTTATATTATTGAAAAGTGACTAGTTAAATTTATAATAGTGAATTAGGGTTGTTTGCTTTCAAAACTCTCCTCAACTCATCTCATCTTCATCATTACAACTTTTTTAAATTTCTATACAAAATATAATAATATTTTCTTTTTTTCAATTCTCAAAAAAACTTCCTAAATTTTCACACTAAAATATAATAAACAATCTTATTTTTTCAAATCCTAAAAAAATCTTCTCAAATTTTCACATTAAACAATCTTAATTTTTCAAATCCCAAAACAACTTTCTCAAATTCTTATCTAAAATATAATAAATAATTCAACTTTTTCAAATTTTAAAATAAAAATAATATTAAAAAATAATATTCATAAAATATCTTATTTTACTATTCATAAACCATCTCAACTCTCCTCTCCTCTCCTCTCAATACAAACGGTCCCAATAAATTTTATTGAATCTACTACTAATACTCTTAAAGTGATCAACCTCTTTATATATATCTCATATTTTTTTCATCAGATTCAATATTATGGATCATAGATTAGCGAAAATCTTTTTAAAAATTAAAATTTCATATAAAAATATCCAAACAGATAATGCTGCTGTCAACCTCTTGGTCTAATCTCTTCATTAGAGGTTATGCTCCAAGAGATTTGAAAGCCTCACTTTCTTAAACCATCTTATCATCTTTAATTGCCACCTCAAACCACCGTGTCACTCTCAAAGAAAGCCACCTCCCTCGCTTTTGCAACGTCATATTTACAAGATAATCTTATTATATCACATCAAATTATATTAATTAATTTATAAATTTATTTTTATAAAATCACTTTATAAACATATTGATATTTATAAGCAGTGTTTGACCGGGAGCTGCAACGGCTTACCTCTTTGGCAGAACTCTTCATTCATTGTGTATGGCTGAATCTTGTCTCCTTTCTGAGAACGATAATCGGATGATAATGTAATAATTTTCATATTTTTAATGGGTTTATACTAAATTATTCAAAATAATTAATTTATTTGTTATAAGAAAATACAAATATCTTAAATTGATCCATGATGACCAGGAAATCTATTCAAAGTATTAAGAGAGTTAAGGGTTGTAACTTAGAACATAATTGTACTCCTAATTATCAGTAGATATTAGTTATTAAGGTGATTATTCTCTCGTAATCAAATTATATCTTCGTCAACCTCTTTAGATTCAATATTGTTTTAGAGCACTAGTAATAGATTCAATAAAATTATATTTTAGTCAAAATTTAATTAGATTGTATAAAAATCCACTATAATAGACTCAATAAAACTACAATATCTTTAACTTTGATCATTTTTACTGATCAAATCTGTTAAGTCCAAGTTACTAGTCAAATACTATTTTGGCATAAAAGATTTTCTCTCCTGCGTGCTATTCATTTCACGCAAGTTCACAATTTCAAAAAATTTATCATCGCTTCAGAAGTATGAAGCGCCCAAATCTCAAATCCAACTACAAAAGACAACCAGTCTCCATCAATCATCATTTCAATAATGTGACATCATCTTATTGGAGTGCTTTAGTCCTAATTTTGCAATCTTATGATTAGTTAATACCAATTTTTTCTTTTAAAATATAATATCAACGTTAGAAAATTAATATGTATTTTTTTAATAACGAATAAATATTTAAATTATAATTAAAATTATAATAAATAAAAAAGTCAAAATCAATTTTTTAATAGAATAATGATAGATTTGAAGAATCTATTATTTTATATTGTTGAAAAGTAACTAGTTAAATTTATAAAAGTGAATTAGGACTGTTTGCTTTCAAAACTCTCTTCAACTCATCTCATCTTATCATTACAACTTTTTTAAATTCCTATACAAAATATAATAATATTTTCTTTTTTTCAAATTTCAAAAAAACTTTCCAAATTTTCATACTAAAATATAATAAACAATCTTACTTTTTCAAATTCTAAAAGAATCTTCTCAAATTTTCACATTAAACAATCTTAATTTTTCAAATCCAAAAACAACTTTCTTAAATTTCTACCCAAAATATAATAAATAATTCAACTTTTTTAAATCTTAAAATAAAAATAATATTCATAAAATATTTTATTTTACTATTTACAAACTATCTCAACTCATCTCTCCTCTCCTCTCCTCTCAATACAAACGACCCCAATAAATTTTAGCTAAATTTTATTAAATTCACTACTAATACTCTTAGAGTGATCAACCTCTTTATATATATATATATATCTCATATTTTTTTCATCAGATTCAATATTATGGATCATAGATTAGCGAAAAAAAATTAGAATTTCATATAAAAATATCCAAACAGATAATGCTGCTGTCAACCTCTTTATCTAATCTCTTCATTAGAGATTATGCTCCAAGAGATTTGAAAGCCTCACTTTCTTAAACCATCGTATCATCTTTAATTGCCACCTCAAACCACCGTGTCACTCTCAAAGAAAGCCACCTCCCTCGCTTTTGCAACGTCATATTAACAAGATAATCTTATTATATCACATCAAATTATATTAATTAATTTATAATTATATTTTTATAAACATATTGATATTTATAAGCAGTGTTTTTGAAGCCTGTTCACACTTTCCATGACCGACCTTTGTACATATAAATAATGGTGAGAAGACTATTCACCTGCCCTATGACCGACCTTGATATTTCCCAACGACAAAACAAACCCAAGAGACAGTTTGGTGTGCAATGCTTTTCTGACGCATGCCCTAAAGCGATAGCCTAAACTAATGCGGCCGGCCGCTTCTGTCAGCCCCAGTCCGCGCCAGCACTTTTCCAGTTTTCCAACCAATCGACCCCATAGGCTGATAGGTTTCATATCCTCAATAATTTCGTTCCTTTTTTTTTTATTATTTAATCAAATGACCTTTTAGAATTTGAAGGAAGATGAATAACGAGTGGTTCATAATAATAATAATTTATATAAATATTAGGTATGTGAATTTAAAATAAATATTTTTAAATTAAAAAAAAATTAATATATAATATTATTATTTCATTTTTATTCTATTATGACGATCGTCATTATTATTTGAATTTTATTACGTACAATCACTTTTATGTAATTTTTAAATATTTTACTGATGTAATTGGTTAAAATAATTATTTTTTATTAAAAAAAATAACCCATTTAATCATATTAATAAAATACTTAAAAATAACTGTACGTAAAATTTTTAAATATTTTATTTGATTCATAATTAAAGCTGTAAATATGTTACCAACCAAGTCTTAACATGTAAAAAGCCTATAAATAAAAAATTCATTTTCTAATGTTGTGTATGTCTGAAAATATTTTAGTTAATATTTGAGTGAGTCAGAAATCCTATCCCTGACTTCTTTTTATACATGGGAAACTTGGCCCTTATCGAAAAGACCCAGTCACCCTACTTGTCGCTTTGTCAGCCTTTTGCTCCAATCCTCTTCCTTTCAACAAAGATGCCCTCAATGTAATACATCTCCCCCAACTTTGATGTCAAAAGCGCAATACAAGACAAAACAAACAGAGAGAGCCACACCATCCAACTTGCTCCTTAAGAATATCCCCCCAAATCTTCTTCCTTTTGGTTGAGGTAATTGAATAATCTTCCAAATAGACCATCTTCATTAAATCATAACCACTTTTGAGGTTGCTATGCTTTGACAGCTCAGCTGTTGCTTGATTTTATTTATTCATTTATGGCTTTGGGACCAACTGCTGGTAGGAGTGGGCATCATAGAGGGACCTGCAATTACAAAAGAAAATTCTTCCCCACTATTCATTTCTGTATTCATACTATCAGAAATGAATAGCGACTGTATAATAAATCCCATTGGAAAAACATGCAAGAAAGAAACAAAAAGATTCTAATGACTTTTTATCATCTCAATTCCTTCAACTTACAATTACAAAGAGGATTTGAGTGACAAAACAGACAAAATTACAGACTCCAAAGAAACTTCCCAAGAGGGGGGCCGGCCAAGAGCCTCTCAAACTCTTTCTTCTGAGGGTGTGTACCAAAAAGAAAAGAAAGAAGAAAACCTTGACCAAAGAGAAAGGAATTGCTCTCTTTCTCTATTTTTATTCCTCAATATGAAACTGTCTCTCCCATTCACCATAATTTACATGATACAACTCCCTTCACCCTTATAACACAAAACCTCAACAAGAACAGGAAAACATAACAGTGACCTCTGTATATACAAACATTTTCATTAGAACATTAGGCTCTCTCACCTCTCCCCCAAAATCTCCTCTGCTCTATTTTGCTTATGCCACAGCAGAGATGCTGCGGTTTCGCCTATCAGAGCTGAGGCAATCAAAGCCTTCGATTCGAACTGCAGCGGGTTTGTACCCGGATGAAATCGGGGCACATCCTCTCACTTTCCGGGTGGAGGGCGAGGGTGGTGCAACAGGAGAAAATGCAGTGATATTATCATTGCCAAAGTGCTCATCTTGGACTACAGGATTTGAAGCTCTACTTGGTGGAGATCCACAAAAAAATGGCGGCGATGAAGCTACTTGGTTGCAGCAGGGCCTCTCAGAACAATTTCCCTATTACAACAGCATGGAAAAACCAATAAGTCAGATAAAATTTACATGAAAGGTAGATCAGAGATGAAAATCCTGGTGAGAAAGATTCTGAGACTTAAGTTCACAAAAAATGGCAGGAATTAAACTAATCTGTTAAAAAATCCGTGAGATAAATCTATCTTTAATTAATAAGCAGCATATATCTCTCCCTCTCTGTGTGCGCGAGACTACACCACACAACTTCTAACACATGTCTTGACTCCTGGCTAATCTGAAACTTCCAGCTATGAACTATTTTTCCTATCGTTTGGGTCAACAGAAAAAGAAAAACACACACACACACTTACCACGGTTTGGTTTCCAAGGAAAATGAGAAAATTGAAAAATAGAAACTGATGAAATGATAAAAAAATATTCCAAGGAAAATCGGACTACTTAAAAACAAAGAAAAAGAATAAACATCTAAGAAAAAAAGAACTACACAAATCGAACACGAGATAAATATGAACAGAAAGTTGTAAGCTCACAGAGAGAGAGAGAGAGAGAGAGAGAGAGAGAGAGAGCAACCTTGGCGAGAATGATATCCAAAAGCTCCGTCCCTGCTTTTGAATCTCCGATCTCGGTTCGGTGATTGTTACTGCAGCAGAAAAATATAACCCAGAATTCAAAAAATAATTTTACAAATAAAACTCAAGAAAACGAAATTATATTTTTTTAGTTTCTAGGGTGTAGGATGGAAAAAAAAAAAAAAAGGGAATTGAGTGGTGGAGAGCATTACCTGATGGGCCATCTAAAGGAGGAGGGTCTGAAGTGGTGGTGGTCGTGAAAGGTGGAATCAAAGAGGCCCAAATCCAATCGACGAGGCTTGGGACACACCACCGAACATCCCTCCATCCTCATCCTCACCTCCTCCTTGCANTGATTTTTTAAAATTTGTTTGAGATGAGATTAAAAATTTATAGATAAAATAAAAATAAAATAAAGATAAAATAATAACAATTTAGATGTCCAAAACGCTCTTGTCCGTAAAGACCAGATGAGGCCATCCAAGCCTTAAATACAATGTTAAAATCAATTTACTCTATGTTTTTATAATTATAAAATTTACCAAATTATTAATATTAAATTATTTTAGAAAAGCACAGTAATTTTTTAAGTAAAATGACGGAGGTAACACCTTCTGCGAAGGTTATCTATAATTATTAAATAGAAATGAAATGAAATTTATTATCTTGAGATAATGACATTTATTTATTTAAATCAGCAGGTAGAAGGAATTTGAGGAAAAGTTGGATACGAGCTTCTTTTAGGGCTTATTTGGACAAAATATGTATCCTAAAATTTTCATCTTATTATATTTTATCTTATTTTATATTTTTTTTAAATATAAATACTTTCAAACTAATCATTATAATTTTTTCAAACTTTCAAACAAAAAATAAAAAATAATTTAACTTTTTCAAATTTTCAAAATTATAAAATTATATTATTATAATATTTTAACTTTATAATATTTTCAAAAAATAAAAATAAGATATTTTAAAATTATATTCTAATAATAATTTAACTTTATAATATTTTAACTTTATAATATTTTTTATTCAACTTTTTCTCTCTCATATCTCAAAACTCCATAAAACATTAAAGTCACATTTGGTTACGCAGTTCAAATGAGATAAGATAAGATATTTTGAATAGTAATAAGATTTTTTAGTTAAGATGAGATAAAATAGTTTGTAAAAAAAGTGTCTGTTTTAATAGTAAGATGATATGATATGGTTTTAACCTTTTTTGAAGATTTGATAAAGTGGTAAGCCCCACAAATTACTGAAAATTAGTTTTAATTATTGGGTAAAAATATTATGAATATATTAAAAATAAGTAATATATGTTATTAATTTAAAAACTCATAAATATTTTGATTTTCCCAAAATATATTTTTATATTATTATATTATGACCTATTTATTATAATATATTTTATAAAATTTGAAATATATTTTTCTAATTACATATTACAATAAAAGAAAAAATTCTAATAGATAATTATGTATATTAAAAATGTGATAACTAGCGTTACTGTAGCGATACTGTAGAGGCAGATGAAACTTTGTAACAAATCAATTGTAGCAGTACTGTATCGTTTCTGTAGAGTTACTATAGCGATGGTTGAAAAATCAAAGATGAGATAAGATTTTGTTTTCTACCGTTTGGATAAACAAATGAAAGATGAAGTACAGCTCATCAGTTTGTATCTCATCTAAGCATCCAAATCGAGTCTAACTCAAGCTATCTCACTACTATTCACAAATTATATTATTTATATTCATAAAATTCTTATTTTATCTCACCCTCAAGCTTATCCTTGATCTTAAAAAGTTCCTCTACAATAATAGTTATAGGGATAGCATTAAGATGGCAACATGCCAACACATGAAACCTAGAATAGAAACACATGTCAATTCCTTGTGAACTAACACAAAGAAGCATATATAGGTCTCCTTTCTTTTATTTTCTTAAACATAGTAAGCTATTATTCCTTTTATTTTCTTTAACCATATCTACATGTATTTCCTTTTATTTTTTCCTAAACTTTTTCCTTTTAAGTTGAAAATGTTAGGTCTATCGCTTTTCTAGTAAGGTGCATGCAACCTGTCAAAGGTTTAGACTATGTTTAATATGTAAAGTAATATGATATCACCTCAATATTCAAACATAGTCTTAATAATTAGCGATCTACAATCTAACCGAGCGGTGATCCAAAGGGAGGTGCATGTGAGCTACATGCACAACCCAAATCTCATTCGAGCATATGTCTCACCGTTTAAAATAAATATATATATTAAAAAATAAAAACTACCTTAGCCACCCCTCCACACTACCATACACACCGATCAATCCCATATGCCATACATGAGTTGCCATCGACCTTGCCTTTTTACTCTAGAAATTTTATTTGTTTGATTTTGTCAATTTTCAAAAACCTCATATATATCAATCCCTATTATTTCTCTATTCTATTAAAATAATCTTTTTTTATTATTTTTTTCTCTTACTTCCATTTATACTCTTTATTTGTATTCTATTAAAATATAAGTTTGGAATTAAAAAAAATCAAAAGAATGATTTAGAATGTGTATAGGTCGGGACTCGAGAGCAACTGTACACATCCTAAAATTAAAAGTTAGTATAGGGAACCGAATGTAGCTCATTTTTCTCCTCTTTTCTATGTTTCTCCTTATAATTTAACGAAAGACCAATTACGAGGAAGCGGATGAGAATGTTCATATTCCTCTATTGTTGACTCTTTTGTTTTTTCTCTCATGATCTTATTTTATGTCATTTGTTATTATAAAATTTTATTTTTATAGCCACCTTCGATAAAAATATAATCATTATAATAAAGCATTATTTTTAAACTAGGCATAGCAAATGTTTTGCTTGTTACGTTTAGAGCTAATGTTTCAAATTTTTGCCATGTATCACTGTAATTGATCATTCTTGAAATAGCAATGCTATCGTTATTTTATTTAATGAAATATGGGTGAAATAATCTAAATGATATATTTTGCAATCTTGACAAGTAAAATGATAAAACTAAAAGCATAAAGCCTCGTTTGGATTGCAACATGGACTCGTCTCGTATCTTCTTATCTCATCTCATCTTATTTCAATATCTAAACATTACAAATATAAATATTTTTCAATTTCAGATTTTCAACTTTTTTTCCTAATCATTACAATTTTTCCAAATTTCAAAATAAAATATAAAAATAATTCAAATTTTTCAAATTTCAAAACAAAATTATATTAAAAGATTATATTATAATAATATTTTAACTTTATAATATTTTTATTCAATTTTCTCTTTCATTTTCAAAATCATATAAACATCTTAACTCAAATAATTTTACTACTATTCATAAAAGATTTCACTATTATTTATAAATTTTTCATTTCATCTAATCTCAACATCCAAACAAGGCTAAAAAGAATTTTGAAAAAGACAAAAAACAAAATCTAAGAATTACCTTACTACTCAAGTCAAAAGTTTACATAATACTTCACAAATAAAAGCTTTTTATTTATATATAATCTAGTTTCCAAAAGCCTTTTTCTCTAGGATGTGAATAACTCCTTCACTAGCAAAATCTTTTTGGTTTCAACTCTTGTTCCATCCAATGCAAGACCCATTAGAGCATCCACATTGGGTTCCCCATAAAATTTCCTATAATTTAGCTAAAAAGTACATTTCCTAAAACTTTTCCCTAAATTTTACTCATCTTTAAAAAACCTTCTACATCCCATTCCTCATCCCTATCTCTATTCTATTAAAATAATATTTCTCTATTATTTCTTTATTACTTTTTTTCTCTCACTTCCATTTACAAATTTAACTACTCAATATTTTTTCTTATATTTTGAACTATTATTCTAATGAATATTTTAGATAGAATTTAAATTATTTTTAATATTTTTAAAATATTTTTTTTATATTTTTGGAGTTATTTAAATTATTTTTAAAATTATTATTTAAAATTATAATAAATATGAATATAAGAGAAAGTGTAGATGATTGGAATAAGAATTAATTTAATTAAAATGAATAAAATATTGATAAAAGTGATTTAGGGAATGAATAGTGGTTCCCCATATTTGGGGAACCACTATTCATTCCCTAAACATTTCCCCTAAAATGGGGAACCGGATGGGGAGGGATTTTAGACAAAACCCTATAATTATCCCCAAATTATAGGGATGGGGGAGGGATGGGGAACCGGATGAGGATGCTCTTAGTGCCTCTACATATGGTTGAGCCTCTTGAATATGTAGTGAGTAATATTGGATACAGTTTTAAAGTGTGCAGGCTCCACACTCTTTTTAAAAAAAACAAAGTAGGATCCACCATTAAGAAAATGATTTTTCATGTGGATCATAGATTTACCCACTTTTTTCAAAACGAGTGCAAGAAACTTGCACATTCTAAAATCACAAATATAATTTCTTATGTGTAATAGCTCATAATTGATAACATAGATAGACTCATGGATATATTTCCTTGCCATGGACAAAGGGAGTATATCTTCCACTCCCATGGAAAGGATCAAGTAATATGTTAAAGACGGCTTAGAATCAACAAAAAAGTTACATTGTCACTTCTATTAATTGCGCTAATTTTATGATTAATGAGATCTGGAAAGAATGCCAAGTTGGGGCCTAGATACATGCACATGTTTATAGAATTGTATAGAATGAAAATGAATAGAGTTTTGAAAAAATAGTGACACTCTCGTAAGGATATTTGTCACACAAGTTGGTGATAGACAAATGAATTTTTCAAGTACTGTAATTGTGCACAAATAGTCCTTATTTATAACTATGAGACGATGGTCAGCAATGGACACAACTATTGGTAAGTGACACAATTTGACTAAATTAAATTATTGCATTACTTGATACTTCCTTAACCATCACCCTCATGAGAACCATCACCATGGAGAGGTTGTATTTCAATGGATATACTGTTTGGTGTGATTACATCCCTTAGAATCATATCTTTCACTTGATCACACAAAAAAGTTGATGAATCCAGTTGAGTATTTTACATTGGTACCAATACAAGCTTTCCACTACTCAACTCTCATCTGCAAACTCCTGTAGATCAACGTCAAAGCATGATAAGCCTCTACGTGCGCACTCTTTTGTCATTACCTTATCTAACCGTATCATTTACCATGTGTGCTCCCATTGACCACATATTAGGGGTGACTTCATTTCACTAAAACTTTAGTGAACGACATCAATTTTTCATAACTAGATCAATATTCCTTTCACAATTGACGACTTCAGCCGAATATACAACAGATATATCGAGCAACGTTAAATTTTCATTAAGTACTTCCTCTAGAGGCTATTATTCAGGTTTTCCCTAATCACATTTTCAGCGACTTTACAAATAATTAACTCTTTATTTGATTAATCAACATGCACTGAAATTTTATTAAGTACTCACTCTAAGGTCATTCTTGAGGTTTTCTTTAATTATCTTATTAGTGACTTTACAAATGACCAAATATTTTATTTGGATAAATCATCATAACTCCATTTATCTAGACGTCCCCCAGAATTTCCTGAATTATACATATTGACCATGAGACTACTTTGTCTAGGTATCTCTTAACCTCATTCTAGTCACGTGTAATTTTAATTTCTCTAGAGACAATCTCTTGTGGATCTGCTATCATCTAGGTCAAAGAAATAAAATTAACCTTGACCTAAAATCTTTCCACCATATCATCTTGGTCAGAATCTGTTATCTTCTCTCATGGCCTCAAGCCATTTGTCTTCATCGATACTTTTGATTGTCTCAGAAATATTTTTAAGATCATTTTCTAAATTCTCCAAGCTAGTATTTAGAGCATAATGATCTTGAAATGATACTGATGGTCATCTGATTTTGTTACTCACACTGTCTCCAACATCAATACATGAAGATTTTTTTTTCCTAACTTTATTTTTTTTTCCCATTAGTCCGTGTTTGAGTAATGTCAGGATTTTTATTGTCAAGTTTAATAAAGATCTATTGATTTTTAAGATTATTCAATAAATCTATATGACCAACTGAGTAATCAGGTCTGTATTTTCCAAGAAAACAACATTTCTACTTTCTATAATCCTCTCTTAGAAAGATAAAATTTGTAGCCACTTCTATTTTTTACATATATGATAAGCCTACATTCTTAGGTTTTACTTTTTAATTTATCCCTTAGTGGCCTTGAGATGAACACTTGTGCCTTACAACCCCATACATTGAGCTTACTTTATGTCTCGTCCATATCTCATAAGATGTTAGAGGTTTCGTTTTGATCTCAACTCTATTTAATATGTATGCCACAGTTGATAATGTTTCACCCCAAAAATATGTTGGTAGATCAGCATATGTCATAATTGATATTGCCATATCCAACAGAGTTATATTTTTCTTGCTGTAATGTCATTTTGTTAATGCTTATATGACATAGTATAAATATGTCTTACACTGTTCAATTTGTAGGAAATTATCCAAAACTCCAAACTCACCTCCTCTATCACTATTCAAATCTTTAATGGGTCTACCCAATTGAGTTTCTACTTCTGCTTTATATTCTTTAAAATTTTTAATTGTCTCATATTTATATCTGATTTAATAGACATGTCCATATCTTGAATAATCATCAATAAAAGTAATAAAATACTTCATTCCTCCATAAGTTTTTATTTTAAAAGATTCACAAATATCAGAATGTATAATTTTAAGTAAATTTATATATTTCTAACTTTTGAAAATTTTGGAAAAAGATTTATTACTTATATTTCTTTCGATACATGATTCACATATATCAAAATTATCTGAATCTGTTTGTGGTATTAATCCATTTTTATATATTCTGATCATCTCATTTTTGTTTATATAGCCTAATCTCAAATGTCATAAGTATGCACAATCAGTAGACACATTCAAATAATTATAAATAGATACTTTATTAATATTAGTATTCAGTACATGCATATTATGGTTTTTCACGTCTTTCACTGATGCATCACCCTTACTGATAATAATGGTTTCAGACTTAAATTCAACTATGTATTGTTTCTAATCTAGTACAAGCACTGATACTAAATTCATATGAATACATGGTACATATAATACATTACTAAGTAAAATAAAGGAACTATTCACTTTAAATTTACATGTACATTGCCCCAAGATGTCATAGTATGTATTGCTGCCATATACACTATATGCTTACCTATTTGCTTCTCTTCAAGATTGACAAACACTCTTTGTTTTTGCATATATGTCTTGTTATTGCAGAGTCAACCCATCATGAATCTGCCGCTGGTTCCACGAGCATTACTTTCAAAACTGTCATCACAATTTTCTTACTTTCTTTTACTTTTTCATTATTAGAATATTGTGATTTGTAATACTTATTCTTTCAAAATTTGAAACAGTTTTTGGTAAATGGTCTACCTTACGTCTTTTTTTATCATTTCTTTTTCTTAAATTATTTTGGCTTCATTTTGCTCTGTGTAAAACATTTGTCTTGAGCCATTAATAATTAGACGATTCACTCTCTTTATTCTTCTTCTTCATCATTTCTCCTTCAAGTATTAGAAGCAATGTTTTTGCTATTTTATTTTCACTATGTGTTAAATAAGTAACAATATAATCTCAAGATGAATGAAGACTATTCAGTGTGGTTGTAACTTGCATTTTATTAGTGAGAGGATGACTAATATCATATAATTATTTTACAATCAATTCCATTTAGGGTACATGATCGCTTATGTCATCATTCTCTTTCATGCATGTTCAATTATATTTATCCAATAATAATTGTATGTAAGTATTTGACCTTAAACCATTCTTTAACTCAACTACATTCATAATCTTTTTGGTAATTCTATAATCTTCAAAGAAATGAATGATGTAATCATTCATACAATGTAAAATTAAAACTTTTGCTCATGTATTATGTTCTTCCCACTTGTCTTTGGTTCGTACGCTGCTTCCACTTCCATTCAGTCCATTTTCTACATTTTCTGATAGTTTTGGTGTTGTTAATGGATATAGGGTCTTTTCATGGGTTTGAAGAAAATTTCTATGCCTTTTTCAGGCCCGGAGATTTACTCCATTTAATTTTTTTTTTTTTTTTATCCTCGAGAGATTAATACTTTTCTTCGGTACCATAAATAATAAACTTTAAAAAAATTAACAACGATAATGTAGAAACAATAAATGTGTTTTATTGTAAATAAATTAAGTACATTAGTTCAAACTGTGAGAAAACAAAATTATTACAAACTTTATAATAATAATAATCCTTGGATTTAATCCAATGTGGTAGTCTTGGAATCCTCCTATTATATTTTAAATAAGGGGAATAACGAAAGTGATGCCCTGATCTAGTATTGCCACAAACTTTCCTTGATTTTTCTCCCATTTCAAGGGCGTTTTGGTGATATTTTCGACCAATAGGTGCCCTACAGTGATTTGATGAAAAATTAGGAGTGCAATGGCTTTTGAACGGATCAAAATTGGGCTTGAAACAATCCATAATGACCAAAAACACCAAAAGAGGTCTGAACCGAATTAGAAAACTGAGTTAGGTGGTTCGGGTGGTTTAGATCGGGTTCAGGTGCAGAAATCTGGTGGTCAACAGTGCGGTCAATGGCACAGGAAGCGACTCGTTCCTTCTCTCCACTCACGGATTGGCGGTGAGGCTTGCATTCCAGATGGTGGATTGGCTTATGGGCTTGTGAGTTGGACTTAGCTTGCTTCTGAGTCTAGTCCGTTACAAGTCCACGAGCTTTAATGAAATGGGCTGAAGGCAAAGCTATAATGTGGGCTGTTTGGTAAAGGCTTGGTTCAAATGAAACAACATCGTTTGATTTGTCTAAAACGACATCATGCTACTTCTTCTGAACGACTTCCAAAGTCCTTGAAACGATTTCTTGCAAGTCCTTCAGTGAAATGCTGTACTTTGCTATGGGATTTGATTTCTCAGCAACGCTTAAAATGACAATGTCGTTTTCTTCCTCACCAGGCTAAACAACATTGTTGTCTAGTCAAAAGTGATTTGAACTCTCTTGGCTGTTGGTCGAAACTGTGCCGTTTCAACCAATATGGTGTTCTTTTTCCTCGCGTTGGGTGGTCGATGCAGAATTTGAAAATTTTGAGTCTGCGCTTCCCTCCGGTGAGTTGAACGACACCAACCCCATATCCGACATGTCCCAAACACTCTCAAACCCCTGCAATGGTGAGTGACTCTGGCCACCAGCCGAAACAGTGTTCCACAAATTTTATTCCTTTATGTCGGTTAGTACTTCTTTGCCCCTTTATGTAAAAAATTTCCAATAACTCTCATCAAAATAGTAATTTGTTACTAGATTTTGTAGATTCCCAGTATACTCATGTAATGCCCTGCCCCTGTGGGTCCGAAGAGTTAACTCATATCACCTAAAATCATCTCCAATAATACTTTTAAAATAACCCAGAGTCTCCATAAAATATTAACCTATTTGTTCAACACAAATATCAATGTTCCTACATAAGGACACAACAGAAGTATCTCAATAATATACATTAACATTTCCACATAGACTTA
>QEOT01007741.1:23298-37819 GCA_003123785.1 Pterocarya stenoptera | reverse complement strand
CGTCACCCCACAGGTAGCGACCATGCGAGTGATACAATACGAGTGATGCCCAGTTCCGCGCCCACCGCGTACATAGCCAAGCATCCTCTGATCTCCGCCAGCACGGGAGATCACGGAGTCGGATCAAGAGCGCTACCATCTCGTCCAAGTCCCGAGCAACATCTCCAGGGGACGACACTCAGTATATTCCGCTCCCGAGTGTCCAGAGGAGCTCCACCGAGATAATATCCCATCTCGGCTTGGGGGTGATACACACACACACCCGAAAAGCCTTTTTTACAAAACACAGTTTCCACAATTGTACACACCCACGCATGCGTGTACAATGCCATGAAAATGATCAGTTATCAATAACCAATAGTTACCAACAATTTTTTTCAATAACCAACACAGTCTATCAGATAACCAATTCACAATTTATAAAACAGGTCATTGCAAAAATATATTTAAATCTTAAAAGTCTTTTGGAGAAATACTTACAGTGCTTTAAAATAATTTATGGAGGATCACGGAGGAACTGGAAGCACCAAAACAGCAACTGTCACAGTGCAAAAACACTGTGACCGAAATTCACAGTGAAATTCAAATTCTCACACGGGTTCAAACGAAAACTTGGAATTGATAGGGTAGGGCCTAAGGAAGGTGGGGAATCTAATGGTGGTGGTGGTTGGCCGTGAATGGCGGCGGAAATGGGTGGTTTACNGAGAGAGAGAGAGCAACCGTGAGGGAGAGATGGAGAGGCAGTAAGGGAAGGTTCGACATGGCCTTACCGAGAGGAGAACGGCGACCGAGCGGTGGGGGTTGCAGTCTGACCATGGAGTCTTGCTTTCCAACCTTCTCTATTGTTGATGAAGTGCATGAGAGTGGTGCACGGTGTGGGGTGGGGGACAATGTAGTTATGGATGGAGGTGTGGAGAGGCTGCTGTGCGTTGGGGCTTTGGGCATTGGTGAGGGTCGTTTATGGTGGCTGTGTTGAAGCGGCAATACCTTGAAGGCAAGAGGAAGGAAGCGGTGATGATGACCTTACTGTGGCTGAGCGAACACTTCTGTGGGGGTCTTGCTGGCCGTTGGGTTGTGGGGAAGAAATCGAATGAGGAAGGAGGCGTGAAGGAGTTGTTTTCACCGAAACATCTAGGTGGTGGCAAGTTTGCCATTGTGTTTGTTTCCTGGACACGAGGGGACGTGCATGCATGCTGAGTGTTGTAGACGTAGAACATGTTTAGAAAATTTTAACGTGAATGTAACAAGTAAATATAAAGTGTTGCTGTTTCTAGCAGAAACAAACGTGCATGTAGAAGAAAATAGACATGCATGCCGTGGGGGCAATATTACAAGATTTCTTGGGTTTGGGCTTTTGGCCCATAGTGAACAAAATAATAATAATAATAATAATAATAATAATAAATGGGCTCTTCCCTGAGTTATGGGCCTTGACTCATTCTTAAAAAAATATACTTGTTCCATAAATTTTTCTCGGCATATAAAAAGATTTTCCATCCGACCCAAAAATATTTAAAGAAATTATTAAAATAGCAAACCCAAATAAATAAAAATTACATATCCGCCAAAATACAATTTGAATTCGTAATCAGTATAAAAAATAATACTCGAAAATCAACTGGACTCTTCATACGTATAAATCCTAAAACAAAAATTTTAGAAAACGACTTGTTACTGGACCTCGGTATTACAACTTGAGGCCTCCCACTGTGATTTGGAAAATTTTTCCCTTGGATCCGAGAGTCTTTGTAAATGATTGTAATATGCAAGTGTAGTTACCGAATCAAGTACTTGCCTATTACTTGTCTTCTCAATGCGTGAAAATAACATATCTTTCATGACAAGGCTCTTGATACCATTGTAGAATTATATAAAATGAAAATGAAGAGAGTTTCAACAAAATGGTGACATTCCCTTAAGGGTATTTGTCCCACAAGTTGGTGATCGACATATGAGTTTTTCAAGTGCTATAATTGTGCACAAATGGTCCCTACTTAAAGATCATGAGGGATTTGTTTGCAATGGATATAACCATTGGTAATTGACACAACCATTTGGTGTCTTTTGACACTTTCTTAACCATCACCCCCATCAGATCCATCACCATGAACAGTGTGTATTTTAAGGGATACACCGTTTGGTGTGATCACACCCCTTAAAATTACAATGTCAAGATCCTCAATCAAAATTTTTCAAAGTCATTAGTTGAAAATGATCTAACCTTGCTAGCACGTGAGACACACAAGCCCTAGGCACGCCCCACACACCCCTCTCCCCCGCCATCTAACCATCTCTTCATCCATGACTTTATCCCTTGTTCTTTCTCTTTAACCATATTTTGTTAGCTCGTTTACTTTTCAAGGACTTTGGAACTTAGATGCCATTGTTGAAAAATTGCCCAAGAGTTGCTCAATGAGATTACTGGCACTTTGCTCCACCAATGACCCTAGTCCAATGCCTATTTTGAGTGGCGTGTGTAGGACACATGCCAGTGAGCTCCTCCCATCTCCAGTGACTTTTTGTCTTGTTTTTCAAAAGCTTAATGCTTCTCACTATTAATATTATGAATTTGTTGTTTAACAACATTTGCTTTAATCGAGATATTACAGAACACACTTTGTAACAATCCAAATCTTACATTGTATTGTGCTAAAAATCACCTAAACAGTGACACCTTCTTGGTTTCATGCCAAGAAACATGAGATTGGCTTTTAGTGGCCATTTGATTTTATGTTTTCTTGCTTTGTACTTACTGCTTGGGGTGTTTTTAAGGCCCCTCTCCCCACAATTGGTACTAACTTTTTATCAATGTTGTTAATGCAATTTTTCAGCATGGTTAGAATCTAATAATAGGGTTAAATGATCCGCGGTGATGACTTGTGCATTGATACGGTGTTTGGACACCCATTTATGAAATACATAATAAATAAAGCATATCAAATATAAATGAAAAGAGAAATATAAAAATTTACGCGGTTCGATATAAAAAGTTACATCCTTAAGTCATTTAAGGGTGAAATACAATATATTTGGTGATTATACAATTGCTTATGATCTCACGCAACTCTCAATATAATAGAGAAAATAGAATTAGGTTCTGTTGGGATAGTGGGACGAGATGAGATGATTTTAGAAGAAAGTTAAAAGTTGAATAAAATATTATTAGAATATTATTTTTTAATATTATTATTACTTTAGATTTGAAAAAGTTGAATTTTTTATTTTATTTTGTGTGAGAATTTAAAAAAAATTGTAATAATGAGATAAAATAAAATGAAACCATTTCTATATTCAAACAAGACCTTGTTAAAGTAAATTGTAGTAGTGATGGGGTCGTTTTTTTTTTTTTTTTTTCGAAGCAATCAAATTTCATTTAAAATAAAAGATGATACATGTTAGAGGGGGTGAGGTTCCCCAACAAAATACCCAAAAACAACAAATACAGTGCAAAAGTGATGGAAAAAAGAAAAAAAAAAAGGTTTTGAGACCAATTTCTTGGTCTCTACCCAAGCCTTACTAAGAAGAAACCGTCCTAAAAGACGTTTTGAAGGTATGCCACCGCTGGAAGCGGTGCCAGTGGATGCACTATAGTTGAAAGTTTTGAGATATTTGTTGGTGAGGTCCTTAGTTTCTCTCACAAGATCACCGGTTAGGAAAAAACAATAACTCGGATAGACTGACAGGAGAAGAGCAGATCTGCAATGGAGGAACAGTAAACTCATGCCTTTGGAGTGGCGCGTGAGGACCACGCGCCGGTGGAATGGAGGAGGCGTCTGACCAATATGAAGGATCAAAGTGTGGGGATTCTATTGGTCTGGCATGTGTGGCCGATGGAGCTGTCGCAGTGAGGTGGCGCGTGAAGATCACGCATGGAAACAAACTGCGCGTGAGGGCCACGCGCTGACATTTTGGGCACGATTTCACATCGTCCTAGTAGATTGGCGGGAGGGGAACGTCGTGGTAGGACGCGTGTAGACTGTTCATGGTCGGAGTGCAACAGATCTGAGAAAATCTACGCCGGTGGAAAAACACTATTATAAAAGCATATTCACAAATACGTCGTGGAAAGAAAGAGAAAAACGAAAAGGAAATGGAGAAAAGGTAGAGCAGAGGCTCACCCCTTCCTCTCCAGTGACGTCTGTTTGAGGGATTTGTTTTCTTTCTAGAGAGAAGGCAGAGCTTCTCTATTTAAACGAAGGATTCCGTTAGGACTTTGATGGGGTCGATGATAATGTTAATGAGAGGTTGATGAAGATATTGTCATTGTAGAAAGAGACAGAGTGAATGGAAGCGCCACGTTACTTGAGTCATCTCCTTTTATACAGGTATCATTCTTTCTTTGAAGGAGTTCCTTATTTTGTCATTTTAACCTTTTTTGTATTTTGGTGAATCTTTCATGTTTTATCACTTTTTGTCTTATCTATTTATTCTTGACAATAAAATTTTAATGGGTTGATCCGAGTTCATTTTATATTCAACAAATATTATTATTTATAATCCAATAAAAAATAAATAAATAACACTAGTAGTAGAGCTTTTTTCTTTTAACAATAATATTACTTCATTGCATTATTTTATTCATTCATTTTGATCGTTCATATATTTAATTTTTTTCTTTTACTTATTGATTAAGGAAGTTACTATTAATATATTAGTGTATTTTTTTTTAAATATTTAAATATGTTAAAAAAAGAAAAAAAATGAAATTTGTAATAATGGACACGCTCAACGGTCAAATCTGGGTGGCACACTAGACCTATTTAGCCGTTTGGATTGAGAAATTATTTCAATTTATCTCATCTCATTATTACAACTTTCCTAAATTCACATATAAAATATAATAAACAATTTAACTTTTTTAAATCTCAAAATATTAGTAATATTAAAAGATAATATTCTAATAATATTTTATTCAACATTTAACTTTTATTTAAAACCATCTCATCTCATTTCACTGTCTAACAGAGGCTATGTTTAGATAGTGAGATGATAATTTTTAATTTTAGATAAAAATTTGAAATATATTTTTTTAATATTATATTATTTTAAGATCTGAAAAAAATTGAATTGAAATTTAAAAAAATTAAATTACTTATTATATTTTATGTAAGAATTTAAAATAATTATAATAATCAAATAGATAAAATAAAATAAGAATGTTATGTGTCATCCATCTTGTCACACCTGTCTTTTTGCCAGTGATGCTGAGTGGGTTTATTTGTTTCCAGTTCTTTGGGAGTTGTTTGCATTCAAAACCCATCTCAACTCATCTCATCTTCATCATTACAACTTTTCTAAATTCTTATATAAAATATAATAATATTTTCTTTTTTCAAATTTCAAAAAAATCTTTCCAAATTCTCACACTAAAATATAATAAACATCCTTACTTTATTTAATCCCAAAACAATCTTTCCAAATTTCCATACCAAACATTCTTACTTTTTCAAATCTCAAAACAACATTCTTAAATTTCTACACAAAATATAATAAATAATTTAACTTTTTCAAATCTTAAAATAATAATAATATTTAAAAATATTCATAAAATATCTTATTCTACTATTCACAAACTATCTCAACTCATCTCAACTCTCCTTCCAATTCAAACAGTTTCCACTCGTAATAACGGTGTCGTTTAAAGCCAGGGTTTATTATTCTAGATCCTGATTGATTCGTGCGCCGTTCAGTGCTCTCCCTCTCCCTCTCCCTCTCCCTCCAAGTTTTCTCCGAAGCCCTAATACCAAAGGTACGTTTCACCTCAACTCAAGCATTGCTTCCTCCAGGATTTGTTGTAATTTGGTGTTCGCAAAACCGGTTTTTACTCAGTTTGGAGGCGCAGGTTTTTTCTTCTTTGTTGTGCCCCTGTTTCTTAGGTTTCCTTTCGAGAATGGTAGTTTAGTGTTCGCAAAACTAATCACACATTTTGTCTGTTTGATTACGTAAATACTGGATTTAGTTAACTACCATATGGTGGATTCATCACTCTTTATTAATATGTGCTTGGATTTTGTACCCCGAATCTGTCGTGACCTTTTTGAAATTATATTGTCCTCTTTTTCTTGTATATATCAAATCTCCTATTTCAGTTTGTGAAATCCGGTGTTCTTGACATTTTGTTTAATGCTATGGCTTGGTTATCTTCTTGTTGCTGATTTTTGTATTCGAAAACCATCTCACCCTTTTTTGTCGGGTTAGTGTAAAACGTTTTTGGATTTTGTTTTGGGTATACCCATTGTTTTTTCAATATTTGTTCTTGCTTTAAATCTTGATTTTGTTTTGGGTATACCCATTGTTTTTTCAATATTTGTTCTTGCTTTAAATCTTGAATCTGCAATTAATCTAATCTCCATCGCAGATTAGATTGGCTTAGTTTCCTTAAGCTACCATAGTGTAAAGTATGGAAAACTGTTATGGCGTATAGCTTCGTGTAAAGTATTCATCGTATGTGTTATCATACAGATCTCTCCGTTTTAGGCAATTTTTTTTTTCTATTTTTAGGCCTATTAGAGCATTAGTAGTGAACTAGCTATGCTTTAACTAAAATTTGACTAGAAAATGCATTTTTTCTAGTTTGAATATTTATTTCCATTCTTCCTTTATAATTTTTTATTCTTATGGTAGATGGAAAGCTTATCAAGCTAATCATATTGAAAGAAACACACACATAAAAACATGACAAGTAATAGGAGCATTTGCGACAAAAGGTGAACCATATATAAACGAATTCTGCTCTGAACTTGAATGGAAAGAAATGCATACATGCTACAAATGATAAGAGTTAACAACATAACATGTAGTACTTGGCCAAAAGACACCAACTAAATGTAACGTGATACCTTTTCCATTCATTTCCTTTGCTCTAATAACAATAGAACATAAATACCTAGAGAGCTCCAGTTCTACCAAGTAGAGCATAGTGAAAGACATGAAAGAAATAAAATAAGAAAAGAAACTGAATGGCCAGGGAATTTGGCTCAACAGATTTGGCCTCCGAAAATAACTCCAGCTATTTTTACTGTTCATTTAACTAGTTCAGTATTTATTTATTTATTTGATGATTGGGGAACCACCTCACGGCAGATTCCTTAGGACTCACCCATGGAACCTAAACCTCCAGGGAGATTAGCACAGCAACCCACTGGCATGGCCTCCCACTTAAATCATAGTTTGATCCCAGGGGGATTGAACCTGTGACATGGGGCTCATGCACACAAGTTCGTTCTTACCACCCGGGCTACCCACTGGTGGGTAACTAACTAGTTCATTATATGATGTTTTTTAAGGGGATTGACTAAAATATAGCCAAGCAGTGGGTTTGGCAAGCCCACTATGGATGCTCTTAGTTATTGATCTATCTTTGGTTTCCTTTCTCATGCAATATGGAAGATTGTGTATGATTTGTTAGGGTTTGTGTGAGTGATATCAAAGAGTTCATTGTGCTTTCGATTGTGTTTCATATGCTTCAATGGTGGAGCCTTGTACACTGTAATTGAAGAATTAGTTTTTGTTATGTTTTTGGTCGGTTTGATGGTTTAGTGATTGGCTCGATTTGAAGCTTGGCTTGCTTGTTTAATAGAGTCAAGCTCTACCCAGCTCTAGCATGATAAATTTTAGTTGAGCTTATGCCAACATTTAGATATCTTGAGCCAAGCCTGAACAACCAATACTCGGGTCGGCTTGATTACAGCCCTGACACCAATGCTTTCTTTATGATAGATGACAAGCGCTTGGAGAAAATTGAGCATTGCAATCATACATAGGGATATAGAGAGGGATTGGGAGAATCTGGGTGGAGTTATGTGTATTATATATTATTATTGGAGATTCTTGCTCACTCTTAGAAGATCTATACATCTGCTAATATTCTGGAGAGGATGAGGAGGTCAAATTTTATTTTCAATATTATTATAGCATTGGAGCATCTTGGAGCAAATGAGCAATGGAACTTGTGGAGCACGGCTCACCTCGAGGATTGCTCTCTTGGTTTGCTTCATTGTTTTGGTCTTGCTTTCCTTTTGATATCATCAACAGTACATGATGATGATAATTTGACATGGCAATATATGCAGGGCTTCATTTTAGAGACTGAGACATTGCTTCTTTATTTATGACATTTCATTTGCTTATGCAGTTGGTAATCTGCACTATTTCAAGTGTCAGATATGAGTGGTCGTTTTTCTCGGTCGATCTATGTTGGCAACCTGCCTGCAGATATAAGAGAATCGGAAATTGAAGATCTATTCTACAAGGTTTGGGTGGAAACTTTTTTTTTCCCTATTAGTTTGTGCTGGTAATTGAGCATATGCTTAAAAAGTATGGCCTTTAACTGAGTAACTGACATGGCTCTATGATGTTGATTTCCCTATGCAGTATGGCCGTATATTGGATATTGAATTAAAGATTCCGCCCCGCCCTCCGTGTTATTGTTTTGTGGAGGTACTCATCATCACTTAGTTTTGTTCTTGTATGTATTTATAAGATCATGAATTTCAATACTCATTTTTTTCTGATTTGTTGTCAGTTTGATAGTACTCGGGATGCAGAAGATGCAATTAGGGGTCGTGATGGCTATAATTTTGATGGTTGCCGTCTAAGGGTAACAAGAGTAACCAATTAGTTTTTTGGTGTACTTCGTTTTGCCTTTTAAATTATTAATTCTCCGTTGTTCTCTATGCAGGTTGAACTTGCCCATGGTGGTAGAGGGCCATCTTCAAGTGATCGTCGTGGCGGCTATAGTGGCGGTGGCGGTGGCGGCGGCGGCGGCGGCGGCGGCAGTGGTGGGGGCCGATTTGGCGCCTCACGCCATTCTGAATATCGAGGTGCATTAATTAGGGGAAATATTTTTTTTCAAAAGGGTTTTGGAGAATGTGATTGGATAATTATGTGCTTTAGATTGTACTTTTTGACTTTGTATGTCAGGTGTACTCTTAACAGTTCTGATGTGTGCTTGTGTGTGGTTACAGTTATTGTTCGTGGGCTTCCTTCTTCTGCTTCCTGGCAAGACTTGAAGGTATGGAAGTTTTTACTATAACAAGCAACTTTGAAAATTTTCCCCATGCTGCTGTTGGGTAACCTTATAGGTAAACTGGTTTCAGGATCATATGCGTAAAGCTGGTGATGTATGTTTTGCGGAGGTATCCCGTGACAGTGAAGGTATGTATGCCTTTATATAAAATATGTGTCAATTATACAGAAGAAACTAATGTCCATGTGATTTTATATGGTTTACACGAGTTTGGTTTTATATTTCATATGATCTTATATGCTTAACAGTGAAGCTATACCTTTCTTCATTATGTTTGTTATGAAATGCAAGTTGTAGGGAAAAAAAAGAATAGAATGTCTCATAATCATAAAAACATATTGCAGTATGCATGGGTATGGTTTGCATTTGGTAGGTTGCCTTCAGGTTGTTCTGTTCAGTCTGTATAACTAAAATAGTGAAAGACGGTATTGCTGGCACACATGCCCGCGCACACATATGTTATGTGGAGGGAGGGAGGGTTCCTCGTCAAGCTGTATATTCATTTTTAACTAGATCCACATATTACTGTTATATGTTTGTCTTGTTTAAATCACTTATCCCCCCCCCCCCCCCCCCCAAAAAAAAAAAATGTCAAATCAGTCATGCGCTTTTGAGGAATTGGAGCAGGAGCAATGGTTGTGCTATATAAGTGTTGCCATTCATCTTCCCCCAGAGTTGGCATTGCTAACAATATTCTTGCATTGTTAATTTATTGATTGCAATATTGAATTGCTGTCTCTCCAGGGACCTTCGGCATTGTTGATTACACTAATCACGATGACATGAAATATGCTGTAAGTTGTTCAAAGAAAACTCTTGATTTCTGCAATTGTGTTTTTGTCTGACGAGTTACTTGTTTGTTGTTCAGATCCGTAAACTCGATGACACCGAATTCAGAAATCCTTGGGCAAGAGCTTATATTCGGGTAACTTCTCTTTTTTATGATTTTGATAATTTAGTTGGATCATTATAAGCGAAACTATGCTTTGGGTGCTTAATAGGTATGTAGGATTTAGTAGCTAGAACTTAGAAGGAAATGCACAAACCCTCCTCAAGCTACCAAGAAATTTGCATTGTCCTACCTCAATTATCAATTTTGAGAATATCCTCCAAACTATCAAAATATTGCAATACCTCCTTTGTAAAAAAGTTTACACAAATACCCTTGATAAAATTTTAAAAGATTAAAAAAATAGAAAAAACCCAAAAACTTAAAAACTATAAACAAATATTTAAAATGAACATTTCAAAGCGTAATAAATAACCTATATAAGAAAACAGAAAAAGTTAAATATAAAAGAGAAATAATACTCTTTATACAAAGATATAAAAATTAGGAACTAAAAAAATAAAAATAAGTCTAAAAAAATATATATTTAAAAAAAAAATAAATATTAAAAATTAAAAATTAAAAACAGAAAAGAAGAAAAAGATATCTAAAAACAAATATATATTTTTTGATAAGTAGATATCTAAAAACAAATATTTTAAAATTATTGTATGTATTTTTGCTATTTTGCTTTAATTTAATTTTACTGTTTTGGATTTTTTTTTTCATTTTTGAGTTTTATTGTGGCAAGGGTATATTTTAAGTTAGTTTTTTTTTTTTTTTTTTTTTTTTTTTTTTTTTTTTTTTTTTTTTTTTTTTTTTTTTTTTTTTNATACTTTCCCTTGGGTTTGTTCCAATTTCATCCCCAGAAATCTTGGATTTTGATGAAAGTAGCTTAAATCCATTATATTAGCACCATCAAAATTTTCAGGGTGGAAGTGGAACATTTTAAATTCTAGCAACCAAATTGGAACCTGCCTTAAATTGTAGGACCAAAGTTTGGTTTGGTCTATTTTATTCTCTATATGTTTGTGAGTTGTTTGATCATCTCTAATAATTTGCTAGTGCATGTTGGTTTACATCCTCTAGAAATGTGCTCTTCTTACTTTGAGCTGATTTATTGATCCTACACCCTTTTTGATGTTAAAAAAATGTGAGATACCAAGGTCTGTTGGCAGGTGTAGGGCATTTGTATATTTATACAGTGGGTACTGATACGTATGGGTAGGCCTAAATGTTCATTGTTGTACTGGTGTTTATTTTTACTTCAACTGGGGCAGGTGAAGAAGTATGAGAGCAGTAGAAGCCGCAGCCGAAGTAGGAGCCGCAGCCGAAGTAGGAGTGAAAGAAGGGACAGGAGGTACTGACTTTTCTGTCACTTTTTTCTATTTCATACATTTTGCATGTTCTTCTATGTTGGATGAGTTATGTTGTGTGTGTTGACAGTAAATCACTGGAGCGCTCTATTTCTCGATCGGTATCAAGGTCCAGATCTGCCTCTCCCGTCAAATCATCCAGGTATCTTGAGTTTGCTTACCCGGTTTATTTTATATTCTTGGTCTTTCGGTGCTGCTCTATGACCTATATCAATGATATTACATCTACAACATGCAGGCCAAGATCAAGATCGAGGTCAGGATCTCCCCACCAGGTAATCATACTTTAATATTGAGAAGTGTGATAGATACAAAGAGATTACACAAAACTAAACTCACAAACGGACGTAGTTTCATGTGATCCATTAGATTTATTTTACGATAAAAGTAACTTTACAATCTGACGTATCATATCAAACCACGTCACTTTGTGAGTTTACTTTTATGTAATTTCTTTGTGGCTAAATTATTTCTCTTTAATATTACATGGTGAAATTATAGGCGCACACATTCTAGGACTTAGCTACTCTACTCGAGTAGGGTTATTTTATATTCTTGGTCTTTCGGTGCTGCTCTATGACCTATATCAATGATATTACATCTACAACATGCAGGCCAAGATCAAGATCGGGGTCAGTATCTCCCCACCAGGTAATCATACTTTAATATTGAGAACTGTGACAGATACAAAGAGATTACTCAAAACTAAACTTATAAACGGACGTGGTTTCATGTGATTCATTAGATTTACTTTACGATAAAAGTAACTTTACAATCTGACGTACCATATTAAACCACGTTACTTTGTGAGTTTACTTTTATGTAATTTCTTTGTGGCTAAATTATTTCTCTTTAATATTACATGGTGAAATTATAGGCGCACACATTCTAGGACTTAGCTACTCGAGTAGGAGCGATAACAACTTGACCATAACTTTACAATCTGACATACTATATTAAATCACGTCACTTTGTGAGTTTACTTTTGTGTAATTTCTTTGTCACTAAATTATTTCTCTTTAATATTACATGGTTAAATTATAGGCTCACATTCTAGGACTTAGCTACTCGAGTAGGAGCGATAACAACTTGACCATTCATCTTCTTAGGGGAGGTTTGGATAGTGAGTTGAGATGAGATAAAAGTTGAAAGTTGAATAAAATATTGTTAGAATATTATTTTTTAATATTATTTTTATTTTGGGATTTGAAAAAGTTGAATTAGTTAATGTATTTAAGATTTTGGGAAAGTTGTAATGATTAGATGAAATAAGATGAGATAAGTTGACATGCTTTTTGAATCCAAACAAGGCCTTAGAGTTTTTAGGCTTTTCCTGCCATGACCAGGCATGGGAACAATTGAATGTCCCTTTGGCCTGCTGTATTGGGACTGAGTTATATTTCCCATAAACTCTTAAGCCTGAAGATGTTTGTGACTTCAGAAATCGTAATTATTTGATTTGAAGTGGACTTTACCTGGTGTTAGGAGCTTTCATTTAGGACAATTCTATTTTTTCCTTATTTTTATTAGAACACTTGTTTTGCAATGTGCTCCTTAAACTACTAAAGCTGATACACCATACGCCCTCTAACTACCAAAGAGCTGCAATGTGTACTCTGTTAAGATCTCAGTCAATATTGTGCCATCACCTATTTTTCTTCCATCTCAATGAATATAATTGGACGAGGATGCTAGTTGGTAGTCAATAGTTGGAAGGTGCAATGTATTAGTTTTGGTAATTTTGGGTGCCCATTGCAAAACGTGTTAGTTAGAGGGTGGAAAGTGTATTTTCTAAGCAATTATTTCCTTTTTCTAGAGAGAAAAATTTGCTCTCATGTATCAGAGATTCAAAGTCTCTTATCATTTATGTTTTCGAATTTTTTTGCAAGGAATGATGTAATGGTTAGAGTTGCTTGCCCTGTTTTGGGTAGAACAGGATAAACATACAATTTCTTAAGATGTTCATTTTATGTGTTTTGTCCATCTTTATGTATTCATGACCCATTTGGAAAATAGTTAATCATTATTTGAAAAAAGGATAAGGTTAGGTTTGGATAGTGAGTTGAGATGAAATGAGTTGAAATAAAGTTGAAAATTGAATAAAATATTGTTATAATATTATTATTGTTTTGAGATTTGAAAATGTTAAATTGTTTATTATATTTTGTATGAGAATTTATGAAAGTTGTAATGATGAGATGAGATTGAGATGAAATGGGTTGGATTAGAGCCTAAAAGGAAAAAAAACCGCAGCCCTACATTTTCTGAATCTCTATTTTTTCATATAAAAATAATCTAATGAAATATTCTGGATGTCTTATGTAAGCTTAATCTCTTTTCAGGCACGGTCAGGTAGTGGGTGATTGATATCCATGGACCATGCAAGTGATGTTAAAACTCTTCCAGACATTTTACTAGATTTTTACATGGTTTTGGTTGGAATGTATTAATGATGANATTGATATCCATGGACCATGCAAGTGATGTTAAAACTCTTCCAGACATTTTACTAGATTTTTACATGGTTTTGGTTGGAATGTATTAATGATGATGCTTAGTAGACTAGGTGTGCGTTGCATCGCTTGATACCTCTTGAAATATTTGGTCCTGCAAATTGGTTATTTTGCCTGTTTCTTTCAATTTAGGCTGTTATCTGCCTAGTGTCTGCCCATCGATATTTTAGGTACTTACTGTCCAGGAGATTTGTGACTTCTTACCTATTGTGAGTGGCACTTTCGTTGGTTTGCAATTATAATGTTTGTCATAATCTCTGATTTTAGCCTTTTTTTGAATAAAACCATTCAACTGCATTTCATCAAACTGTTATATGGCTATCAGCCATTACAAGAGGCAATATACATGGTATTACATTGTCTAAGTGAATAACTCCATTGCATAGTGAAGCTGCTTGTTAGCCAACAGATGTGCCGCCTTATTTCCTTCCCTCTTGGTATGTTTGATGTCCCACATTGTATCAGCCAAGATGATTTTTGTGTCTCTCACCAAGCAACTCAGGATACCAAGTTGATCTTTGTCAGCCTTAACTGCATTTACAACTTGTCTCGAGTCCCCTACAAAAACTACATATTGCGGACCCATATCTTTAGCCTTTTTTAAAAGCCTGATTCACTAAAAAATATTAAATTTTGTAGTTTTAGTGGATACTTTGGGTGGTGTTATAAACTTGGCTATTATAGCACGCCCTCCATCTACTCAAGCATTTATTGCCGCTGGCTTTTATTTCTCGGCATATTCGGTCTTGTTTATTAGTGCTATATGCAATTTTGA
>QEOT01007741.1:0-11516 GCA_003123785.1 Pterocarya stenoptera | reverse complement strand
GGCATGCATGATTAGTTGCTTAAATATGTTTCTATTTCATGATTGGTTAGGTTATAACTTACCTGTGGTACCATTTAATGGTACTGCAGATTTTGATTATGTTGATGCAGGTGCCGAGCCTGAGGTTTTGGCTCTGTCGGAGGAGTGATCTGGGATCACTCGAGTTACGTTTCTTTTTCTGCTTATGTATATTTTATTGGACATTTGGTTTATGTTTTAAACGCTTTGTATTTGGATATCTGTATTAAACTAAAATTCTGGTACTAGAGACTTAATTATTATTATCCGCTGCGTATTCATTTTGTGCACTGTTTATTTGTTGCACACACTTGACACTGGTTCGTTGGGATGTGTGACCGTGTGTCATCATCCTGACGTCACGATTCCCGAGGCTTTTTGTACGTGGGAGTCGGGGCGTCACAGCGAAAGTGCTCGGCTTGGGATGAGCAAAGCAAGAAAGAAAGTGCATGCTCCCAAACGAGCAACGTTAAGGATCATGAAACTCAACACATCGACAAGCGACGTGGAAAACAAAGTGCTGTGCTCGGGGCAAGCATTAGGGAGAGTAAAAGAGCTTGGCTAAGGTGAGCACCCCGAAACCAAAAGTGCTCGCCTCTAGGCGAGCAAGATGGAGAGTAATGAAGTTCACCCCAGTCAAGCACCAATGGGATAAAAAGTGTTCCTCTCAAATGAGAACCAGGGAAAGTGAAGTGCTCGCCTACATGCGAGCACCACAAACGCGAAAGTGCTCACCCTTGGGCCAATGACGTGAAGGATCATGAAACTCGTTACTTCGCTGAGCTTAGTTGAAAAGTAAAGTGCCGCCCCAGACGTGTGGAGAGAAAAAAGTACTTCTTCCAAGTAGGGTCACGCACCAAGAAACTGCTGAAATGTGACATGAGTTTTCTCTTTTGATATAGAAGCTGTGTATATATGGATAGAATGCTTGGAATATAAATGATAGTATTGAAATTACTGACATATATATGAGTGATTTTTCATTTCATGATCTTTGCCTAATTTCATACTTAAGCATTGCCTTTCAGATTATTGACAGATTTATTCATCACTAAATGGACAAATTTATTCATGATCAAGTTGCTAAAATATATTCATTACTAGATGGACAATTAATTGTTAATTTAAAAATTTATTGGTGTCCAGTTTTGGTCAAGCTCATATTGAGATTTTAGATACAAATGTTAAAAATGAATGCTCTTGAAAGTGGATGAAAAAAAGGGAAATTGAATATTTTTGCAAAAACTGGGTTGTTTAGGAAACCTTTTGCGACAACAATTGTAACCAAAATAACTTAATGAAGACCACATTTTTTGGTCGGAAATAAGGTTGCACTTATGTTGACACTAATGTATATTTATGACTATTTTTTTTTTGGTCGGAATTGCATTTGACATTTACGGCTTCAATTTAAGTTTTGCGACAACATCACTTTGGTCGATAAAGACTGTTATTGCCTACCGTCTGTAATATTTGCGGCCAAAATAATATGGTTTAGCGACAACATTAAATGCCGCTAAAACCTTCAGTATTTGTGTCCATAAGAATAAATCGCCGCAAGAATTCTTTTGTGAGGCTTCTTTCATGGCCACGTTGCGGCCATCGAAAATCAATGGAAATAAACATTGCGGCCAAAAAAGCTAGTTATTGCAGCCATTTTTGGCGCCGCAAATACCAATATCTCTTGTAGTGGATCTTATTTTGAATGCTCGTAAAAGTATAAATGCCAACTTATTTCGCTTAATATTGTGGTTTGTGGATTTGATTAATTTAGATGAAACTCTTTATTTTTCAATTCAATATTATTAATTTGTAGGTACGGATTGAATTTTATTTTTAAAATTTGAAATTATTAATCCATACGATAACAGGAAATCAAGCACGTGCACACTTAACTAGTCCTTCGATAAATATGAGTTTCTACCCATTCTTATTTTGGCCCTCGATCGATATATTTTCCGAAGTTGTGCCTTTATTAGGCAGTACCTTTCAAAAATTAATTGAAAGAAGGTGGTATATGTTTTTGCCCCATAAGCGGATGCAAAGAATTAGTAGGATATAATTAGAGAGTCACTATCAATGAACCCCAATTCTCTTCATGTATATGTCATTGAAGTACTTTAAACATCCATATCATTATTATCTTTAAAATAAGAAAGCGATAGTTATGTATTTTTCTCAACAAAATGATGAGAGAGAGAGAGAGAGAGAGAGAGAGAGAGAGAGAGAGAGAGAGAGAGAGGCTAATTAAAATGGGTTTCTAGAAAGCCAAAGTTGCAGCTAGGAAATGTATTGAGGAATACTAAAATGTTGTTAGGATTGAAATTTGTGAGAGTTTTGAAGAGGAAGTAGGCATAAAGCCAACAGAAACGTAAGCTTATAACCCCAAGAGAGATATGCAGTCGTGTGGGTTGGTGAACATTTTAACTACTCCTAGGAATACTCGTCCACCTTGAAAAACTAAGAAAGCATAACATCATCATCAGAACTAATGTCATCCTAAAGCATGCCCGAAGGTTCTCTATAATTGTCAAATTAATTATAATGTATATCAATTAATATTCTATGCCAATAATATTCATGTTGTCATATATATATGTCGTTAATTAATCTGTCATGCATTACAAAAATTAACAAATAATATGAGCCTAATTATTGAAAAGGATAGATAACAAATATAAGGAGATGATATAGGTGGTCATGTACGTATTTCTTCTTGGGTATACAGTAGAATCGAGGCTGCATGGTATTTTTTTTTTTTTTTTCCTTTTCCACTGATGCATGGATATCTTTGAGGGTTTTTTTTTTCGAGATATTTTTTGCTCCTCTAGGGTTAAAGATAGGATTGTTTGGTTCACGCTCTTGTAAACTAATCTATGAATATTATTAATTCTGATTAATTAATATCTTTACCTTACCCAAGAAAAAAGAAATCTGAAATATATTAAGAAACATTAATTATTTTGGGTCTTTTCTTTATTTTATATTTTGCTAAAATCAAATGGATATATACTAGTAGTAGTACTCTTGTTTTCAATATATTATTTAACTTAATCTTAAATTTGGACATATAATTTTCTCATTCTTGCTTTGGCTTTTCCAATAAAAAATACTGGTTAATCTCAACATGCATCATGCATTACAATATTCATGGCAGTAAAAGATTACTGATGTGATTGGTTGTATCATTTTTATTTAATGTGACGCAATCAATTACATTAACGGAGTGTGCAAGAAGTATGTAAAAATGACTGGACATAAAATTTTTAAAAATCATCATGATCATTATGAATAATAGATAACATTTTGTCTCTTCATCATGAACTGATCAATATTCTTTCGAAATTATGGTCATGGAAAAGAAATTAAAGAAGCATTGGAGTATGAGAAAAGGCCGGTTATTAAATTAAGAGATCGACTCATTAAGAACTCGGGAGGATGAAAGTCACGGCCAATTAATTATGGGTCAGAATTTTTATATATATATATTTATATATATATATTTATATATATATATATATAAATATATTGGTTTCTAAAAAGGAACTAAAACTTTTCATGAGTGTTATCGAAGCCTAGATACAATTATTTTTTTATGTTTTTTTGAGAGATTATGTATTTCAGATTTCTGAGTTTATTAGCTAGTGGGTTTACTGAATTGATCTCATTTGTTTTTCAACGAGTTAAAAGATTTATTTATTTTTTTAAATGTTGGGTTCTCAAATTAAATTTTTGGGGGCCATGATGTACCCTCTTCCCGCTTGGACGCGTTTCCACCCCTTTTTTCGTGTAAAAAATATAGGGGTGCAGGTGACTAGAGGATGGACCTTACAACTTGGGTGTAGTGTGTATATATGCATACACTTGACAAGGCAAGCCTATATACATATATTAGAATAATGATATATAGCCTTTCAACTTGTTGACAACCAGCTTACAACTTAGGTAAGAAAAAAAATTAAAAAATGTTAATAAAAAATGATGTAAAAAGTATCTTATAATTTTGCAAGAGAAAAGTTACAAATCAATCCCTGTTCACACATGATCAACCGTTGCACACAGATTTATTTATTTATTTATTTTCAAGCAAAACGTGCATTTTGCATTCCCTTGTTTGCAACTGCTCCTCCTACAACATCTCCACCAACATATACTCTCTCTTTCATCCAAATCCCTTCGCTCCATCAAACTCGCAAGTACCAAAGCCAGCCATCCTACTCTTCATGATCCTCATCCTCTTCTTCTTCAACATTCTTGTCCAAAAAAGTAACAGAACTCCAGTGAGCACTGTAGGCAAACCAAGGCAGCTCAGCACCCAGGAGCCCCACCACCAAAACAAGAGCAACTCCTGTGAACAAAAAACCCATATGTGCTGTGACTCCACCTACACTAAGTTTTGTTACTACAATTTCTCTCAGCCCGGCCACTTTTGCAAGTTCTGCTGCCGCTACTGGACTCAAGGTGGCACCTTCCGTGACATACCCTTTGGCAACGTCTCCCACAAGAAGGCCAAGCGCTCTTGCACTGCCACAACCACAACCAGTTCGTCCTCCATCGCTACTTCGCTACACTCAGGGGCCTACTTTTTTGGTGGTGGGTGGGTTTCAGACTTGGTCTTTGTCTCGGGTTTGAGGAAATGGAATTCGGGCTCGGTAGAGGGGTCTGGCCTTTTAACAGAGTCGAAAATGGTGGCAGTGTGGCTGTTTTGGTCTGTGCTAATGGTGGTGCTACGGGAATGGGAAGCACGTGGTAGTTAGATAACGATGAGTCCGTGTTTGTAGTTTGCTTTGGCGAGGAGAGGCAATGAGTTGCTGGGCTAAAGGAGCTTACTTCGGCAAGGAGAGGTGAGAAGACGCAAATCACCATCTGGTTCAGTCTCAGTTAATGAACCCAATCTGCATGTAAGGTGTAGGGTGTCATGCGTTGGAGGGACCGGCTGATGCCCAACTTTTTTCATTTTGCAAAATATTTTTATTGTCTTAGTTGTAAACTGGTTGTTAACCAGTTGGAAGGCTAGCCATCATTGTCCTATATATATATATATATATATATATGGAAAATGATAGTATGACTCTCAAATTAATATGCCTACCAAATGTGCCCACTCATATATTTTTTTTTTATTTTTTTTAATGGTTAAGAAAGTGACTATTGGTGAATTTATATATTTTTATTTTTATTTTTATTTTTTCTTAATGGTTAAGGATGTTTAAAAAATACTTTAAAAAAAAAGGAAAGAACAACTCCTGTGAACAAAAAACCCACTTGCACTGTGACTCCACCTACACCAAGTTTTGTTACTACAATTTCTCTCAGCCCTGCCACTTCTGCAAGTCCTGCTGCCGCTACTGGACTCAAGATGGCACCCTCCGTGACATACCCGTTGGCAACGGCTCCCATAAGAAGGCCAAGCGCTCTTGCATTGCCACAACCACAACCAGTTCGTCCTCCATCGCTACTTTGCTACACTCAGGGGCCTGCTTTTTTGGTGGTGGGTGGGTTTCAGACTTGGTCTTTGTCTCGGGTTTGAGGAAATGGAATTCGGGCTCGATAGAGGGGTCTGGCCTTTTAAAAGAGTCGAAAATGGTGGCAGTGCGGGTGTTTTGGTCTGTGCTAATGGTGGTGCTACGGGAATGGGAAGCACGTGGCAGTTCAAGAACAATGAGTCCGTGTTTGTAGTTTGCTTTGATGAGGAGAGGCATTGTAATGAGTGCTGGGCTAGAGGAGCTTACTTCGGCAAGGAGAGGTGAGAAGACGCAAATCACCATCTGGTTCAGTCTCAGTTAATGAACCCAGTCTACATGTAAGGTGTAGGGTGTCATGCGTTGGAAGGACCGGCTGACGCCCAGCTTTTTTCATTTTGCAAAATATTTTTATTGTCTTAATTGTAAACTGGTTGTTAACCAGTTGGAAGGTTGGCCATCATTGTCCTATATATATATATATATATATATATGGAAAATGATAGTATGACTTTCAAATTAATATGCCTACCAAATGTGCCCACTCATATATATATTTTTTATTTATTTTTATTTTTTCTTAATGGTTAAGAAAGTGACTATTGGTGAATTTATATATTTTTATTTTTATTTTTATTTTTATCTTTTCTTAATGGTTAAGGATGTTTAAAAAATTCTTAAAAAAAAGGAAAGAACAACTCCTGTGAACAAAAAACCCACCTGCGTTGTGACTCCACCTACACCAAGTTTTGTTACTACAATTTCTCTCAGCCCCGCCACTTCTGCAAGTCCTGCTGCCGCTACTGGACTCAAGGTGGCAACTTTCGTGACATACCCTTTGGCAACGGCTCCCACAAGAAGGCCAAGCGCTCTTGCACTACCACAACCACAACCATTGCGTCCTCCATCGCTACTTCGCTACACTCAGGGGCCTGCTTTTTTGGTGGTGGGTGGGTTTCAGACTTGGTCTTTGTCTCGGGTTTGAGGAAATGGAATTCGGGCTCAGTAGAGGGGTCTGGCCTTTTAACAGAGTTGAAAATGGTGGCAGTGCGGGTGTTTTGGTCTGTGCTAATGGTGGTGCTAGGGGAATGGGAAGCACATGGCAGTTAGAGAACGATGAGTCCGGGTTTGTAGTTTGCTTTGGCGAGGAGAGGCAATGAGTTGCTGGGCTAAAGGAGCTTACTTCGGCAAGGAGAGGTGAGAAGACGCAAATCACCATCTGGTTCAGTCTCAGTTAATGAACCCAGTCTACATGTAAGGTGTAGGGTGTCATGCGTTGGAGGGACCGGTTGATGCCCAGCTTTTTTCATTTTGTAAAATATTTTTATTGTCTTAGTTGTAAACTGGTTGTTAACTAGTTGGAAGGCTAGCCATCATTGTCCTATATATATATATATATATATGGAAAATGATAGTATGACTCTCAAATTAATATGCCTACCAAATGTGCCCACTCATATATATTTTATTTATTTATTTTTATTTTTTCTTAATGGTTTAGGATGTTTAAAAAATGCTTAAAAAAAAGGAAAGAAAAACAAAAAAACTCATTTGCACTAGTGTGCACGTGCATATTTGGGGTACACATTTGGTCATGTGAACCCTAGCATTGTCCTATAAATGTATATCTCACTAGGAACTTAGAGGTAAGAAGCCGGTTATGTCCATTATTATTCATGTACGTACATGAGTCTCATTTCCAAGCTCATGATGCATTACAAACATTATATATATGTATATATATATTGCTCATCATGAGATCGATTTAATTATGACACAAGAACACATTTAGATCAGTACTCTACAAATAGTACACCTAGTGGAATGAATGAGAAATGATTTGTACAAGTCTAAAATAGACAAGCTTTGTGCAAACCTTTGAAAAGGTAACCCCATACCTTAAAAAAGTGTAAAAAAAAAAAAAAAACTATTTGTTTAGTGGGGTCCACCTTTTAACAAAGGGCCTATGTGAGACTTGTTTATTTGGGACTTATATGTATGATCTAGTAAATAATTAATTTCTTCTAATCAACAATAATCTTAGAGGCAAAATATATATCAAGCAATGTAATTACCACGATTAACATAAAAAAGCAATAATTAATATAAAACAGTACTGATGATCAGTAAATTAATAAATCATGATATATATATACAAAAAAAAAAATGTTGACGAATTGGAAAACTAATTACTTTAATTAAACTTTAGCTTAATTTGTGTGTCACCAATATAAGGAGAGAAATATCAAAGATTGAAGGCACATAATTCTCACTATCTAAAAATAAAAGGGATTTCTAAAATTAAGCTCACAATAAGATTGAAAAATTACATATGTACAATGATTGAACTTTGTATATATATATATATTTATATATATATATCATTGCCGGACAGAATAACTATTATTCTATAGGTTAGTTTCAACAGATAATTTACAAAAAAGAAGACAAGAGAATCGTCCAAAACATAGAGAAAACACCTCTAATGTTCAATTCAAAATTATCAATGTTCAAGAATGACGAAATTAACCCACAAACTGGGGTGTAATAGCTGAAAATCGATTGTATCAGAATTTTACCAAAAATAGCAAAATCTCAATAATCATACCAAAATTAAAGACGTAATAAAAGAAGTAATTTGTCAAAAATCTAGCCCAAATCGAGTTTAGAATCACTTCCAAAACAGTAAATGAAATATTATCATAAAAGGCAAAAAATAACTAAAAGTAGGAAATCAGATGGGAGAACAGTGGAATTTGGCCTTGAAAATGATGCACACCAAGCGTAGCTTGGCACGCACGTTGTAGGCCCCGAAAAGAGCTTTCCGAATTGGGGTCATATGCGCGATTCTATACCCATAGCCAAAGTTATGATCAAAATATCGAAACGTGCTCAAAATTGCCCCAATCAAGGAAAGATTATGATTTTCTGCTATCTTTGCGCTGATCTGCCACTTCAAGGTATTTCAACATAGTCAACGTGCAGTCTAACAACTCAGCATCATTTGACTCGGATTCCCCTACATCATATATATATATATGTATACATAGGTAAGGCTAATGTACTTTGTGAGCAATAGAAATTTATTTTCAAGTAAAATTCAAATTAATTATCGCAAGTTCGCTCATGTGAATGTTGTGCATGCCTTGAATGTTCGTTCGAGCCATCATCGAGAAAGCGTGTTGCGTGAAATCTATGTATATCTAGGTCAAGTTCGCTTAAGCAAGATCAACCAATTAGCTAGCGAACTTAATTTGTGTCTTGCAAATGTCTGAACCCAAGACTAATTCCATATTAGTCAACTCTAAGATCGATGCAGTTTGATCATCGGTACTCAACTGATCTTATAAGAAGATGTTTAAATCATTACCACTACATGATATTATTTATTTTCTTTGCAATGAATACATTTAGAGCATTGCTATGCATCATCCTACACACCACACATTAATGTGTTTTTTTATTTTTTTTCAATTTTTTTTCAATTTTTTTTTATTTTACTCTTCTCGAAATATTTATATTTTTTTATTCTTCATCCATATAATATACATTTAATAAGAGAAACAAATAAAAAAAAATAAAAAAAGTTATGGTGTGTGATGTGTAGGATGATGCAAAGATTAATTCATACATATATATCTTTGTGAATTAAATACAATTAGAAAGTACCATATATAGTACATGCATTTATAATTACATGACAAACTCCGACAATCCCAAAATTGATAGGCCGGATCAAGACGGTGGATCATATGCCATGCATGCATGCAGCGAGTGTCAATGACAGATTAAATGGGGCAGCATCAACTTCATGTTCCCATTGGACAATGACAGATTAAATGGGGCAGCATCAACTTCATGTTCCCATTGGTACAAATGATCATGATCATGAGGTTAATTAGCCAGCCGAGGTTACGTACGGTGGGTAGGAATGGGTGAAGGTGGTTGGACAGGATCATGGAAATAGGGATTTCAGTATCTGTAACAGAGATACTCAACCCTCGTGCGCAGATAATTGCCACTCATCCACTTCAATATTTTATGTCTATTTTGTTACACAACTTTCACACCCACTTGTTTGAATATTTTTAATTTGTTTTCCCTTAGTCAATGCCCACAGGTGTTTGGTAATTCATGAGTATAATTAATCCCAGAACCCTAATATTAATAATGACAGCTGAGAAAATCCAACCACCATTTCCTGCAGAGAAATTTCCATGCTCACGATCTCCCCATCTTTTGTCAAAGTGTTAGCTGTATATAACAAAATAAAATAAGACCCTCTGGCTGCTAGCTTAGCTTCTCCTTCAAGTGCGACTTCCTAGAACACAAACTGCACAGTACCCTCATTTTGATGATGCTATATATTAAGCTTACGTTTTCGAGCATCATTTTCGTACGTATGTATTCTTCTTAATTAGCCTTTAGGAAATACAAATTATTCTGCAGCTAGCTAGCTAGCTTGGCCTTTTTTTGAAGAATTAGTCGTGAAGATCATCGATGGAAGAAAGTCTTCCTCCTGGGTTCAGGTTCCATCCCACTGATGAAGAACTCATCTCGTATTATCTAACTGGAAAGGTTTCTGATGTTGGTTTCACATCCAAAGCTGTAGCAGTTGTTGATCTCAATAAGTGTGAACCTTGGGACCTCCCAGGTATATATAAATATATATATATATATTTAATTTTGAGCATGCATGCCATGATCTTTGTTTCCTCCACCTTCTAGCTATCAGCTTATAATGCATCGTTTAATGCTGTGTCTATTGGGATTTTAGAATCTTCTGTTTAGTGATCTTAATTCTGTCCTAAACTCGCTTGTTGGTAAAAAAATGTTGGGTTTTTAGACAGAATTTCGGGAAAAAAATGTTTGGTCAAAATGAACCATGAAAAGTTAATTGGGCGATGATGATCAGCTTCTATCCAAACAAATTGTATGCGCTTTTCTTTTCTCCTTGCCTTTTCTTTTAATCCAAACAAAAATATTCTTCTTAGATCGTTGCTAAATCGTGAATAACTATAAGTTTCGTTTTCTTTCATATTTTGGAACTTATAATTAAGTTTCTGATGGAATAACTGCCCCTCATCAATATGTTTCTTCTAATGAATTTCAAGTACTATTTTCTGCCTTCATTTCCGCCTGTTTTCATCCGGAGTATTTGGATTATGCAAAGCCTTTCTGTCTTTATGCTTCTTGGTCCACTTGGTCATTGAATTTAAGACAACATATATAAATGGGTCCTTCCCAAAAAATGTCTTTTTTCCTTTTCATTGGGACTTTTTCCCCACACACCAAATGGAGAAAATTGATAGATCTTTCCAAACAAATATATTTTTACATACGTTAATATATATGTGTATATATATATAAATATATTTATATATATAATTTTTTGAATCACTAGTACTCTTCCTTCCCTTCGTATTTCCACCTTCTTCTTCTTCTTCTTCCTTTCTTTTTTTTTTTTAATGGTATTTCCACCTAATTAGGTACACTGAGTCAGAAGAAGATAGCATGCATGATTAAGGTGTTCAAAGAATATGATTGTGATAAAACATTAATTATAACAATTATTTATTTTTGTAACTTATTTCGTCAATGGAAAGAGAAGAAAATACTGATGTTAAACAAATCTATATACGTGGTTTAGCCAAGGCCTCCATGGGAGAAAAAGAATGGTATTTTTTCAGCTTGCGAGACAGAAAATACCCAACTGGACTTCGAACCAACCGAGCCACCGAAGCGGGTTATTGGAAAACGACGGGGAAGGACAAGGAAATATTTCGTGCAGGATCATCAGTACTGGTTGGGATGAAGAAAACCCTAGTTTTCTACAAGGGAAGAGCTCCCAGGGGTGAGAAAAGCAATTGGGTTATGCATGAATACCGGCTAGAAAGCAAGCATCCTTTTAGATCAACAAAGGTATTTAACAAAACAAAGGCACACAGAAGAAGTACTTGCCCCCGGCCTCTAATGAATTCTCTTGATCATTTTGTTAATCTTTAGAGATTTTGGGTGTTCTTTTCCAGGAAGAAT
>QEOT01007740.1:120037-206160 GCA_003123785.1 Pterocarya stenoptera | reverse complement strand
CTAAACCCTAAACCCTAAACCCTAAACCCTAAACCCTAAACCCTAAACCCTAAAACCCTAAAACCCTAAACCCTAAACCCTAAACCCTAAACCCTAAACCCTAAGCCCTAAGCCCTAAACCCTAAACCCTAAGCCCTAAACCCTAAACCCTAAAACCCTAAACCCTAAACCCTAAACCCTAAACCCTAAACCCTAAAACCCTAAAACCGAAACCCTAAAACCCTAAACCCGAAACCCTAAACCCTAAACCCTAAAACCCTAAACCCGAAAACCGCGAACTAACTAAACCCTAAACCTTAAACCGCGAACCCATTAAACCCTAAATCCTAAACCCTAAAACCCTCAACCCCGAACCCCCAAACAACCAAAACCCTCAGCCCCAAACACCAAAAGCAGTAACCCTAAACCTAAACCCTAATTATAATTGTTCTAATTACAAGTAATTTTCCTTTTGTTTATAAACCCAAAGGGGTCGGAGTAAAGTTGTTCAGACCGCCAGGGGGCAGGACCCGCTCTCCATCATGGGAGGGGTAGAACAGCCTTCGGCCCAGTTAGCCCCTTTGGTCCTGCAGGAGGTATGTTGTTCAGGCAGTTTGTGACTAAACCCGCTCTCACCCGTTGACATCGCAAGGAAGGTAGGCATTAACTTGACGATGATTTTGTCGTTATAGGTTATGCTAATTGGAGAGATATTGTGTCGAATCGTACAACTGGTGTTTCCCACGACAGGAAATAATTATTTTAGTAAAACAAAATTCACATAAGTTTTGACAGAGATAGATCGGAGCATTCAACTGCCGCAACTGGGTTTTCCCCGCTGTTGTTTGCCCACTACTTGACCATAATTTCTTGCAGTTATTTTGTAATTTTTTAAAAAAAAATTATAAATGTTAAAAAAATGCATGTGAAAAAAAATAAAAATAAAAACACGTAAAATACACTAGCGAAAGCCCCAACGAGAGCAGTGGTGGCTAGAGAGCCACTCATATTTTCTTTTTGTTGGAAAATTGTAGCCAGTGAATAGCGTGTCTTAGCATTTAGTCTAATGGTATGATTCTCGCTTAGGGTGCGAGATGTCCCGAGTTCAATTCTTGGAATGCCCCCATTTCAACCCTAAGGGGTAGATCAGCTGGTCCAGCTTTAGGTTTGCTCTCCAATGGTCACCAGTTCAAATCCCTTTAGGGCTACCGGAAGTTTACCTGTTAACTTCAAGGCCCCATGAGATTAGTCGAGTTGCACACAAGTTGGCCCAGACACCCATGATTATCAAAAAATATATATTCATTGAGAAGAGTCCAAATTAAATTAGAATCAGCTAGCTAGCTAGCATATAATTAGATATATCATGTGGTGACAATCAAATCATGCAACTAGCTAACTAGCATGCTAATTGGTGAGTGAAACCAAATTATTCCTTTCATATTGCATTATTAATCGATCTCTATCTTACCTACATTTCTATCATTTCTGTCCTGTAGATCGCCATTTGTAGCATCGATCGGTTATTATTCCGACCTATACTCACTAATCTTATTTCCATCTGACTCTTTTATTGAATAAACAAATTATTTGGATTAGTTGACTTTCAGTTACTGCATACCCTACGACATTACACGCATGTTGTCATGCATATATTGGACAATTATATATGACTGTAATTTCCACATGCATTAATTTTTTATTTTTTTTTTTTTTTTTTTGTTTATAAACTTGATAATATTTATTTCTTTTATGAATTTGATGATTTTGGATATGCAACTCTCATGAGTTTATCAATTGAATGATGATTTTGTATGTTGATCCATTTATGTAAATAATGATGTTTTTAATTAGGTGTTGTTCAGAATCTGTTTTTAAAGAGTTTTTATTTAATTAATGAATTGTTGCTATTGTATACTTCTGCAAAGAGATTTTATTTTTTATAAGATTTTTTTTCCTCCAACTGGACGCTATGTACAAGGGGCTACGTAGCCCCGTTACTAGTATATATATATATATATATATATATATATTCCCATGATAGTTGTCGTTTGAATTCTTACAGGTATAAATAGCAGTTGAAGTAAAGTGCAAGCTTCTGAGGTTTCCAGTCACTAGCCAATTTGGTTCGATCATGTTCCGGCTATGAACTACAAAATTTAAGTACATGGATATTAACTCCAAACAACATAAATTTTCATATCAGAAACCAGGTCAAGAAATAGCCCCAAATCAATCATTTTCATCTATAACTTACAAGTACTCGTTGTTTACCGATCAAAAAAAAGCTACAAGTACTCATTACATTAGGCTTTCCACTATATTCCTTGACGTGTAACTGTGTAAGTAATTCTGAAAGCATGATGGTCCAAGCAGCTACCAATTTCTACAATAAAACAAGCACAATACACAAAAAGAGTAAGAAGGGAGTATCTAACCACCAGCATAGAATAGTAGCTTTAAAAGTCGGAGTGGTGAGTAGCTTCTCATCCATCAGTTCTTTTAGGCCAATCGAGGAACTTGCACCCTTGAAGCGAGGGTGGCAGATAACTCTGTATCGAAATGGGACTGTCAGGAGGGTAAATATAGTCCTTTCCATATCCAAGTTCCTTCATTAACTTAGTTGGCGCATTCCTAAGATGGAAAGGCACTCCCTCATTCTGTCCAACCGATTCCTTCACTAACTTCTGTGCAGCCTCTACTGCCCGATAAACAGAGACAGACTTCGGAGCCAAAGCCAAATAAGCCACACACTGTGCAAGAATCACATTACACTCGGGCATTCCCAAAAAATGAGCGGCTTGGTAGCACGCAACAGCCTGGTTGAGTGCAGATGGGTCAGCCAACCCAACATCCTCACTAGCAAACCTTATTAATCGACGTGCAATGTAGAGAGGTTTTTCACCTGCTTCTAACATTCTTACCAACCAATATATCGCAGCATCAGCATCATTTCCTCTCATAGACTTATGGAGTGCACTGATCAGATTATAGTGCTCTTCCCCAGCTTTGTCATAAGCAAGATGCTTGCACTGAAGTGCCTCCTTAGCATCATCCAGTGTGACAATGGCTGCAACAATATCAATTCCATCTTCCTCATTTTGGACCAAGTCCCCACCATTGGCTTTAGATTCGTTAGCAGGAACCCGGGCAGCCGCCGTAATAGCTGAAATTTCCAAGGCGTTCAATGCCACTCGACCATCCCCATCACAATTCACAGATATAAACTCAATTGCTTCTTCTTTCACATCAAGACGCATCCCTACACTCCGTGGTAATCCCTTTTCCAAATGATTCACGGCCCGCCAGAGTAGCAGGGAAACGTCGTGGGGTTTCAATGGGTTAAGAGTGAGAACCCGACAACGAGACAACAAAGGCGTAATTAAATGGAAAGATGGGTTTTCCGTGGTGGCACCCATGAAGACAATACTCCCATCCTCGATGACGGGCAAGAAGGAGTCCTGTTGGGACTTGTTAAACCTATGAACCTCATCCACAAACAACATTGTCCTCTTGTTCTTAGATAATCTTAGTCTTCTAGCGTCCTCCACCGCGTCCCTAATATCCTTAACCCCACAAGTGACAGCTGACAAGGAAACAAATCTATACGAAGAAGAAGAAGAGGCGGAAGTAGAGTTAGCAATAGCTTTGGCAATTGAGGTCTTACCAGTGCCGGGAGGGCCCCAGAAGACAATGGACGGGAGGCGATTGCATTCGATTAAGGAGCGAAGAAAGGAGTTGGCGCCGAGAAGGTGGTTTTGGCCAAGGACGTCGTCTATGGTACTAGGACGCATGCGCTCAGATAAGGGCTCGTGGGGCGGCTGTGGGTTTGTTGGTAGCAATACCTCTAGTTTGGGCCGCTTAGATTGTTGTTGTTGTCCTTCTTCTTCTTCTTCTTCTTCTTCTGCTTCTCCTCCTCCTCCTCGGTGGTTTTGGATTAAGCGAGGGGCAGTGGGTATGGGAGATGGGAAATTGGTGGAGGGTTTGGATTGGAAGTGGAAGAAATGGTCGAGTTTTGGTTGGGAGGGTTTAGGGGTGGAAGAGGTACAAGCGGCGGCGGCGGTGGAGGAATTGTGGTTGAGAATCCATTCGGTGGCTTTCAGGGTGGATTTCCCACCGGTGGCGGCCAAGGCTTGCGTTGCCAATTCGTTTGGGAAGCCCATGCTTAGTAACTGCTGCATCTCCATCCTTGTTGCCTATCAATTTTGGTCAACGAAAAAGCTCGGCTACTGCATATCAGATTTATAATTAGGCCCAGTTTGGAAGTTAATTGAATTGAACTGAACTAACTTGAGGATAATTTTAAGTTGAGTCTAACATCTAAGTATTTAATTCTTAAATTATTAAACTCATCTTAACTTAAAGCCTCTTTACATAGGGGACCGACAACCTTTTTTAACTCAATATCTCTTTACAAGCGAGACTCACAACCTTTTTCAACGTTTTATAAATATATCTAAACACATTTTAATATCTAAACACATTTTAACATCCAAACTCATCTTCGGTGGGCTCTATAAAACTCACTCTACCATCTCAACTCACCACTATTCATAAAGAATTCAATTCATCTCAACTTAGTTCAACATCCAAACAAGGCATAAATCCTATTAGTAAACTTTTACCGACTAGAATATCTCTCTATTTGTATTTGTAAAAAGTTTGATACCCATTATTTCTACACACTATATTTATTTTTATTTTTTGGCAGAAAGCGTTTGATCATGTGAATTGAGATTTCTTGTTGTATATTCTTGGCAAGCATGGCTTCGGGAAAAAATGGTATCAATAGATTAAACAATGTATTACAATTAGGGGTGTAAATTTAAACCGATAAACCAGTCCAAACTGGACCGGACCGGACCAGACCGGTTTTATCGGTTTTGAACCGGTCCGGTCCGGAATCGGTTCTTATATTTCATAAACCGGCCGGAACCGGTCCGGTTTCGGTTTTGAAATTTTTCGGACCGGACAGGCCGGTTGATAAAATATATAAAAATAATAATATTTTATACATAAGTTTTATATATATTAATATATAAGTTTTATATATAATTTATAATTATATGTGAAATATATATAATATAATTATATAACATGTATAAAATAATTTCATATTATAATTTATAAATTATAACATTAAATGTTAATCTTAAATATAAACATTTGTAATTTATTTGATCATATGCTATTAATATAATTATATATAAGATAATGTTATTATAAAATAAAAGTTTAATCTTAAAAATGAAAATGTAATTGATCATGTATTATATAGCTATACTAATATATTGTTTATAACTAATACTAATATATACTAATATATAGCTATCTAATAGTCTAATATTATACTAATGTCAAATTCACAGTTTAAAAGAATCGAAAAAACCGGACCGGAAACCGATAAAACCGGAAGTACCGGTTTATGAAGGTAACCGGTGCGTAATCGGTTTTGAAAAATGCAAAACCGGTCATACCGGTTCGGTCCAAGATTTTGCCTAAAACCGAACCGAACCGGACCGGTTACACCCCTAATCACAATTGTCAAATTCTCTATTTTGCTCAACGGCACTCTCAAAGGCTTTTTCAACAATTCTCGAGGTTTGAGACAAGGGGACCCTTTATCCCCCTTGTTATTCATTATTGTGATGGATATACTGAGTAGAATGATGAAGGGGATGGTGGACAGGGGCTTCATTTCGGGTTTCTCGGTGGGGGATTCCTCACGTAGTATATCAATCACTCATCTCCTTTTTGCCGATGATACATTGACTTTCTGTGACCTAGATCTTGATCAAATTTGCTCTCTTAGAGCTCTTCTTCTGTGTTTTGAAATTGCTTCAAGTCTTTAAGTGAATTTATCTAAGTCTAAAATTGTCCCAATTGGTTGGTTAATAATCTAAACGAAATGGCGGCCATTTTGGGCTGCAAGGTGTCATCCTTGCCTATGAAATACTTGGGACTTCTTTTGGGAGCTCCTCATAAATCTAAGGCAATGTGGGATGGAATTGTTGATAAAATCGAACGCAAACTGGCAGGTTGGAAGAGAATTAACCTGTCTAAAAGCGATAGAATCACACTTATCAAGAGCACTTTATCCAATCTTCCAAAATATTTTTTAGAGTCATTCTAGACCCACCGTTGGGGGCTCCAGCTGGGAGCTCCCACTGGTGTGTTTTGTTTTTTCATTTTTTACATATATTTTTTTAATATTTTAAAACTTTTTTAAAAAATAAAAAAAAATCATATCATTATTAAAAAGTATTTTTTTAATTAAGAAATAAAAAAAATAAAAAACAAAAAAAAATCCCAATGGGAGCCCCCAGCGAGAGCTCCCAACGGGAAGACTAGTATTTCCCTATTTTTTATCCTTGTCCCCCCTTCCTGCAGTAGTGGCAAATAGACTGGAGAAGCTTTACTATGATTTCCTATGAGAAGGGTTAGAAGATGAGAAAAAATTTCATTTAATCAAATGGGATAAAGTCTGCACTCCTTTGTCTTGTGGTGGTTTGGGGTTAGGAAATTGAGAACCTTTAACAAGGCTCTTCTTGGTAAATGGCTATGGAGATATCATCAGGGAGGGGACACTCTTTGGAGAAGTATCATCGATACTAAATACGGGAGTATTTGGGGGGATTGGTGCTCTAATCCAGTAAGAGGGGCCTACGGAGTGGGGGTTTAGAAATTCATTCGGAATGGATGGGAGGACATACTCTAAAAGTCCAATTTTGAGGTGAGAAGGGGTACACGAATAAGATTTTGGCATGATATTTGGTGTGGTGATGCAGCCTTGAAAAACGCTTTCCCCTCTCTTTATAGGATTGCGTCAGACAAAAAAGCTTATGTGGCTGATAATATGAGCATCACTATTGATTCTTTGTACTGGTCCGTGGTTTTTTCTAGAGCTGCACAGGATTGGGAGGTGAATGACATCGCTAACTTTTACAATGTTTTATATACTCTGAAAGTGCAACCAGGAAGAGAGGACAAGCTACTATGGACACGTAGAGGGAACAAGAAATTCTCAATCCGCTCTTATTACAAGGTATTAACGGTTAACGCCTTCAATGCCTTCCCTTGGAAGAGCATTTGGAGGAACAATATTCCCCTCAAAGTAGCTTTCTTTGGACAGTTGGCATCTCATGGAAAATTATTATCCATTGATAACCTGAAAAAGCACAACTTCTACTTAACAGATTGGTGCTTCATGTGTAAACACAGCAGCAAATCAGCAGAACACCTGCATCTCCATTGCGAAGTAGTAAAAACTCTATGCAATGGCATATTCACTACGCTCGGTATAGCATGGGTTATGCCTAGGAGGTTCTCGAATTTATTGTGGTGTTGGAGAGGGATTCAGGGCCATCGTAATATTGCAGCTGTTTGGAAGATGGTGTCCCTATGTTTAATGTAGTGTACATGGATCAAAAGAAATAGTCGATGTTTTAAAAATAGGAAACGTTCCTTGGATGGTTTTAGGGCCTTCTTTCTTCTATCACACATTGTTGCTTTGGACTTCATTCATAGTATGGAATGGAGTGAGCTTTAATGACTTTTATGCTACTTTATTCTTCTTAAATTAATTGAGTTCTTTTACTCAATATCCATACACCACACAATTGATAAGAAAAAATAATAATAAAAAATAAAAAATTATGTATAGTGTGTAGTGTGTGGAGATGATGTATAGAATTTTTCTTTTGTAAATATATGTTATTTGAGTAGATGGGTTCTTAGAATATATTTTTCAAAAGAACTATCCCTATGGTGTAAAATAAATTTTGAATGGTCATCTCCTCTAACAAGTTATTTTATTCTCAAATTGATATATAGAATATATCATCTATATTACTTAAATTGTAAAATTTGATTGATAAAATTTAAATTTTAAAATTTTTGTTTTTGATATATAAAATAAAACTGCTTTAATACTATCCAGACGGACTTATAAATATAAATAAATATATAAACAAAACAAAACAAACAAACTTTCGTTGATAGCCGTAAATGCAACACCTGTTTGTCATGATCAAAACCAAACACGTGATAACATATGCGGGAAATGCATAGTCAACTTTTAAAAAATATAAAAATAATAATAATATTTAAAAAAAAAACCACTCGACTTACCTCATCTGAAAAAAGATAAAAACTAATTTAACATTATATAAATATATATATTGATTAAATAAAACTTATATAGGTCAACTAGACATGGAAGCCTGTTAATAATGAAAAACCCCTAAAACGAAGAGAAAAAGACTTAATAAACAAACTAAAAAGAGAAAGGGTCCCCCTTTTTCTCCAGAGCCTTTTTCTCTCTACGCACTACCATTGGCATCCTTCTCTACCCAACTCCACCTGGGTGGGAGGGGTCGGAGTTTCAGCTCCTCCCTCCCTACTCTTGTCCGGCCAACACCGGAGTTGTCTATAGTGTTTTTTCTGTTTATTTAGATGTTTTTAGTCCATAGCACCGATCTACTGCCTACCGGCCTCCTACGACCACCACGTACCATGCTAGCAGACTCTCCAATCGCCAATCTATCGAATGTACGAAGAAAACTGCTCAAAAGAGCGACGCGTGAGCTTCACACACCGCCACGAGTGGCACCACTGAGATCAGTGGCTTCAGATCTCTCAAATCCGACCACTGCTTTTTTTCCTAGAGTGGAACGTGATCCACACACACCACCACAGTCATTGTTGGTCCTATGTCGGTGTATCGACGTGTCATCCGGTTGCTGCATCCCTATGTTCCTGATTTCCCAAATTGATGATCAAGATAAAGTGGTCGTGGAAGACTCCTACAGCTAGTCCAGATAAACAAGCTACAGCACACACCGTCTCATTTTAGTTGCAGTTTAATAGTCTGTTTATCAAATTATTCAAAAATCGCTTCAAGAGGCTTCCCCTTAGTGGGAAATGGGTGGGAGACAAATTTTGGCTCCATATCCCTCTTTTTTTTTCACTAGTGTTGCGTTTGTTTGCTTTGGAATGATTGTCTGGGACTCTCACCCCATTAAATCTTGTATCATGTACCCTAAGTTTATCTATGAAACTGCTTGTTTAGGAAAAAAAAGAGAAACTATATTCAGCAGAAGTCCAATTTTTCTAAACTGCACACCACGCCACATCACGATTCTCAACCCCACTCTTCCCCTACACTTGCTCCTCTCTCTATGAAAAATAAACCACTCGCCTGACTTGAATCTCGAGGGGGGTGAGAGAGAGAGAGAGTGGTCATAACTCACTCTCTGATTAAGCCTGAGAAAGGGAATTCAAAACATTACCAAAAAGATCACAAAGACTTTGACAATTGACTTAAGTTGGATTGATGTGCAGGCTTTACTATGTTAAGCAATATTGACAATGACATTATCGATGGGTTCGAGAAGTACAGCATTGCTAATAATATATGTCAAGCACTAAAAGTGAAGTTTGGGAGAACTTCTACCACGAGGTTGGGCAAGTTGACCATGAGGTTTGATTCTAAGAAGATGCGCTCTGAACACACAATAAATTAGCTTCAAGGAGACCGAAAATAATTTGGCAAATGAGAAATAAGTCTAAGCAATGATACGCTCACTATCCAAACTTTGAAAAACAATGAGCTAGAATGTGATGCATAATGAGAACATCAAAACCTTTGATGATGTGTCACGTCACTATGAACTTGGGGATGAGTGCCTAGTGATTACTAAGCCCAAACATTCATCCTATGTGGCTAAATTTGGCTCGTGCATGGTATTTAGGCCCAAGCACAAGAACACCAAGATTGGGGTAGCTACTGGACGTGTGCAGAAGGAATCAAGACCTTCTGACGTCAGGCAGAATGAGAATTATCCTAACGGCTAGTTAATCAACAAAAACTAAGGATTGAGGTTGAGAAAAGATGCAACACATTGAGAAAATTCTGAAAAATATTGATTAATGATAAAATTTGAAATTATTTTATGAAGCCACAAGCTGGGCTTAAACAGCTACAAAATTCAAAATTATGAAGATTTTTTAAAAATGTGAAAATCTAAATTATTACATGAAAATTAAATAAGCAAGTAAACAAGAATCCTACCAAAAAGTTGGCTAAAATAAAAGTCATAATCACTTACAAAACTTAAAACGAAATATTTCCTAAGAAAACAAAAATGAACTAAATAAAAGATTTGGAAAAAAATAATTTATATTGCGTCAATCCAAGAAAGAATTAGCTTTTCTTGCCATATTTTCACAGATTCACCTTCTTAAATTAGTTCAATGCAATTAACGTAGAATCTGGAATTGGATATCCCATATCAATTTGGGTTTGCATCATTCTCACCAGATTGAAGAGAATTCATCCTCGAATTCTAAACTTTATTACCTCAATCTTTTGGATGTCCAATTAAAGTCATCTTTCTTTTCTTTTGTACTCGCGTTCCAACGATCATGGAAATTTTGAAATCTATTTGACCAGTTCAAAATAAAATAAAATTTTCTTTCCACATCTCATATTCCAAATCCAAATTTTCTATCCACATTTCAAATCCAAAAGCAGTATTTTGCATAGGAGAATTTGAAAAAATAATCCTCAACTCCAAGAAAATCAACATAATTAATTATCTCAAAAGTTGTTTCTTTTTCAAACTTCAAGCTTTCACAGCCATCTTCTTGTTCAAAATTTTCTACGTTTTCAATAAAAAAAAGTTATCTCCTTCATTAGGATATGTAGCATAGACAAGTGTAGAGTTCCAATCTTTGAAACAATGTTCCTCCTCAAGGTTTTCTTTCTCATAGTAATAAATCCACATAGCCTCATGCAACAACTCAACGAAACCTTCAGCCTGCAGAGTACTAAGAAATTACGGTAAATCAACTATGAAACCTAGATCTTCATATTGTTCCTCCTGAACATGGTACTACTGAAATAGAGCAGGAATGTGATGCGTGGTCTTGAAATTGAGGTCGGAATCATTGTTATCCATCTATCCCTCTAGGTTCTACACCTCTAAACGCTTAGTTAATTCAGCTATCTACCTCTGCCAATCTGCCTCTAAAAATCTACAATCATCATGTCCTGTAAGTAATGATCATGGTGAAGGGCTTCCTCATTCGAACCTTGTCAATGCCGACCACGACCTCTACCACCAGCTAGGAAACTAATGATTCCAGAAATATACTAAAGCTCTAATGCGAACTGATGCTAGGAAGAATAAGGATTATCCTGACTGCTAGTTAATTAACAGAAACTAGGGATTGAGATTGAGAAAAGATGCAACATAGAGAGAAAACTCCAAAAATCATTGATTAAGGATAAAATTTAAAATTATTTTTTAAAATCCATGAGCCGAGATTAAATAGCTGAAAAATTCAAAATTATGAAGATTTTCCAAAAAGGAAAAATTCAAATTATTACATGAAAAATAAACATGTAAGTTAACAAGAGTCCTATCAAAGCTTGTCCAAAATCAAAATAAAAATCACTTCCAAAACTTAAAATGAAATATTTTCTGAAAAGACAAAAGTGAACATAAATAGAAGATTTGGAGAAAAAACAATGTTTATTCCACCAACCCAAGAAAGATTTGGCTTCTCTTGCCGTATTTTTGCAAATTTACCTTCTTAAGATAGTTCAGCACAATCAATGTAGAATCTTGACCCTAATATCCTATATCAATTTGGGTTTGTATCACCTTTTAATAGTGGCAAGAAAGGCAAGCGCGGGAAGAACAAATCTAAGAAAAATTGCGTCAACTATGGAAAGAAATGTCACTTTACTCATGACTATATCAAACCAAAGAAGTATAATCTAACTATTCTCTTTCTGTTTATGTAACAAGTCATTGATGGTTTCTCACTCTCATCCCATGTGGACTGTTGTTGATTCAGGAACGACTGAGTACAAGATAGAGTCGGATTTGTGAAGTATCGTCACATTCCAATTGGTAGTTGTGATATCAAGATAAGGTACGAAGCTAGCGTGAAGGTGTCGGGAATTGGTACCTACAAACTAGACTTGTGAGACAATTGCACTCTATTACTTTATGATGTGTTATATGCTCTTGAAATACTACAAAACTTACTTTCCATAATTACTTTAGTTGGACTTGCTCCCATATTTATTTGATACAAATGGTGGTTCTATCCATTTGGGCAATGTTTTTTATGGTAATGCTTTTCTTTTATATTATTTCATGATATTGGATTTTAATTATTCAAATGTGAATGAATCTACTATTCTTCTTATTGGATATGATAATCTAGATTCAATTAAATGGCATGCTAAACTTGGCCATATTAGGCAAGAAATGATGACTAAGTTAGCTAGAGAATGTCTAATAGACAATCTTGCTGAAATCACATTGCCCACATGCCAACATTGTCTTATGTGAAAATAAAGGAAAAACTGTTTGGACAAGATACAAGGGCATCTTTTCCATTGATATTAGTTCACTCAAGTATCTGTGGCCAATCAATGTGAGGGTTGGGCACGGGGCCATCTATTTCATCACATTTTTATATTATTTATTGCGATATGGTCATGTCTATTTAATCTCCCACAAGTCTAAAGCAATGAATTGCTTCAAACAATATATAAGCTTGGTTACGAATCAGTTAGACAAGAGTGTAAAGTCTTTGAGAACTCATCGTGGACGTAAACATCTATTTGAGCAGTATAAAAGCCTTATGATGAAAAATGAATCAAAAGGAAGTTGACAATGTTGTAAATGCCACAGCAAAATGGTGTGGCAGAAATGAGAATTCAAATACCCAAATGAGTAACTTACGGCTTCAAGGTTCAGCAGTGGGCTTCGTTCACAATTCTTCTTATAAATATCAAAAGTTGGGCCCTAGAGGAAAATAATATATCTTTACAAGATACCCTAGCTACCCTAATAGATATGTATTGATTGGTAGACAACCTGATGGAACTGTGTCTAAAATTATTTCAATAGATGTGAATTTTAATGTGGATGAATTTCCAAGTAGATGTAAGGTTGATAGCAGTTTAGAAATTCAAGAAGTATTGGGTCAAGAGGAAGCCACTCCAATTATCCTAGTTGAGGGAATTTCTCAAGCTCCTAAGAATTGTGGGAGTGACTTGGCTCCGAGTGGTAATACACCACTTGTTGGTCATTCACAACAGCCAAAACCATGTAGAAGCTCACGTTGAAATGTTCCCCATCGTCAATTTGAGATTGAAGGGGAAACTTTCACGGTCGCTCCGCAAGATGACGATGAGTCCAGGACTATTCAAGAGGCTCTCTCATCTTCTACTAAAGATGAGTGGATGAAAATACTAAATTATAAAATGGAGTCTATGAGGACTAATTAGGTCTGGGATAGGCTAGACCTACTGCCAAGGTAGAAGGCCATTGGGAACAAATGGGTTCTAAATGTCAAAGGCAAAACCGACAGGTCGATAGAAAGGTACAAAGCTTGCCCTATGGCAAATGATATAACCAACAAGAAGGTGTAGACTATGAGAAAACATTCTCTTCAATATTGAGGATTGCCTCAATTCTCCTAATTCTAGCCATAGTAGCATATTTGGATTTGAAACTCTACCCAATGGGCATTAATACGACTTTTCTCAATGGCGAACTAGATGAAGAGATCTATATGGATCAACATATGGGTTTTGTAGTCAAATGTCAAGAACGCAAAGGTTGCAAGTTCAAGCAATTTATATATGGGCTAAAGCAATCATCTAGACACTAGTATCACTCTATCAAGCCATTCACCCAAATAAGTTTATGGTGATCGGAGAAGACCACTAGGGCTATGTAAAATGGTCCAAAAAGAGTTTCGTGTTGTTGTCATTGTACGTTGATGACATTCTATTAGCCAGAAATGACAAGAGGATAATTGTCTCCACTTCGAAGAGATTATCCCTCAACTTTGAGCTGAAAGGCATGGGTGAAGTAAAATACATTTTGGAGGTTAATATCTATAAAGATCATTCAAAGAGACTTTTGTGCTTGTCTCAACAGATTTACATAAAAAAAAAGGTTCTTCAGCACTTCTAAATAAGTGATTATAAACCCATTGACACCCCTATTGCCAAATGTGAGATCTTATGCCAAGAAATTTTTCCAAGACTCCAAGAGAAATAGAAAAGATGATCCGTTGGAAGCCTGATGTAAGCAATGATGTTTAGACAACTAGACATATGCAATAAGGTTGGCTTGGTCAGTTGATTTCCAATCTAACCTTGGCCTAGCCCATTAGAAAGCAATCAAGAGGATTTTGAGATATATCAAAAGAATTACAAACTATGTATTGTTCTATCAAGATTCAGATTTGTAGCTGAAAGGTTATAATGATTAAGATTAAGGTCATGACCTAAACGAGTGAAAATCAACAATTGGGCACGTTTTATTGCCGAAGAATGGCGCCATTACAAGGAGTAGCAAGAAATAACCTTGTACAGTCATATCCACCATCGAGGTTGAGTACATAGCTTATTCAGCAATAATTCATAAGGTTATTTGGTTGAGAATGTTCCTTCAGCTCTGAGACATCAACACGAATACCTTTTATCCAATGACATTTTTTTTCAATAGCATGGGTACTATCACATATGTTAAGGATCCAAAATATCATGAAAGAACCAAACACATTGATATCTTATAAGACTATATCAGAGACATAGTGAAAAATAAGGAAGTGGTCCTAAAACATCTTTATACAAGTCGCATGATTGCTGATCCCCTAACAAAGACAATAGCAGAAGATGCTTTTATGGCTCATGTAAGGAGTTTAGGAATGCATAGACTGTAATTATATTTTTTTAGTTGACAAACCAATGTAAACTTTTCTTTGAGATATTAATACAATATGAGTTTTTGTCTTTATCATATTGCATGACTTGTATATACACACAAGGTATGTTAATAGGTTTAGATCTACTCGCTCACACAAGCGATCTCTTTTGATGCTACAAATAGGTGGCTAGGAGAGATGAGATATTGTATCTCTCAACAGTTGTCTAACAAGGGATAAGTCTCATGACAAAAAATATATGTTGCCTTAGTGAAAGTTAAGATAAGGTTCATCATATTTAATAGGACCGTGTATGGACACCTCACAATTGTAGTTAGCCAGATGCAAGACCTTCTTTAGCGCTTTAGAGATGAGCAAATAGAAAGACTTGGGTTAGACACAAAAATGATGTTTAGACTAAGATTTGTACGGTGTTTGATATCAACATACGTTTTTTGAATGCAAAAATGGCATTCGAACAAAATCGGATTCCTCAACTCCAAGCTCGAACTTCGATAACCATCGAAGTCCAAAAACAACTATGAATCCGACTCCAAGAGAGAGCTAACTCCGAATCTACTTTGCTTGATCGGTATCGAAATGTAATCAGAGTTCCCTTTTGAAGTTGGGTTTTTTCTTTCCCATTTTCTTACACTCCTACTTTCCCAACATCCAAACAAAGATTAAAAAATTTTCTTACTAGCTAGCACTTTCCTGGCATCTAAACAAAAATTAAAAAATTTCTATATCACTAGAACATCAAGAATCCCATATGGGACCCAACAAGTCCCGCACTAACAATTATCACAGACCTTTCCATTGCCCCTAGCATATAAGACATAAAAGATGGAGAAACGACAAAATTGATATACCCATTATACAAAAGGAAGTCATAAGCTGAATATATCAAATGTTCGTACTCTTATTCACAGTTTCCAATTGATGATGAAGACAAAAATTAGAAACACAAAGAAAGAGAGAAAATGCAAGGCCGATAAAGAAAGAACAAAGATGCAAAGAAAGTAGAGAGAGAAAACAAAGAGAGTGAGGAGAACGAAATGGAAATGCATAGGATTAGCTCTAAGAGATAAATATATAGGAGTATCAAAAAGGCGTCATTATAAGTTTTCTTATAAAAAAACATATATGTAATAAAAATTCACATGATTTTGGTTTTAAGGGGCTTGAATGTGGTTCATGTGATTTACAAAAACAGTCCCAACTATTAGGCTACTCATCCTTCTATCAAATGTGTTAGAATAACAAATATATTAAGTATACCTAGCAGAGTCGGAGTCAGAGTCGGAGTTGGTAGTCCGGAGTCGAACTCCGATTATGAGTCCTACTATTTTAGGAGTTTGAGCTCCAACAGTGATTCCGAACACTGATTTTTCTAACTACAACGGAGTTGGAATCAGAGTGGGCATCGGACGAAGTAGGAGCTGCAGAACTTTTGCCCAACCTTACTACCAAATAATTTGTTTCGAATACTTACTATAGATAAGTCGAGTCTGCCAAATTTTAGGCATTAGCCCTTTGTAATTACTATAGCTGTAGTTTGATTTAGGTTCTTTGTAACTATCAAATTCTATACTTGTAAATGGTATTCATTTGCCAAAAACGATGGAATAGAACCCAACTTGTTATTTAGTTAAAACTACAATTGTTTATACTTGTATGCTTGGTTAGAGATAGGAAAAGTGTTTCCACAATAAATAAAATTGAGGTAATGAAGGAACAAAACTCATGTTATTGGTTTTGATGTGACAAGTGAGTGTAAAGTTGGTATTTTGCATCATAGAATAACAGGTATTGGATGGAGAAACCACTTTAAACCTTATTTGGATATTAGACTGTTTCATGAATAATATAGATTGTCTATGAATTGTGTAAAACTGTTTAATTTAATCATTTTATAGTGTTTTAAAATCTTGAAACGAGGTAAGCCATCTTGTAGATAAGGGTGCCAATTCGTGTCTGCAAAGTAATGTTCGTGTCGTGTCAAGTCAAGGACATTTAATTATTTGGGTCAATCTGAACCCAACCTGTTAAGGTAAACGTGTCAAACTTTCAAATCTCAGCCTAACCCATTTAAATAACAAGTCATGTCGTGTCACCCGTTTTGACCCATTTAATATTTAATGAGAAATAGATCAATACGACACGGCTTATTTCAGCCCGTTTCATATAAATGAATTAAACTAACACGCATAACTCATTTAACTTGATTAACATAATTTGACCTAAAAGTTAAAATCTATATTTATTAGTAACCATAATATCTAAAATAACAAGAAGACAACCTACTAATAAAAAATATCTATATTTTTCAAATTTTAACCTATAACAAAACCAATATTAAAAATCCTACAATAACAAATATGAGTATATGTCCAAAATTATAATCTTAACAATAAACATATAAGCATATTAAGAAATACCAATATCACAATCCAACAATAATAAAATTTTCATTTTGAAATAAAATTTAAACAGTTTATAGCGGGTTAATTTCGGGTTAAGTAGGTTGACCTTGTATTGACCCATTTATTAATTGTGTCTTAGTGGGTTAACCCATTTCGAACCGAACCCATTTATATCAAACTGAAACTCGCTAATTTTGTGTCGTGCTTGTGTTAGATTCATAAGTCATGTCACATATTGCCACCCTTATCCATGGTGGCAAAGGTGGCTACAACCGCAGAGCAACTTGCAATGTGGGGGATTTTTTAATGTTTTTATATAAATTTATTTTGAAGATTAACTTTTTTAGTTGAGTATTTGAAAAAATTTTGAGTTCTTAACACTATATATATTTGTATATTTGGATGCAAGATCATCTTTAACCGAAAAACCGTATTTGACTTTAGAATCAGTTTTATTACTCAAGCATGGCCCAAGTCTATAAACTCTATACCACAATTTGTTTTTAGAAAAATATACAATGGATCCCCGTTTGAAATTGAGAAAAAAGAAAGATACCTTAAGGTTTCTCCTTCTACAACACGTTATCATCTTCAAAGCATGCTATTTCAATGGTTTTCTTTTACTTGTCATTTGCTATTATAAATATTGTTTGGCCGCCTAGAAAATGCATATTTTTATATTTTTTTGAGTTTTCTTTTGTTTGGTGAGATATACACATTAAATGTCTATACCATTAACCCATTCTCAATTTGAAACAGTTTAGATCTTACGTTTTAAAGGGGAGGGGTATGGGTCGTGTATTTAGTTTTGCATTTTCCTCTAAAAGCCGAGTTTTTTTTTTTAAGCATGGATTTCTAAGGCTATTTATGTCCCTAGGGACATATGTAATCCTCTAAGTTAATTATTGGGCATCCATGTTGAACTTATGGTGACCTCAAGAGGATCTTTGTACGCATATGTTTTGCACTCATTATATTTGAGTAAAACATCCACAATGATCCTTTAAATCTCCAAACCAATACTGATTATATGCACAGTAGCATATTTGAATTCGAAACTCTACCAAATGAACGTTAAAGCAGCTTTTCTCAATGGAGAACTAGATGAAGAGATCTATATGGATCAACACATGGGCTTTGTGGTCAAATGTCAACAGCGCAAAGTGTGCAAGTTTAAGTGATCTATATATGGTCTAAAGCAATCATCTAGACAATGATATCTCATATTTCATCAAGCCATTCACCCGAATGAGTTTACGATGATCGCAGAAAACCACTACATCTGTGTAAAATGGTCCAAAAAAGAGTTTTATGTTGTTGTCATTGTATATTGACGACATTCTATTGGCTGTAAATAACAAATGGATAATTGTCACCACTAAGAAGAGGTTATCCCTAAACTTTAAGATGAAATACATGGGTGAAGTAAAATACATTTTGGAGGTTAAGATCTATAAAGAATGTGTAAAAAGACTTTTGTAATTGTCTCAACATACTTACATAAAAACATTTCTTCAACACTTCCAAATGACTGATTATAAACCCATTGATACCCATATTGCTTAAGGTCATAGCTTATGTTAAGAAATGTTTCAAAGACTCCAAGATTTTGAAATATCTCAAAGGAACTGCAGACTATTTATTGTGTTATCAAGATTCAAATTTGCAGCTGAAAGATTATAGCAATGATGATTAAGGCAGTGGCATATACGAGTGAAAATCAACAGGTGAGCAGTGGCATTACATGGAGTAGCAAGAAACAACCTTTTGTAGTCATATCCTCCATGGAAACAGAGTATATAGCCTGTTTAGCAGCAATTTTGGAGGTTGTTTGGTTGAGAAGGTTCCTTCAGCACCTAAATATTGGCACGGAGACTTCTTATCCAATGACAAGTTTTTTCAATTGCATAGCTGCTCTTAGATATGCTAATGACCCAAAGTATCATGGAAGAACTAAACACATTGATGTCCAATAAGATTACATCAGAGACATGGTGAAAAATAAGAAAGTGGTCCTAAAACATCTTTCTGCATATCGCATGGTTGCTAATCCCCTGACAAAGCCAATAGCGGAAGATGCTTTTATGGCTCATGTAAGGAGTTCTGCATAGACTGTAATTATAATTTTTTTGGTTGACAAAGCATTGTAAATTTCCCTCTAAAGCTATTAATGAAATATGATTTCGTTGTCTTCATCATATTGCATGACTTGTATACACACACAAGGTATATCAACAAGCTTATATCAGCTCACTCACACAAGCGATCACTTTTAACACTACAAAAAGATAACTAGGAGAGATGAAACATTGTATCTCTCAACACTTGTCTACTAAGGGATAAGTCTCATGACAAAAAATATATATTGCCTTAGTGGGATCTAAGATGAGATCCATCATATTTAAGAGAATCGTGTATGGACACTCCACAATTGTAGGTAGGTAGAGGCAAGACTCTTTTTGGTGCTTTGGATGTGAGCAAATAGAGAGACTAGGGTTAGACGCAAAAATGGCATTTGGACTAAGATTTGTACTATGTTTGATATGGACATACGCTTTTTGAGAAAGAGAAATCAACGGTAGCATGTATTTCATATTACATGTGTTTATTCAACCAGATGTGGAAGTGAGTGAATGACTCCCTGTTTCTTCACTATGTGAGTCTTATTGTTACTTTTGAGTCTCCTTCATGACCTTTAACTATGTCATAAGATGGAGGTTCTAATGTTTGCTACTCTAACATGTTGTTGTGACCATGATTGATATGGTATAAGGAGGTATTGTTGGAAAAGTGGTTGGACTAAAGTTGAGTTGCATAAAGGCAAAAAAAAGGCTATTTGGCAACACATCCTCAATTGTGTTTGTTGACATCAAAATTTAGCACTACAATGTGGTAGTAATAAGATTTGTTAGCACATTGCGATGATTAAGAAGTGAACAAGTATAGTTTTGAGTTTTTTTTTTTTTTTAAACTTGTGAGGGATCAAATATTCTTGATTAGAAACGAGCAAATGAGTCTAGGTCATACGAGACACTTTAGGGATGTCACTATGCTGGTTTTCTCAATAAGAGATTTCATATTGTACTCGAGAGTCACACGACCTATTTGCTTATATGAACAAGATTGAGAATAAAGTTAGAGATGCATGCGGCTATGCCCACTATGTGTGAGTGAGAGATGTAAAAAAGGAAAGGCCCCTTCCCATTCTACTCCCAGGTGTATGACACCAATCATCATGGCCTGGCATTACACCTAGAATTTAGAAACCTATGGCCGGCCGTATGTTACCAAATATAATCCCTTTTCTTAGAAGGATTTGATATGGAATTTCTTCATGTGCTTTGGACAAGGGTGAAAAGCATTGTTTCTCCAAAACAGTATTCATCTTGACAAATTCATATAGTTTGTGAGTGGTTGAGTGTCTCTAGTTTATCTATGTAGCAAACTTAACTATTGAGTGAAGATGAAGTCAAATCGATTGGAAACTTGTACACTAAATTTACTCGTGGAACAACCACAAAAACTAACCTTCATGTGTATTTTTCCTTCCACTATAATTATGTTTTATAAGATCTAACACAAATCAAAGTGATTTTTCTTAATTTTAGTTAGTTTATATTAGATTCTCCATTTTAGCTATCATTATTTGATTTAAATGCTTACTTTTATTTTTTCACATCTCATTACACATTTTTTATTTTTATAAAAAATTGATTGTGCATTCCAAACTAATGTTATCACATGTGGAGAAGTAAATTGTGTGGCTAATGGACTTGCAAACTATAGAGCATCAGGTAATGCAACTACCAAATAGAGGTGGGCACCGACTCCCATCTCCGACCCTAATAACCATAGGAATCCAAAACCAACTCCAATTTTGACTCCAAGTAAGAGCTAACTCCAGTTCCACTTTGCTTGATTGGTATGGAAACATAGTTAGAGTTCCCTTTTGGAGTTGGGTTTTGTCTTTCCCAATTTCTTACTCACTCGCACTTTCCCAACATCCAAATAAAGATTAAAAAAATTTCTTACTTGCTTGAACTTTTCCAGAATCCAAACAAAGATTATGAAATTTCTATCTTACCAAAAACAACAAGAATCCCATATGAACCCAGCAAGTCCCACGCCAACAATTATCACAAATCTTTCCATTGCCTCTCCTGGCATCTAAGAAAAAAGACGGTGAAACCCTAAACTTGATATACCCATTATACAAACGGAAGTCATAAGCTGAATATATCAAATGTACGCACTCACTACTCACAATTTACAATTGATGAGGAAGACAAGGATGGGAAACTCAAAGAAAGAGAGAGAAAGAGCAAATATGCAGAGGAAGTAAAGAGAGAAAACAGAGCGACTGAGGAGAACGAAATTAAATGTGTAGGTTTAGCTTAAAGAGATGAATATACAAGAGTATCAAAACGGCGTCATTTAAGATTTGTTATAATGTGTGTGTGATAAAGAGTTGCTCATGTGATTTGCAAAAACAGTCTCAACCGTTAGGCTACTCAATCAAAGTTGATAGTCCAAAGTCTTGTTGAACTCCCGAACTCCGATTTTGACTCCGACTAGTTTAGGTGCCTGGATTCCGTCTGCGACTCTGAACTTTGGTTTTTGCAACTCTCTCAGAAGTCAAAATCGGAGTAGGCATCAGACAGATTAGGAGTTACAGAATTTTTGCCTAGCCCTACAATAGATAAGTCGAGTATACCAGATTGTAGGCATTAGCACTCTGTAATTATGTTTGATTTTGGTTCTTTGTAACTATCAAATTCTATGCTTGTAAACGGTATTCATCTACCAAAAAAGATGGAACAAAACTAAACCCAATTTGTTATTTAGTTAAAACTACAATTATTAATACCTGTATGCTTGGTCAGAGACTAGAATAGAGTTTTCATAATAAAAAAAACTTAGGTAGTGAAGGAAGAAAACTAGTTATTGGTTTTCATGTGACAAGTGAGTGTAAAGTCAGTATTTTTCATCAAAGAATAATAGGTATTGGATGGAGAAACCACTTTAAAATTAAGGCCTAGTGTGTGTATATAATACAGTTTCATGAATAGTATAAGATTGTCTGTGAATAGTGTAAAACAATTTAAGATAATTGTTTGATAGTTTTTTTAAAAATTGAAATGAGGTAAGCCACCCCATGGATAGGGGTGGAAATCTGTGTTTGCAAGTAGTGTTTATGTCGTGTCAAGTCATGGACATTTAATTATTTGGATCAATTCGAATTCGACCCATTAAGCTAAACGTGTCAAACTTTAAAATTCTAATTCAACCCATTTAAATAATAGATCATGTCATATTGCCTATTTGACTCATTTAATATTTAATTAGAAATAGGTCAATACGATACAACTCATTTCAACCTATTTTATATAAATGGGTTGAACTAACACTCGTAATTCGTTTAATCTAATTAATATAATTTCACATAAACTTCAAATCTATATTTATTAGTAGTCACAATATCTAAAATAACAATAAGACAACCTACTAACAATAAACATTAATATTTTTAAAATTTTAACCTATAATAAAACCAATATTAAAAAATCTACAATAATAAATATGAGCATAAGTCCAGAATTATAATCCTAACAATAAAAATCTGAGCATATTGAGAAATACCAACATCATAACCCAACAATAATAAAATCTTAATTTTGAAATAAAATTTAAATGGGTTATTGGGAGTTTATTTCAGGTTAAATAGGTTGACCTGCTATTGACCCGTATAGTAATCGTGTCTTAGAGGGTTAATCCATTTTGACCCGAAACCATTTATATGAAACTCAAACCTGTTAATTTTGAATCGTGTTTGTGTTGGATTTACGGATCATGTCACATATGACTCACTTAGAAATGAGCAGCACAAAGGCTATCTCAAGTGCAGGAGAGTGTTGCGTAATAATTAGGAATAAATTCTTAGATCGTCTCTTTAGGGAAAATGCTTAAAAATTAAACTTGTGTAAAATGGTAAAAATATTTACAGTGAGAAAATAAAATTAAAAGTGGTGATATGTACAATAAATAGAATAGTGCAATGAAAATAAAAATTTACTGGTCGTAAACCAGAATCATATTTGTTGGATTTGAGTGCAACGATGAAAAGAAAGAAATTAAAATGAAAAATAGTAAATTAAAATTGTTGAAATTAATAAACTGAAATTTAAATAAGCAAAAAAAATAAATAATAGTAATTTAAATATTAGAATTAAAAGTGTAAGAAAAATAAATGACAGTAATTTAAATGAGTAATAATTTAAAATGTAGAAAAAATAAATGACACGAACTGAAATTAAAATGAAAGCTTAAGGATTGCAATAACACGTCATAGACTTTAAACTAAAATAAAATAAAAATAAAACTAGGGATAGAGGCTACATGTGTAGAAGAAAAGCTCGACAAAAAAAGCAATCTACTCTACCCTCTCCTCCTACTCCTAATTTCTAACTGCCCCATCTTGGTCCGTCTACCCCTTTATATAGACGTGAATCAGAATCTCCACTGCTGCGTGGTGCTTCACCAGTCCGTAAGAATGAAAAGCAAGAATATTTTTTTAGTCCGTAAGAATTTTTTTCTTGGTTCCGCGTTTTGCGCCCCGGAGTCTTGCCTTTCTTTCTTTATTTTTTCTTTTTTCTTTTCAGTCCGCGTCATTACATTTCTAATTGGGAAATGATACGTCCCCGCTCCGTGTTCCGCTCCGAGTGCCGCTCAGTCTAATACATATATTTTTATGTATTTTTTAAATTTTTTTTATATATAATTTTTTTTAATAATTTTAAATATTTAAAAAATAATAAAAAAATTTACAATATTATTAAAAAATACTTTCTTAATCATAAAGTAAAATAAAAAATTATAAAAAAATATTTTTTATTTTACTTAATGATTAAGAAAGTATTTTTTAATAATTTTTTTATATTTTAATTAAAAAAATATTTTATAATAATATTTTAAATATTAAAAAATATTAAAAAATATTATATAAAAAAAAAATTTTAAAAACACATAAGATGTGTGCTACACCACAGCGGGATGTAGCACCACCCTTTCTAATTTGCAATGAGTAGCTTTAGCTCCTCTTTTCTTTTTCTTTTTTTTTTTTTTTTATTGTTTCCCGCGTGAGTGCATTTGGCATGAGTGGCTCTCTTTCTCTTGTGAGTTTTGTGGACCCATAGTGCTTTCTTCCAAAAACCAATTTTAAAACTTGCTGCCTTAAAATAAGCTGGGTCCCGCGTGAGTAAAAAGAAGCCCCCAAAGCTGCTGCGTCGTGTCCGTCCAAAACCGACAAAAAAAGAAGAAACTGGTCTTCGCGTGGCTCCCACGCATGTGCTTCACAGTATTCTTAATTTATTTGTAGCTCTTTTATTTTTGACTAAGTGCCTTTATTGATCTAAAAAATAAAAGTCAGAAAATAAAAATAAAAATAAAGAATAGAATATTAAAAATATATTTACATATAAAAAAATATTATCCAATTAAATTACAAATTATAAAATTAAGTATAAACTATATTATTAATCAATTTAAATCACAACTTAAATTTATACCTCTTAACTATTTTTTCATCTAAAACTAATAATTAAATAATTAAAAATATATTAATTCTAAAAGTATAAAATATATAATAACGCAGCTTAATCGACATAATCCCACCTTTACCTGTGAGGGTTGCAACCACAGACTAGCTTGCAAGGTTGCTTTTTACTTTTTTTATATAAATTTATTTTGAAGATTAATTTTTTTTAGTATTGAGTGTTTTAAAAAATTATGAGTTCTTAACATTGTAGATATTTATATTTTTGGATGCAAGAACATATTTTACAGAAAAACCCTATTTGACTTTAGAATCAGTTTTATTACCCAAGCATGGCCCAAGTCTATAAAATCTATACAACAAATTTTTTTCAGAAAAATATAACTTGGATCCTCGATTGAAATTGAGAAAAAATGAAAGATACCAAGATATTTTCTCTGTCTACAACACGTTATCATCTGCAAAGCATGCCATTTCAATGGTATTTTTTTACTTCTCATTGGCTATCATACATATTGTTTGGTTGCCTAGAAAATGTATGTTTTTCTATTTTGCTGATTTTTCACTTTGTTTGGCGAGATATACACATTGAAAGGTCGATACTATTAACCCTGTTGAAGACATATTTCACACACTGGATACTAGGCTTAGTGTGCGAAATTAGTATTTCTTCCTTCGAATATTTTCTCCTAAAGTCAGAGAGAGTCCATTGTTACCTGGTGTCCAACTTTTATACTAGATATCATGGGGCAACTCGTACCCTATGTCAAGGGTCAAAATCTCGAGCACAAGTGCCAGGTCGTAATTTTTAATGCAGCCTGTCATCCTGGGTTGTGGTTTGGCAGCAGGTGGGGGAAGCAGTAACTTCCTNTCCCACGCATGTGCTTCACAGTATTCTTAATTTATTTGTAGCTCTTTTATTTTTGACTAAGTGCCTTTATTGATCTAAAAAATAAAAGTCAGAAAATAAAAATAAAAATAAAGAATAGAATATTAAAAATATATTTACATATAAAAAAATATTATCCAATTAAATTACAAATTATAAAATTAAGTATAAACTATATTATTAATCAATTTAAATCACAACTTAAATTTATACCTCTTAACTATTTTTTCATCTAAAACTAATAATTAAATAATTAAAAATATATTAATTCTAAAAGTATAAAATATATAATAACGCAGCTTAATCGCCATAATCCCACCTTTACCTGTGAGGGTTGCAACCACAGACTAGCTTGCAAGGTTGCTTTTTAGTTTTTTTATATAAATTTATTTTGAAGATTAATTTTTTTAGTATTGAGTGTTTTAAAAAATTATGAGTTCTTAACATTGTAGATATTTATATTTTTGGATGCAAGAACATATTTTACAGAAAAACCCTATTTGACTTTAGAATCAGTTTTATTACCCAAGCATGGCCCAAGTCTATAAAATCTATACAACAAATTTTTTTCAGAAAAATATAACTTGGATCCTCGATTGAAATTGAGAAAAAATGAAAGATACCAAGATATTTTCTCTGTCTACAACACGTTATCATCTGCAAAGCATGCCATTTCAATGGTATTTTTTTACTTCTCATTGGCTATCATACATATTGTTTGGTTGCCTAGAAAATGTATGTTTTTCTATTTTGCTGATTTTTCACTTTGTTTGGCGAGATATACACATTGAAAGGTCGATACTATTAACCCTATTGAAGACATATTTCACACACTGGATACTAGGCTTAGTGTGCGAAATTAGTATTTCTTCCTTCGAATATTTTCTCCTAAAGTCAGAGAGAGTCCATTGTTACCTGGTGTCCAACTTTTATACTAGATATCATGGGGCAACTCGTACCCTATGTCAAGGGTCAAAATCTCGAGCACAAGTGCCAGGTCGTAGTTTTTAATGCGGCCTGTCATCTTGGGTTGTGGTTTGACAGCAGGTGGGGGGAGCAGTAACTTCCTGTGCACTCCGTCAAATGAAAGAGTATTGTCTGCAATCTGCGTCCGTTTGCCAAATACAATTCTTAAATGCAAGGTGCCCTGCAAAGGAGTGTCAGGGTTGGTGGGTATTGTCTGTCCACGTCGACATAGGCCTACTGGCTCAAGCTGTCATGGGCTTGTGGGTCTTGTACGGCTCTTGGGCTAGCTGTGTTGATGGTTCTTAGGCGTAATGGAAGGGTGCAACTCGAGCCAGGGTGGGCTTTAGTATCTCGAATAGGCCCGACCCAGAGAGGGATGGGAATATCCCCTCTAATTACCCCGCCAATTCTTACCAAACGTGTACAGTAAGGTTTAGAGGGCTGTGGATTTAGAGGGTTATGCAAAACGGGGTGGCGTTATTACTGGTGATGTTCTCGAACGAGCTGTAGTTTCCCTTCTATAGGCCGATCCGAGACGTACTCGACTATCTCCACCTAACTCCTTCACAACTTCACCCTAACGTGGAGGATTCTCATATGCTACCATGTTATCTAGCGCAGGATGTTGGAGGAAACAGAGACAAACTACCTAGACCTTACTACTAGGGAGTTCCTCCTCACCCATAGCCTGCTGAGGTTTGACGGGAACTTGTGCAGCTTTCGCTCCCATCAGGGGCAAATGGTTGCTTGCTTGGAGTCGCAGTTTTCCTGCATCAAGAGCCGGACTTGACAGTTCTTCTTTGTGTCTGGCAGGGGATGGGAGTTCCCTGCCAATGAGGTTGGCCAACAGGATTTTCCCATCTGTGCTATTTGGGGGGTCGTGCTGGAAGATGAGGAGGTCTTGTTGACCTGGACTAAGGAGGAGGAGGCTTGGTTGGTGACCATTCGGGCCTGGGTGAAGTTGTATACGTAGGAGGTTTATACCGAGGCCAACATAGGCCAATATCTGGCCCCCTCGGCTCATACTCACTTTAAGGCCTGTAGTATCCTTATGTGGTCCCCCATGCGCTAGGATTGGAAGAGGCCCCTAGCCCATAGTTGAAGGTGAAGGGGAAGAATCCTTAGGCCGAGGAGTTCAGCGATGGCAGCTCTAACTCAGCTCCCAGAGTGGACAACATGCTTCGGGCCCATCCGGTGGCCCTTTTGGCACTTCATCTATCACTCCTCAGCCAGGACCTTCTCTTGCCTTGGCAGAGTCTTCTTGCACCTCCATCGCTGTTGTCTTCTACCCCACTGGGCAACCAGGGGGGAATCAAGATCCTCACTCAAGGGGAGAAGAGCTCGAGATTATCAATCGAGATACTCCTAGGGAATCTTGCATCTTCAAGCCGCTGCTAGAGGTCGTGCCGGAGATGATCCCCTCCCCTAAGACTGGAAGACTTGTCGACGAGAATGTGGAGTCTCGTGTCGTCGAGGCGCATGCGCCCCTCAGGGAAGATGAGGATGTTAGCTCCCCTCACTTGGGCGCGTCTCCTAGCCATTGCCTTTTCCTCGATCTCAGCGAGGACAGGGTTGCCATCCCAGAGTCTCCCTTCTACAAATCTCCCAAGCATGAAGTTGTCTCGTCAGAAGTGCCCTTGGAGGTGGCTCCCCTAGCCGAGGTAAGGGGTCCAACCAACTAGCCGACGGGAGCTAGAGTGGGCTCGACTTTGGAGTCATCGGTCGAGGTGATGACCCCAAAAGTTGGTGTGGTACACTTGGCCTCACCCAAGATGGAGGCCAAGGGCCAAGTTAGGGAAAGGCTAGAGTTTGAGGTCTGTGCTAGTCTAGACGTTGAGCTATCTGGTGGTGAGGACTTGGCCTACTTTTTTGGGCAAGTGCCGACAGACAACATCCTTCGTAGCAATGTCGCTTGTGGTTCCTTCAGGGTTAGTGACCAAAAGGGATGCAAAAGGCAACATTGTCCTCTCAAAACTCATATCTGGGCTGGACCTTGGGAGTGGTGCCACTTGTGGTTCTAGAGCCACACCTATGTAACCCCCACTGTGGAAAAGGGTCATGCAAAGGCTACCAGGATGCCTAAGGGGCCATGGGGAGATGACACCACAAGCAGCACAAGGGTCTCGCCTGGCCCTCTGCTTGGGAGGATTGGCGGTTCCCTTCTCAAGAAGCCTTCTCGCCCTATTAACAATTGGGACGTGTAGGATCGTCTAATGGGGTTGGTAGGAATGAGGCTCTGTGGCCGAATTTGGGTTCAATAGGGCTCGTGCCTAGTCTATCCGGAAGGAGGCCGACAAGCTCAAGGCTTTCTTCTCTTGGTAGGGCCTGTTGTGTCCCTCCTATCTTTTCTCTTTCTCTTCTTTCTCTTTTTTTTTTTTTTACTCAACTTGTTCTCTTTGCCAAGGGGTGGAGCAACTGGAGACACTCACCATGAATGCTAGGGGGCCTTGGAGGAAGAAGTCCGGCTCTTTGTTCCCTTGCCAACCTCACCCGACGGTATTCCCGGTAGGCGAATAAGGAGAAAGAAGAGCTTGAGGAGGTCCTAGTCAAGCTAGACACAGACTGCCGGAAGAAGAAGAAGATTGCCTAACTCTGCTTGGAGAGGCCAATCTTCAAGCGTACCTCTCTAAGTTTCGGGAGGAGGCCGACCAGCACTGCCTCAAGGCTAAGCTCTGCGAGGAGGAGCAAGACAACTAGTTGGACCATCAGAAAGAAGAGATGGATGAGCTACGAAAGTCATGTCGCAAGCTTCAGGGTGAGAATCCAAGGTTGATGAAGCAGCACGATCCTGATGTCCAGTTACATAATTGGCTTCATGAGATTTACATTAACCTTTCTGAGTCTTGGAAGCACAAGTCATCCCCCCTTAAATCCCGGAACAAACAAGTGAGGGATCTTGAAGCAGAGTTGGTTGTCGCTCGAGCTAATGCACATACGAAGCTCACGAGTGGGAAAGTTGGAGGCTAAGTTTGTCGCCTCAAAGTGGGACCTAGCCTCCTGTGATTTGGTCATGGAGGATATGAGGTCCGACTTGGCCAACATCCAGGAGATAGTCCCTCGCCTTTCAAAGCAACCCTCGAATGTGAGAGGTGTCCATGACCAGGCATGGTTCTGTGGTTACAAGGAAGGTCTAAAAAGGCTGCAAGACCATTTACTAGAGAACTTCGAAGAAGACTTGAGGTCCCTCGTCCTAATATCTCTCCATCCAGACCAAGCGACACTACGATACAACAACTCTATAGCAAGCATCTGATGGCAGATGTCTTTCTAGAAGAGCTCTTTCCTTGATGTTGTATTTTTACCTTCTCCTTTTTTTTTTTTTTGCTGTAAAGGAAAGACGTAAAAACATTCTTTCATTGTACATGTATACATTTATTGTGCATATATATAAATTGATGTTTGTTTCGCACTTGTGAGTTATCCATCCCCCCGTTCTTTCCCTTGTAGTACATGTGTAGATTCATTCTTGTTATGAGGCATTTGTCTTGTATTATTTTGTTGTTCTTTTCTTTGTTTATTTCATGCTTATGTGTGAGAGAGGACGGGTTCTAGTGAGGAGTTAATGCGGTTGGGTAGTCAAATGACTCACCCCCTTCCCTACTTGGGCAAGGCTGAGTAGCGAGAGGACCAGTCTCATCTGTTGGGCCCCTAGGAGGAATTAGTGAGGTCGGGCAATCCGAAGACTTTTCACAACTCTTCGTCCAAGGGAGGATAATAAATAAGACCTTTCCTACCTGTTGGCTCATCAGGAGGGTGGTCGGACAGTCAAGTGACTTTCCATTACTCTCGACCCTCGATAAGGTGTTACTTGATTTTCGTTTGCAAAAGGTGTTTTGACCTTGCTAAAAGAGTCGAATCGGTTAGCTCAGACAACCCAAGTTACGAATGTGAGTCTTGCAAACCTAAATCACTCGTAGGTTCATAGGTGAGGTCAGGAAGTGCCAGAGCTTTCCCGACTGTGGGCTTGTCACGAAGGAAGTCAAGCAGTAAAGTGATTTGCCCCACCTCATCGTCCTCGGCGAGGTATGAGTGGGGACAGGTTGTCGGTGACCCTTCTTGTCAACTAGCTCATCACAAGGAAAGTCGGGCATTCGGGTGACCGGTCTCGCTTGTTGACCCTCGAAGATGTATGAGTAAGGTCGGGCTGTCCTTGACCTTTCTCACCTATGGGCTCGCCATTAGGGAGGTCGAGTTGTCTGATGGCTTGTCCGTCTTTTGATCCTTAGCAAGAAATGAGTAAGGTCAGGTAGTCCTTGGCCTTTCCTACCTATGGTCTCGTCATGAGGGAGGTCGGGCAGTCTAATGACTTGTCCTGCCTCCTGCTTCTCAACGAGAAATTAGCAAGGTCGAATGGTTCTCAACGTTTCCTGCCTATGGGCTCGTCGTGAGGGAGGTGGAGTAATCTGATGACTTGTCCCTTTTCTTGATCCTCCACAAACAATTAGTAAGGTCAGTTGGTCCTTAATAATTTCCTCATGTGGGCTCGTCGGGAGGTCGGGCAATCTGATGACTTGTCTCACCTGTTAATCCTCAGCGAGAAATTAGTAAGGTCGGGCAATCCTTGACCTTTCTTGCATGTGGGCTTGTTGTGACGAGTCCTTGACCTTTCTTGCCTGTGGGCTCGTTGTGAGGGAGGTCAGGTAGTCTGATGATTTGTCCCACCTCTTAATCCTGAAAGAGAAGGAGTAAAGTCAAGCGGTCCTTATCAGGTAGTAACTTGTCTTACCTCTTGATCTTAGTGAGAAGAACCAAGGTCAGGCGGTCCTTGACCTTTCTTGCCTATGAGGGAGATCAGGCAATCTGATGACTTGTCTCACCTCTTGATCCTCAGCGAGAAGGGATTGAGGTCAGGTGGTCCTTGACCTTTCCCTCCTATTGGTTTGTGTCAGTTTGGTTTTGCAAAGTGTTTTCTGCAAATTTAAACACATAGTTCTAAAGAGAAGACAACTTTATTCATAATCTCTAGAGGTTTTTACATACATTTCTCAAGTAAATTTAACCAAAATATCTCTATAAATGTTCCGCATTCCATTGGTGCCGGAGTTCCTTTCCTTGCGAGTCCCTGAGTCTATAGGATCATTGCTGGTTGTTGGCCGTGACAACATATGGACCTTCCCCTAGTTTCCCCTCTTCCTGGGTAGTTTTTCCTGTTTATTTCAATACCAGGTCGCCCACCTTGAAAGGTCTCTATTGAGCTTAGCCTTTCATCATTCAAGCGTCTTCTCCTCTAGCAGGTCGAGCTACTCTTCCAGCTTTTCTTCCTTCAAGCCATAGTCGAAGTGTTGAACCTTGTAGGTTGGCATCCCTACTTCTATGGGCACCACTACTTCGCCCTCATAAGTAAGGGTGAAAGAGGTCTCCCTTGTCGGTGTTCAAACTATGATCTGGTAGGCCCACAAGATCCTAGGAAGCTCTTCTACCCAAGCCCCTTTCTTGTTGGTGAGTTTCTTCTTGAGTATCCTAAGAAACATCTTATTAGTTGCTTCGACTTGTCCATTAGCTTCGGGCTGTCCTAGGGATGAGTACTTGAACTTGGTTCCCAAGTCTCTACACCAGTCATGGTAGTGGTTTAAGTTGAGTTGTCACTCGTTGTCGAGATGATGCAATGAGGGATACCGAACCCATATACCATCGTCTTCCATGGGAATCAAGTGATGTTGTTGGCTGTTATTGTTGTCAGGGCTTCAGCCTCTACCCATTTGGTGAAGTAGTCCACAGTGACGACTACAAATCTTATGCCTCCCTTACTCAAAGGTAAGGGTCCGACCAGGTTGATTCCCTACTGTGTGAATGGCCAAAGCGACATGACAGATGTCAGCTTCTCCGGCAGGTGATAAGGTATTGGGGTGAACACTTGACACTTCTGGCATTTTCTAACGAACTCTTCTGCATCTTCCGGAATGGTTCCCTCACACCCCTTCATGTATATCCACCAATATGTACTGTGCTTCTCCGAAAGAGACACACCTCAGGAGTTTGTGTGTAGTAAAGTTTGCGACGAAGTCGGCTAATACATGTCCCTTTACAATGTTTCTAGGGAGGTAGTGATGTCAAACTCACTCAGATCTATTGCCCAATTCATCAGCTAGCCTGAGACATGTGGTTGTTATAAAATCTTCTTCAAGGGGGCTTCCGTCAGGACCCGGATCGGGTGGGCTTGGAAGTATGGTCTCAGTCATCTTGCCACCATCACCAGGGTGAAGGCTAACTAGTCCATGCAGGTGCATCTCGCCTCTGCTTCCCGAAAGGCCCAACTAGTGTAGTACATCGGTTCCTAGGAACCCTTCAGGTCTCACGCCAAGGCTGCGGAGACTACGTGTGGAGAGACGAACAGATACAAGATCAGGGCTTCTCCTAGTTCGGCTTGGATTAGAAAGGGCTGGCGTGATACTACTTGAGATTCTTGAATGCCTGGTCGCACTCATTGTCCCAGGTCTGAGCCTTCCGCAACACCTTGAAGAACGGTAGGGATTTGTCCATCGATCAGGAAATGAATCGGTTGAGGGCCACCACTAGCCCGGACAGCCTTTGTACTTCTTTTATGTTCCAAGGTTTGGTCATGTTCAGTATGGCCTCCACCTTTCCGAGTTGGCCTCTATTTCTCGCTTTGAGACTATGAAACCTAGAAACTTCCCAAGCTCGACACCAAAAGCACACTTGATCAAATTGAGCATCATCTAGTAACACCACAGAACCGCAAAGGCCTCGTGTAAGTCGACTAAGTGTTGTTCAGGGGTTCTACTCTTGACAAGCAGGTCATCCACGTAGACCTCTATATTATTATTTATTTAATCCTTAAACATACAGTTAACCAGCCTCTAGTAGGTAGCTCCCACGTTCTCAAGTCCAGAAGGAATAGTCATGTAGCAGTACAGCCCCCTATCCGTAATGAATGATGTCTTCTCCTTGTCGTCGGGGTTCATGCAGATCTGTTTCTATCCCGAGTAAGTATCCATGAAACTCAACATGCGATGGCCCACAGTGGAGTCTACTATCAAGTCAATCTGTGGTAGTAGGAAGCTATCCTTTGGGCATGCTTTAATCAGGTCAGTTAAGTTGATGCACAGTCTCCATTTGACATTAGACTTCTTCACCAGTTCGACATTGGATAACAAGTACGGGTAGTGTGCTTCTCAGACAAACTTAGCAGTTAGGAGATGGTCAACTTCTACAGCGATGGCGACGCACTTCTCGACATTGAAGTTCAAGCACTTTTGTTTAACCTTTTTAGCCTTAAGTTCTACACAGAGATAGTGCTTGATTATGGCATGATCAATCCCAGACATGCCCTCTTGGCCCCAGACGAATTCATCTCGGGACGTCTCATGACAGGCTCCATTCTGCTGTCGATTCTAACTGTGTTCTCGGGACAACTAGAGTGTAGGGAAGTTAACTCCAAAGGCTCTTTTGGCTCTACCTATCTAAGGGTTTACTTGTCCCTAACATCTTCTTCTTTGGTGGTGAACTCGGGGGAGGGGAGAGCGGTCTGGTGTAGCTGCTTGAGCCTTCGATTGTGCAGACCTACCCCGCCCCCGATTTCTATTCCTGCACATAGCACTCTCATCCTAACACTTGTTCGCCGCAGACTTCCCCTACGCCAACTGCCATTGGGAACTTTAGCTTCGAATGGTAAGTCAAAGTCACAGCCTCAGACTGTTGAGGGTTGGTCACCCCGGTATAACATTGTATGATAAAGGGACCTTCAGTACTAAGAAGGTGATGGTTCCCACCGACTGAACCATGTCCCCTAATAACCCTCCGAAGATGGTTTGGACCTAGCCTAGGGGCTGTTTCCACACGAGGGCATTTGGGGGTGGTTCTTCACAGGCTCTTGCTCCATCTGCCGCCTTCTGGGGCTTTAACTCCTTCTCGACATCTCGAGCCTTCCCCGACTCTATTCTAGTTCCCTCTTTTCGTCAGTATGATGTTACGTTGCGATGTGCTCTGACTCTTCCTTTCTCTTTTTGAGGGTGTAGTAGTCCTCGGTATTTTGAGTGTTGAACCGATGGTTGGTGCAATAGCAACGACCTCCTTTGTCAAAGTTGTTAGTTTCCTGGGTACTTGGTCTATCTTCTTCTTGCACGACCAGAGTGACTCATGCATGCCGAGCACCTAGGCCTGTTAACGGGGCGGCTTTTCTCGACAGTTCCGCCATGAATGGGTCTCTGGGCCGTATGCATCCCAAAAGTGCCGCCAATGTAAGCTTCTCATCCTGGTCGTTCGTCATTATATGCTTTTTGTTGAACCTGGCCAAGTATGCCTTCAAGCTTTTGTTCTCCTTCTGCTTGATAGTTATGAGGTAGGTAGCTTGGCGTCTCCTCGTTCTGCTTGCCATGAAATGTGTGAGGAACAAGCAGGCCAAATCTTTGAAGCTGTCAATTGAGCTGGGTGCCAACTACCTGAACCATCCCCTTGCAGCTTCCCTTAAGGTCAGCGAGAAGGTTCTGTGTGACGCCCCCAGCCTTCGCTTGGGATGGAAATGAGACTTAGAGCATCGGGACAAATAATAAAAGGTTACATACCTACGTTCATGACAGTTGATATGCAATGCATCCTAAAATACAACTAGAAATATGCAATAATCGCAAAGGAAATAGGGGTGATAAAAATTATTAGTGCTAGATTAAACTAAACATCCCAATGATTTATAAACCATAAATAGGTAGTTCCTCACTTAAGAAGTCCACTTGAGTTCAACATAACATGGGAGATAAAATTTCCATAGAACTGAATCTACATAGCTAGACTAATTCTTGCATCTGCTCTATAGTATATAGAGCCATTGCTACGAAAGTTCAAATCAAGTCTAGCCTCCTTTCCAGATTGGGCTCCTCCTCAACAATTTGAAGCCAGCGGTTTATCATGCTTGTCGTATGCTGATCCTGACATAACTTCTACCATTCCAGAGGTAATGGTAGTGAGACTACCACAGTGAGATTCCTTGAAATCTTAGTAAGTTAAACAACCAACTTGCACAAAGATAAGATATGCATGATTAATGATGAACATGAGATGCATGCAAGGATATGCAAAAAAAAAATCATATTTTGTCTCCCATTCAGATTTATCAACATTTTTGATAAACACTTTGATGTACATTTTCTTTCAGAGAACATTTTTCACTTTCTCATTTCAAAAACATGATCTTTCAAAAGAAAACATTCCATACCTCATTGCTTTAAAAATACATAATATTTTATCTTTTTTAAAGTCATCATTAACATAACATATGATAGCAACACGGTTCCCCATATGCACTTGAGGACCTGCCGGTAACCGTAGCACAACTCATGTTGACACTACATCTTTGTCTGCAGACGTCGTTCTCAATGCATTGATATCATAACATTTCATCATAACATATGCACCCACTAGCATTAGGTCTCATATACGACTTCACTTCAACATTCTTTAAAAAGAATCTATTTGAAACCCGTTGACGGTTTTTCATCAACTTAGGGGTTACCACTCCATTTTTAATCACTCTAGGGTGGACAGAGGAATTCCACTAGGATAATTCCCCATCTCAACCTTTTGTGTCATGACAAAATTCATTTTTATGCTTATGCTTGAAAATACATTTCATGACATGTGTATATGTAGCAAGCTTTTATGTGAAAATTACATTTATAGATCCAATATGCTAAAACGGTGAGAATTTCACATTTCCTGTAAACAAGTAAGAAAATGCTCAATGATGTATCATATGATGTTTCATGCTCAAAATGACATTTATAATATGAATGTGGCATTTATACAAGAATCATAAATAAATTATCTAATAGTAAGTTAAAAGTTAACTTACAAATTTTTCGAGTTTAGAGAATCGAAGCGTGTATAATCATAGTTATACTAAGTTAGGATTTAAACCTCTAAGGAAGATATTCATAATAAAAGGATTCAAAAATTCAATATTTACAAAATTGTCCATACACTTATCAAAATTCCACTAGGGCCCTAAATTTTCACTATTTTCATTTTGACCGTAAAATTTTTCAAACTTCACAAACCCCATATTTTATATGTTCTAAAACCATATATGCCCTTATAAATTTAAGAATCAAAGTGGTACTATGCCAATTACACTCAACCACTGGCATGCATTTCATTAAGGCCTACATGTGATTTCAATTATTCAACCTCTATGGATGCATGTGTACTCAAATTCATTAAGTGCCAATAGTAATTATAAACTTAGGGATAATTAAAACTTAGCCATTAGATCATACAAGTTTATCCCAACACTTAAACATGACTTCAAGACCTTAATTTTCACTAAATTATCCATTAAGCATATGCATGATGTTTTCTAGCTTTCCTTATCCAAAGATGTTTTAAAACATTTTTAAATCATGAATTTTCATTCTTATCCCAATCACAAGGCTTTTATAAATGCACAGTATTCAATCTAGGTAAATTAATCAAAACTTCCATAAGTTAAGTATAAACTAATCAAAACGGATACATGCTAGATGATCAACACAAGATAGAATTAAAACATATTATGGCATGCATCCAACTTCGAAATTGAACCTTAAAAATTCATTTCAAGACATTATTGAATCATATCAAGTCATTCGATGGCTAAAAATTTTATTTCATCAAAACATCAAATCTGACCGGTTTGACATTAGCATGCTAAACCTTAATTAAAATCAATCAAAACCTCATTCACATGCCATAAATTAAATCCTAACATGTCATTCTAACACTTAAAAAAATATAGGGCAAGATTACTTATAGAAATCGTGGCCTTTAAAGCTCCCAAAACAACTTCACTCGGTTTCACTCTATTGCTTACTAAGGGGGAGAAATGCTCTCAAGACTCAAGAGAAGGCTTGGAGGAGAGGTGTGGAAAAGTGAGGAAGTGAACGAGGTATTTATAGGCTTCAATAGGGGGGGGGGGGACTTTGGTCTTAGATGAAGATGAGGCTTTGGATTGGTGGAGGTGGGAGGTGGAGTGCTTGAATGCAAAATGCCAAGCGTGACATCACTTGATTCAGTTCAATAGTGGTCTAAAGTGTCATAATTCATCATGTAAGAAAGCTAAAAGACTTACATGAATGCAGGAGTTGCTTGATTCATATTTTTTAAATAAAAATCCACAAGACAAGCATGCTATAGCCAAAGGTTTTGGGTTTCCTTCAAAGCTGTCCAGATTTTGATCCCTCTTTTGTCCCATCCTCTTGGTCTGTATTGGGGGCATTATGACCACCACTTGAAGGTGTTTTCAGGTAAGGAAGAGAGTCATGAGTGGCTGCCAACTGATCATGCTTGGGCAGAAAAGGAAAGGGGCAAAATGGGTGATGGTTCAACAAAGTGATTTCAAGTAGTGCCTCTCTTTGAGCTAGTTGGTTGGGCTGCCTTGGGGAGGTAATTAGGTAAGCTTTCTCTTGAGTGCTTTGAAACACTTCTAAGGGAAAAAATTAAAAGGGAGGTGGCGTGGGCTAGTGACCAAAATAGGTGCAGAAAATTCAATTGAAACTCAATGCCACTCGGTTTGGTTTCAACTAGGCTTTTAATGGAATTGGTTGGGTTTCTTGACTTGGTTTCTTGGAGCCAATTCATCCAATGCTAGAACTAAACTAGGAGGGTTAAGTTGAGGTGTAAATGATGGAATTTTCCTTGAGAAAATGGTGTAAAGGCGTGGGCTAGGGGCTGATTTGATGCAATGCACATGAAAGTGCACCTAGGTGCTGATTGGTGGTGATTTGGGCATTGACATGGCTTTGCTTCTATTGACATATGTTGGATCAAGATTAAACTTCTAAATAGATTCTAAGAATAATGAAAATCAATAATAAAATTAATAAATTTCAGATCAAAAAATGTGGAAAATAATTTGAAGAAAAATTAAACTTAAAACATGGTTTAGAGGTCACTAATCATCTGTAAGTTGATTAATGTCCTTAACTCAACTTAGAAGTTTAATTATGGTCAAGTGGGAACCTTAGGGGCGTGTGGCACTTCTTGGGCTTGAGGGAAACCAATGGTATGGTATATGTGGGCTTCCTTTAGAAGGATAAAAAATGAAAGACAAGGCTTTTGGGCCTTGTGGGTTAGGCTTGTTGGGCTATGCGTGCATGCCTTGGTTGTGGGCTTTGAAGTGGGTTATTACCTCGACCTTATGTCCAGATTTTTGGGGCCTATCCATGGACTCAAAGGCCTACTAGGTTGGGTCTTAATCTTTGGGTCTTTCCTCAATTACGCCAAAGTTTTGAATCTTACTAAGTTAGGTCCAATGGACTATGTTTACTAAGTTGGCCTACGGCTTTTAACATCTATTCTTAGCTCATCACATCCTTAGTGAATTGGGATCCTAAAGTCTTATTTCTCCCAAGTTGGGCCTAAGGTCTTTTGTGTCTATCCTTAACCCATCTCATCTTAGTAAACTAGGGCCCTTATTAAACCACTTTTGGGCCTTCTCAAAATCCATTCAACATGTAACCCAATTGCTTAGCCCATCAACATGCAATGTGTCATGCTTCCATTGGCCTCTTGGCATTTATCTTCAAAATTAATAAATCACTAAAAATTCTCCAAAATAATATTCCTAAACCAATCAACCTCTAAAAATTTCATTTTCCTCAAAATCAATATTGCACTAGAATCTTCTAATAATTCTACTAAACCCAAAGTATACGGTCATCTTGCCAACTCAAGTATCCAAAATTGTTCTTATTCTCAAATAGTCCAACTCTTAATTAACTAAGATTAAGGCTACTAAGGTCAAGGCCTAAAAAACTTTAAACCCAAAGTCTATTGTCCTCTTGCCAACTCAAATATCCAAAATTATTCTTATTCTCAAATAACTCAACTCTTAATTAACTAGTCTCAAAGCTATTATTCTCCCCCCTTAAAAGAAGATTTCATCCTCGAAATCAAGACATGCATGTGGATGAATAAAGCATGCAACACACATATACTATATACTTACCAAAGACTCTAAAGTCCCGAACTAGAAGAGGAATCCTCAGCAAAATCCTCATCATTCGACAACTCCTCCTGAGTATGATAAAAGAAGGTATCCTCCTCCTAGTCATAGCATGCATTAACTCGCTTCTCCAATGTTCAGTCAACACATCCTCTACCTTGAGAGATCCCTCCTCACGAAATCATTCATAGTGCATGGAAGAGTCAGATAACTCAGTGGAAGAGATAACACGATACATCGGTTCTTGGTTTTTGCTTCATCCTCTTTCTCCATATGGCTTCTTCAACATTGTGATTTCGCCAAATAACCTTCACTAAAGGATTCTTTCTTAATGGCGTCTACCCCGCCCACGCTCCAAGGTTTTTCCTATTTACTTCAACTTGGCCCGTATCATCTTCCCTCCTGAAGCTAAAGTTATCAATGGATTTCAACATGGGGAAGTCAACCATCGTCGTGCCCGTGTGAGGGGCCTTGTCGACCAAAACTGACAAGGTGGTGGTTCCCACTGGCTAAACCATGTCCTCTAAAAACCCCTTCAACAGCATGGGCATTGGCCGCAGCCTACTGGTTATGCTGGTATAGATCCTCATTCGGGTAAAGGCATCCCAAAATAGAATTTATGCAGAGCAGCCATTGTCGATGAGGATCCTTTGGGTTTTGAAGTTGGCAACGATCATTGTCACTACTAGGTCATCATCGTGGGGGTAGAGTACTCCCTCTTTGTCATCTTCTCCAAAGGAGATGACTTCTATGTTTGTGATTCTTCTTTTCTTAGATGGTAGAGGTCGTCCATTTATACTTCTTCATACCGCACCCTCTTGGCATGCGTTTTCCTGTCAGAAGAGGTGGGGCCTCCACCTGTGAACCCTACGGCAATGGGCTGAATCTCTCCCAAGGGTTGTTTCCTCGGGCAGACATCCACGGGCAATTCCGAGTAGGCTCTCACTCTATTCGCTGTCTTCTCAGGCTTTCACTCCTTCTCGGCCTCTAGAGCCTTCCCCGACTCTTTTCTCATTCCCTAGTTTGGTCAGTAACAACATTTGGTGATGAGGCATTCGGGCTCTTCCCTTCTTCTTTTGAGGGTGTTGCTGTCCTCGGTATTGTAAGTGTCAATCCAATGGTAGGTGCAATAACGGTGGCCTCCTCTATCACGGTTATCAGTTTCCTGGGTACTTGGTCTGTCTCCTTCTTGCATGGCCAAAGTGACTCATGTTGGGCACCTAAGCCTCCTGAGTGGGCGGTTTCATCTCTCCTCTCAATCTGTTGTCCTTTATTGTGCTTTTTGGGGCCTTGGTTCGTCTCAATGCATTAGACTTTTTATCAACTTGTTCCAACTCAGATTTTCGTGAGGTAATCAAGGCCCGAAGTGTGTCTATAGAGTTGATGAAGCCGTCTGCTTGGTCCATGAACTCTCCCAGCGTGGTGGGAGTTTTTCTTGCCAGCTTCGCCATGAATGAGTTTCGAGGCCATATGCCTCCTAGGAGTGCCACCAGTGTGATCTTCTCATCTTGGTCATCCGTTGTCATACTATTTTTGTTAAACCTAGCCAGATATGCCTTCAAGCTTTCATCTGCCTTCTGCTTGACAGTTAAGGGGTAGGCGGCTAGGCGTCTCCTCCTTCTGGTCGCCATGAACTGTGTGAAGAGCAGGCTGGCCAGCTTTTTGAAGCTGTCAATCTAGCTGGGTGCCAGCTACTCGAACCATCCTCAGGGAACCTGTGCAAGGTCATATGAGCCTTAAAGTTTTCCAGGTGCTCGAGATGGTCATTAGACCTATTGTATATGTCCATCTGAGGGACCCTAGACATTGGTGTTAACGGTGCAACCATCACTTCTACACAATAGGGCAAGTCTATGCTGGTAATCAATTGGTCGACGAAACGACAAAGCTCCCATCCTTTTTGCAATCTCCTTGTATTTTTCCATGAGGCTACGTTGCTCATGATGCCTTCTTTCTTTCTTCCTCATTGGCGTTTACCCCGCCTGCGCTCTTGGATTCTTCCTATTTGTTTCGACTCGGCCATGCATCATCTTGCAACTCAATGTTGTTCCTCTTCAAGGCTTCATTTTTCAATGAAGATTCGCCACTTCTTCCGCCATCTTCCTGATGTGCTCTTCCATCTCGGGAAACCTTCCCTCCATGTTCGTCGATGCGGCTTCCTATCTGCGTGTTGTTTGTGAACGCATTTTAGCAGGCATACGAAAGACACGGTTTGTTTATGAAGATCCCACAGGCAGTGCCACTATTGATGACGTGTTTCGCACACCTAGTACTGGGCTCAGTCACCTGCAACATAGAGGAAATTGTGGACTTGGGCTTGTTCTAGAGAACCTCCGATGCCAAAGTTAGTATTTCTTCCTTAGAATATTTTCTCATAAAATCAGAGAAAGAGTCCATTGTTACCTGGTATCCGGATTTTATACTAGATATCAGGGGGACAACACATACCCAATCGCAGTCTTTAATGCATTGTGGTATCTTGGATTGTGCTTTGACGGCAGGCAGGCATAGCGGTCACTTCCCGTGCACTCTGTTAGGCGAGGTGTGCCTGAAGGGTAGTGTTAGAGTTGGTTGGACTTGTCTATCCATGTTGAGGCAGGCCTGCTAGCTCAAGGGCTCATGGGCTAGCTGTGTTGATGGTTCCTGGGCGCACTAGAGGGGCGCTACTTGGGCCGAGATGGGCTTTAGTATCTCTGTTAGGCCCAACCTAGAGGGGGATGAGAATATCCTCTACAAACCCATTCTCAATTTGAGACGATTTAGATCTTACGTTTAGAGGGGAGCGGTATAGATCATGTATTTGGTCTTGCATTTTCCTCTAAAAGTCCAGTTATTTTTTTAAGCATGGATTTTTAAGGCTATTTATGTCATTGGGGACATATATAATCCTCTAATTTAATTATTTGGCGTTCATGTTGAACTTACGGTGACCTCAAGAGGATCTTTGTATGTACAATGTTTTGCACTCATCATATATCAGTAAGACATCTACAATGATCCTTTAAATCTCTAATCACTTAAGATTGAGTTCGTGCATAGTATTTAAAATTATTGATGAATGCTTATGAGAATTAAGGGTGGGGACAGGTCACTCACACCCACCCAGCCAATGCAATCTGTGAACACAAGTGCAGGTTTCTAGTAGGGTACCCACTCGCTCGATTTTTACCCCGGCTGACCATATGTTTAGTATGTAAAAAAAAAAAGAAAAAAAAAAGAAGGCTCATAACTTTTTAATTCTCTCCATCTCTTCTCTTCTTCCAACACCAACTCACCCTCATTTTCTTTTCTCCATTTTTTATATTCTCCCAACCATCTTCTTCCCACATCGGGCATGCTCCCCTTGAATCTCTACTATAGTCTACTCTCTTTCTTCTTCTTCTACTTATCTTCCTTCTTCGTCATCTTCTCCTTGTCCTGGCTTCACCCATGGCCATGTCAAGCCACAGACCTACACATGGGGCACCAGCAAATAACAGCTGATGCCTTTGTCTAGGGAGACCTTAGAGTTGGCAACTACGCAAAGGATATATGGCTCCAATACCTCAATTAGCCACTTTCTTCTATTTCTTCCTCCTTGTCTCATTACTCCTTGTTTATCCATCTTTGTTTTTATTCACATACTCTTCAACCCATGCTTCTTAGAATCAAACTAGAGATCCAAGAAAATATATGATAGTGCAATTCCCACCAAAATTACTATTCATATTATATTGACTCCATTTCAACATGCACTTAAAGTTTCAATGGACTATGACTAGCTTCAAAGATTAAGATGTTGGCAAAGCATGGACTAAATGTTTCATTAGGCAATAAAAAGTTATATCAAGGCCAAAGGTGGGATCCTCAACATTATTTTGCTCACTACCATGTTCGTATCATCCATATATAAAGATCCTTATTTTATATAGGGAATTGTTGGGAGATGGACACCAAGCCAAGACACAAGGCAAGACATGGGCAAGTGAGTGGAGGCACCACTATAAATACCTTCAATAAGTGAGATATAATAGGCGCCAGCAGTTGGAACCTCAGAAGTCAACCATCGAATGACCTTCAAAGCATGCAACCAATACTAAGTCACAATGATGACAAGGTGACAACAGAGACAAACAATATTAAGAAGATAAGACCAAGCTGGCAGGATATTCAATGAGCAGAGAATGATGGGACATAGGGCAGCACATGGAGAAGAGATCTCCTTCTAAGAGCACACCAAGTATTAGTTGAGGCAAAATGGCTTTTACGTGAACTAAATGCTACAGGAGGACATCTCACCAAAAGTGGAGGCACCACTATAAATACCCGACGAATTCTAGGATAATGGTTACAGGCATTCTTGGATTTAATCTTGCTCACTTTTCATCTTAAGCTTTCTCTAGCTTAAGCATCAGAAACTCCCTAGATAGGCCATCCAGCTCTCCATTGACCTATTTCAAGAGTCAATGATTGAGGACGGTAGCTGAGAAGTTGCTCTAACAGCTTGGTATTGTCTGTGGAGACTTTGAGTTTTTCCCTCTAGTAAACATGGATGACAACCACCATCAGGTCTCGAGCAAGGTAGGATTAAGGCGAGCAAACATACACAAAAATCGAAAGCATGGGAAACACCATAACAATAATGCAAACCAACGATATGGAACGAATGTTCATTGAAATGGAAGAAATGATGATGAGTCTGGTTAAGGAACTAGGCGTGTTGAGACAAAGGAATGACCAACTCGAGAAGGAAGCTAAGGCTAGAATTGAAGAAGATGAAACAAAAGGAAGTCGTTCACCATGACTACCCTGGTGAAGATAATGGCGAAAATGGGCAAGGGCAACCCGTAGAAGGAAAAGAGGAAAGGAAGCAAGAGCGCGAAAGCCTCAAGTAGCTTAAGGCATAAATATGAAGAGTAGGCAAGGAAGATAAGGACCTCGTCCAATGTCAAAAACGTCACCAAGGGACCAGCTTTTCGTTTACTAGGGAAATAATGGCAATGACGCTGCCGCTTAAATTCCATGTCTCTAAATGGACATGCATTGACGACTCTAGAACAAGAGGGGCACGTAGAAAGCTATAAGGCACACATACAAGCGGTAGTCTCAGCCCACTACTTACAAATGAAATTCCTGATCAAAGATGGGATAATAAATGTTTTGGGCAAGCACATGGTGGCGAGAGACTGCTACATGTAGGGTGCCCAAAGGCATAGTGAATGTGGTCCACAACAAGGCAATAGTCGACTACCTTCCCCTTCCCCTAGCGGTTGACAGTCACATTGAGAAGGATAGGGATGTGAATAAATTGCACCAAGGAGAATCATCCAAGGCACTGGAGTTAGTGGTGCTTAACCCAAACAACTGTCACAAGACAGTCAAAATAGGGTCAACCATGAGCCAAAGCTAGAGGAATATGGTCATAGTGAAGAAGCCAGGAATAGATCATAAAGATATCCAGGAATAGATCACAATATAATCGAACATCACTTTTGAGTAGACTCCACGATGAGAAAAGTAAAGTAAAAGAGGCAGAATTTCTCCTCAAAGAAATACCAAGCCATTGTAAAGGAAGTAGACAAGCTTCTGAGGCTAGGATTCATCATATAAGTACATTATCTGGAGTGGTTATCTAATATGGTCATAGTGAAGAAGCCAAACAGGAAGTTGAAAATGTGTGTGAACTTTACCGACTTCAATGGCAATAAAGACAGCTTCCCTCTGCTGCGGATACATGATAGTCGATTCAGCAATCAAGCACAACCTGTTGAGCTTCATGGACACGTTCTCAAGGAATAGCAAATCAAGTTGTGTAGAGAAAACCAGGAGAAGGCAACATTTATCCCATATAGGGGGCTTTACTGTAATAACGCCATGCCATTTGGTTTGAATAATGCTAGAGCAATGTATCAAAGGTTGTCTAATTGGATGTTTAAAGAAAGAATTGGGCATAGCATGGAGGTGTATGTGGACGGCCTGTTGGTAAAAAGTATGGAAGTAGTCAAGCATGTGTGCGACCTCAAAAAGACCTTTCTCGTTCTAGAAAAGTAAGGGATGAAAATTAACATGCAAAGGTGTGCCTTTCGAGTGGCATCCAGAAATTTTTTGGGTTTCATGTTGTTAAAAAGGAGGATCAAGGCAAACCCAGAGAAGATACGTGTGATCCTAGATATGTTGCCCCCAAGAACATTGCCCAAGGCTCAGAAGCTAATTGAGAGAGTGGCAGCACTCTACCAATTTATCTCGCGAGCGACAGACAAGTGCTTCCTTTTTTTTTCAAATTTTGAGAAAGATGAGGGCTTGGGATGAATGCGTTCAGCTGGTCGAAGGGCCACCTTGTCCAAAATGTCATAGGTAGACAGTAGGTGTTCCAATTCCACCTCAAAAACAATGGAGCGCCAATCACTTCCTGCAAAACTGGCCACGTTGTCTAGAGAAGATTCTCCAAAACAGCACAGAGGTGGGAAACCACCAAGGAAAAAAAGGGCAGCACATAGGGGACCACCACAAGGACGATGGATGACAATTTGCACCATTGTCTTACTTGCAAAAGGCCTTAACATATCAAGAGGTAGAGAGAACAAATCAACAGAGGAAACATGTGAAGGGGACTAGTGCCAGCATAAGAAGAAGGAAAGAAAGAATAGGCAAGTTCTATACAAAGTGATTGTCAAGGACTAAACCAACGAGAAGTGCACATTAAAAATAACATGATGGAGTGAGCTATGACAAGCAAACATGCGGCCCACACAAGGGAAGTGCATTGTAACTACCATCAAGAACTGCTGAGTGGGAAGCACAATATAAAGGAATGTTAGGGGACGCAAAATGGAGCAAGGGTATCAAAGGACGCTGACGAGTTTGACAAAGCCCAAAGGCCAACTGTAAGAGCCAAAAGGGCACCACGTGTCCTTCTATTAGCGTGACCTAAAAGCCAAAGTTTTGAAAGTTCCTATGCACGATAACCTAGCTAAAATTTGGGAGGTAACTGTGGGAGATGACACGAAGACTTCGTTTGGTTGCAAAATTCAACTGAGCTCAGTTTAATTTTAAGCTGAATCTAACATCCAAACACTCAACTCTCAAATTACTAAATTTATCTCTACTCAAAACCTCCTTATACGTGGGACCCACAATCTTTTTCAACTTAACACTTCTTTTTACGTGGGACCCATAACCTTTTTCAACTTCCCATAAAAAGTATTAAACTCATCTTAACATTCAAACACACTTTAAATTTAGTTTAGATGGGCCACACATAACTCTTCCCACTACTCAACTCACTACTATTCATTAAAAACTGAGTTTAGCTCAACATCCAAGCGTAGCCTAAGCAAAGATACAAGGCAAGACATGGGCAAGCGAGAGGTGAGATATCGATATAATAAGTAGGACACGACCTCAGAAGCTTGCAATCAATATGGAGTTGCATTAATGAAAACACAACAATGGAGAGCAGACAATATTAATGAAGGTAAGGCCAACTTGATGGATATCCAGCATGATGGGGTCTGGGATAGCACATGGAGAAAAGATCTCCTTATGAGAACACCCATGCATTAAGGCCTCTTTAAGAGAATGAGATGAGATAAAAGGGCAGGTTTGGGGTCTCACATGAGATATAAAATTTTTCTGTGATCTTATTCCATCTCATCCCATCTTATTCTCAAACATAATTCAAATATAAAAATTTTAAATTAATCATTGCAACTTTTTCAAACTAACCATTACAACTTTTTCAAACTTTCAAATAAAAATTAAAAAATAATTTTAATTTTTTCAAATCTCCTAACAAAAATAATATTATAAAACTATATTTTTACAATATTTTAATTTTATAATATTTTTTATTCAACTTTTTCTCTCTTTTCCCAAAACTCAAAAAATACTAAACTCAAATTATCTCAATACTATTCACAAACTATCTTATTATTATTTACAAAATTTTCATCTCATCTCACTCTCTAAACCAGCCCTAAATCTATGAATAACAGTGAAATAATTTGTAAATAGTAGTAAAATAGTTTTATTGGATTTTAGGAAATGAAAATGAAAAAGAAAAAATTGAATAAAAGTATTATAAAGTTAAAATATTTTTTAAAATATTTTTAGAATATAATTTTTTAATATTATATTTGTTTTAGAATTTTTAAAAAAATTGAATTGTTTTTTGTGTTTTCTTTAAAAATTTAGAAAAACTATAATAGTTAAGTAATAATTAGATGAAAATTTTGAGATTTGAAATTAAAAAATATTTCGTTTAAGTGATATTTAAAAAGAAAATTATAAAAAATTTTGAGTTGAAATTAATGTGTCCGAAATGAGACCTAAATGAGGCAGAATGGCTTACACAAGAATTAAAGACAGCAAGAGGACTTCACACAAAAACTGGAGGGGCCACTATAAATACCCAACAAGTCAGGACCGACTCTTCCATTAGGCCAGTTAGGCAATTGCCTGAGGCCCCTAATGGAAAAAGGCCCCCCACAAAAAAATATAAAGTAAATTTTTAAAAATATATATATACACAATAAAAAATTTTAATTAAGTCAATAAGAATTAGAGTATAAATAAGATTAAATAGATATTATATCATTATTAGTTTTTAAAAGTATCACATATAATAATTATTTTACCTACTCTTATTCTAAGAATACACTTCTCTTTTCTCATTATGAGTTTAATATATAATTAATGTGAAAATTATAAATAGCAAACTTTAATTTTTCAGTGTTCATAAAAGGTTTTTGTATAATCTATTGAAGAGGCAATAGGCCACTTGTTTTCAAATGTGTAAGTTGTTTATAGAACTTTATTGACAATAATGATTATAATTATATCTAAGAGTCCAAAGTACTTGTAAAACTAGATTTGATAAAATTCTTTCTAAATCAAAAATTTTCTAAAAGATTAAGTCAGTTATTAATTGAAATGTGGTATAAAATCTTAATCAATAATTTTACTTTATAAAATGATAGGAATTATTTTTAAGTAAAAATATAAAATAAAAATAAATTTATTTAATTTTACTTTAAAAAAAAAAAAAAAACCTTCACTCAAAATTTTAGTCTTAGGTCCCTGAACGTATTGAACCGGCCCTGCAACAAGTTTCAAGGTAATGGTGACATGCATGCTTGAATTTACTCTTGCTCACTTTTAATCTTAAGCATAGACATCGAAGGCTCCCTAGTTGGACCAAGCAATTCTTTCTTGACCTATTTTAAGAAGCGATCGGCGGAGGACGGAAGTCAGGAAACTGCAATATTAGAATAAAAAATTATAACTAATCCTGAATTCGGCCCACCTGATGGGCTCCTCTCGCGGACCGTTTTACACTTCAAAGAGAAATTACTACTTTTGAATTTAATATATGCATTGTCTTGAATTTTCATCCAAACAAGCATATAATCAATACAAAAAGATTAAAATTACATGAAAAGAGAGTGGACCGACAATCATCCCATTATAACTAGTTTAGTCAATAAAATTACAAAAATTAAAAAAGGAGATTTGGGAATGATAAATTGTACTTATCCATCCCTATTTATCTCTAATAAGCTAAGGGGAGACACTTTCAGTGGCGACATTTATAAAAGAGCTTAACTTCAAACCGGACAAGGTGCTTATTCAAGTTTTACACCCTCCAATTATAAGTCAACACATAGGTGATTTATGTAAAAATCAACGGGTACAATGGCTAGGAATCATTTCTACATTCTCCCCTCTCATGTTCTTTTTTTTTTTATTGGATTGCATGTAGAGCCTAGTTTGTAAGTAGAAAAGGCGCAAACAGAAAGTTTGCTTGATTTTCGCTCAACCTAGCCCTCAAGCGAAACTCAACCTGTGAGTTCGCTCGATAGTGGGCTCAAGCAAATATTAGGTAGATTGTTCACTCAAGGTTCACGTGATGCTGGACTCGAGCAAAGCACTAACCCTAGTGTTATCTCGAGCAATGCTCGACAGATCACTCAAGCCAATGTTCGATTGGTTGTTCACTCAAGTGAAGAACTCAATTTTGCAATTTAGGGTTTCCAACGCCGTTTTCATTATATATATATGTAATATTTGTTCTCTTATGTGAATGTTCAGCAATTCAGAGTGAACAAAAAGAGGCAAAGGAGTGAGAGCATATTATGAGAGAGAAAAAGCTCGAGAGAGAAAATTGAGATTGTGAGAGTAGAGTGGTGCTCTTGTAACTCACTATTGATTGTAATCCCCTCTAAAATAAAATTCCATGCAGCTCTATGGATGTAAACACGTTGCCGAACCATGTTAATTTTGTGTCATGTGATTGTTTGTCATTGTTGGTTTCACAACATCTCTTTCACAGATTCCTCTCCCTTTCAGACACAAATGCTTTCTACAGCCACAAAAGTGACCAGCCACAAATGCTTTACGCATTCCCCCATTCTTCATGTGCTTTTTCAAGGAAAGCTTTTGATTTATTAGAAAATATCAAATCCTGTGACAAGGAGGGTTTGAAAGATAACATGAATGAAATATCAATCCGTGAACAAGAAGAATTCGAGACAAGAAAATAACAAATCTTGTATACTTTTTTATGCGATTCAGTTACTGGTAAGGTTTCTTTCTCAAGTATAATTAAGCTTTCATAAATCAGTTAGTGGGTTGTATTTACAGTAGAAGGAAAGTATAAAGAATACAAAAATCAAATGGATGTCTTGGCCAACTCTAGTAGATTGTGCTCATAATTCAATCTTACTATCCTCAACTGCAACGAAGCTTGTGGGAAGTCAAGTTGAATGCATGGTTCTACTTTCAGGGCTGTTTCATGCTTCAATATGATTGTTGGCACTTGGAGGCGGTGGAATCAAATACTCTGTTCTTGCTATATATACTTGAGTGGGTGGGGGGAAGAACCAGACCTTCGGATTTGGAGGAGAGAGAAAGAGAGAGAGGTAGAGAGGGGAGAAAGAGAGGTTGACGGGGGAGAGAGTTGAGAAACATAAAGGGGAGAGGAGGTATACAACATTTTGTTCCCTATAAACAATTCTATTTTCCATTTGCTGGAATTCGTAGGTGTCATACGTTTATTGGATGGTGTAAATCAACTATAGTCACCGCATCCGGCTCCTAGAAGCTCTCTTTATAAAGTCCAACTTACGTGTAAAACCACAGTTGGGAGTTTGGATCAGTTATGAAGCAATACATTTTGATGATTTTGTTGCTCTAAACTGACCAATAGAGACACCCGATTTCAAAATTATTTGAACTATTTATGTTCTGAAACAAACGAAATTAAATTAAAACCGAAATTCATAGATGAAAGAATGAGACAGAAGAAACTTTAAGGACAACATCTTGATTTCGTAAATATGAAAATCAAGTTGCTTGATTTCATATTAGAATAATAATCAAATACTTTATTTCGTATTATCTCTAACATCCTAGAGAACTTTTGAAATCTCGGGTTTAAAATCTGACTTCATATCTCTTGATTGATAAGCAGACGATGAAAATAATATATGGTAACGTAGTGACTGGGAGCTAAAAACATCAAATTTGGAGTTACTACCGACAATGAGTTGATAATAGGTAAAACAAACAAAATGCTAAGAATAGGCTCAAAAGGCTCACAGTTGAGACAAAATATAATTGAACAACGATAAAAATTCCATGAAAGGTAAAATGAGACAAAGATTGAACAAAGAAAAATGATCCACGGGCCTGCATCACGCAAGGGCTCTAAAACCATGAAATGAATTAAAATAAAATTAATTCAGGCAGAAGCAAGGAAATGGAAGAAACTCTAAAAGTACATCTTAAGATTGAACACAAAGCTTACGTCCCTATCAAAACATTTTTCATCATCCTTATCCAAACGTTCGATTGAGCAAGATGATTGAAAGGATGGTGCGTACACATACTTCAACGTGCTGATAAAAAGGATGGCTGACCAACTTCATTTTGTTTAATGGTTTCGGAATATCGTGAAAACTACATGGTCTATGTGCGGATAACCTCTTGATTATACTCCACGAAAAGACATGAGAACGAATCAGTCATAGTGGTGATTCATCTACGATTATTGGCATATTCTTTATGGTAAAGTTCCTGAAGAATTAACGCAGGCATGCAATATCGTAAAACATCACTAAAGATCAGCACATCCAAGCAAAACGGTAAGTCGCACCTCAATTCTAGCAAAATACTTAATGCGCATAAAAGTGCTTCACATTTTGTCTCAATAAAAGGAAAGAAAACAAAAGACTCGGAACGAGTCTCGGACAGTCTGGAACGTAAATATTGCATAGATTATTAGATCACTTCTTCTTTTCTCCAGCTCCACCAGACCTACAAGCAAGATTCGCCCAAAAGAAACAATATGAGATTGTGACTTAAAATCTAAACTCTAAAAAATTAGCATTTCCTTCAAGAAGCCACAAATTATGCAATGCTACTTTCTCAAAATAAAAAATAGAGCTCAAACTCATTTTCATGTTAATACTTGTATGAGAGATTTGCCGGGAAGATTTACCTCATCTTGCGGAGAACACCAGACATTTCCTCACGCTTCTTCTTTGCCCTCTTGTGGGTTCCAAGCTTTCTTTTGGCAACTTTCAGTGCACGCTTGTCCTTGCCAACTTTTAGAAGCTCAGTAATCCTCTTCTCATATGGTGCAAATCCAGCAACTTCCCTGATCAAGTTCCTCACAAAGTGGACTCTTTTACTTGTTTTCTGCATGTATAAGAAAGAATTAGGGGGGAGAGAGAGAGAGTCTCAACAAATTGTGCCACCTAAAATATCCTGAAACTGAAATTTTAAATTATAATAAGAACCTTTATTTCAAAACCATGTGGAATTGCAAATCAAAACCCAAAGCAAAACATATTTCTTAGGCACATCCTATAACAAAAAAAAAAAAAACCTTAGAACCCTGAGAGGCTACTTAATATCATTTGGAAAAGTACTCTTCTTGCTATAAAGTATAAAATGCTTATATCATAACAGTTTCTTAGCATGACCTTTTTTTTGGCACCCGGTGCCCGGGAGCTTCATAACATGACTTGAAATATTAACACATAAAGACGAGCTCTAATAAATATATTCATGGTACAAAATCAACTTACTCCTTTGCGATCAGAGGGTCGAGGAGCCAAATCCTTCTTGGTGACAATATGGCCTTTATTTAAACCCACAAAGAGGCCAGTATTTGGCTGTTTTGGAGCCATTGCCTGCTTAGAAAATCACAACTCGATTAATGTTCAGCTATGTAAAATTGCACATGCACCACTTGTCTTAACATAAAACTCAGCGAGCATCATGCATATCACATATTTGGAACCGCAGATAGTAAAATACTTCCAAAACAAAATGTAATTGAAAATCTCTAACTGACAATATTGAGTTGGATTATCAAAGCAACCTTGCAATATGGATCTCGAGTACAAAACAAACAGAAACACAGACATGGTTCCAAAACAAAATGTAATTGAAAATCTCTAACTTACAATATTAAGTACAACTTTCTTGTTTTTGTATTGGGGGATTGTGAAAATAAGTAGGTAAAAATAAAAACATATTTAGACGAAATCTTTGTGAGTGGTGGTTTTTAGGCTTTTGTGAAAGTTGCTTTTTTATTCCACGGAAACTTTAGGCATGATGAGATGAGACATAATGAAAAATAGAACAATTTTACGGTTTTGAAAATATGTTTGAATTGAAGTACTAAAAAAATCTTTTCAAAATTTCTGCAAATATTTGGAAACCAAACATAACCAAAACTAAGTCACAGATAATCTTAAATTAAACCAAAACATATAAAATAAAAAAGGGCTTTCAGAATTATAACGCGCTTCTTTTTCTTTAACACAAATGTGAGCAACAAACAAGCAGTCTCACATATGTGCAAATAAGCCGTCCTACAAGCAAATAAGCTCTCAAATCTCAACACATAGATACATACATATACATATTTATGCAGACGCCTAAGAAGAAAAACATGAACTTTCAGATGAAGAAAAGAAAAAGCTAGACTAAACTATGATAATACCTTAAAATCAAAGATCTAAACTGTTTTGTGTTTTTTGAACTTCCCCAGCAGCCAAGCAGAGAAACTGGCCTATTATATTTACAGACTTTATGGATCAGAGAGAGTTATTTGAGAGATAGGATAGGGCTTTGTTACCTTCGGTCAGAGCTTCGACTATTCGAGGCGTGGAGAACGGGGTTCAGAATAAAGGGGACTAGGGTTTTTGTGATGGCTTTTATAGCCGAGCTTGTGAGGAGGGGAGGAAAATAGTGAAAACAAGGTCAATTTGTTAATGGCATTCCCAAGATATATTTCACAATATATATTATAAAATAAGATTATTTTTATAAAGTGATGTTAATTTTATAAGATATTTTATAAAAATATCTCTCTTTTAAAAATATTATTATGTAAAGTGTTGTGAAAAATAATATTTGTTTATCATATCAATTACTATTCACTCTTATATCTCACATATATAATTTTTTTATAGAATATGAGATATTTTTCATAAAGTATGAGAATATTTTTCATATAATATGCAGTGTCAAACCTACATATGGTTTTAGGGGACCATGGTCCTCCTCCAAAATTTTTTCAAAATTCTAAATAACCCCTAAGTTTTATTTATAATTTCATGTATATAGAAATTGGCCCCCTAAAAAAATTTATAATTTCCTTATTCTCATATGCTTTTTAAAATTTTGTAAAATTTCAATATATATAGAAATATTTCTCTCTAACTTTTTTCCTATAACTTCTAGATTTTGTATAATTTTTGTATATTATCTATTTTTAAGAATGTGACCACATTAAAATTAAATTAAAACTAGGATTAGGAGAAATAATAAACTATTAACATTGACTCCCAAAGTTTTTTATTATACAATATTAAGTTTTTTAATATAGAATCCAAAATAAAAATCTCAGAAAAACAATTTAAGATTGATGATTTATACGAAAAATAGAAGAAATGATTTATTCTCTAAACTTCATTGAGCAAGAAAAAGTTTATTTAAGATCTCAGTTATAGTATTTTATGCTTAATGTGACACTAAAATAGATAGATTTTACATAAAATTTGATAGACTAGCTTAGATATTAGAATAAAATATGGCATTCTAAAAGATCACTTGATAATTTATAAGAAGAAAATAATTTCTAAATATTTTATATTTACAAAAATAATAATCAATAAATATTATTCTTTAAAATATTGTTGTGAAAAATCTGAAATAGGCATTAAGTTGTGTTTTAAAAATTTTGTTTCTACGTTATTTGACAAATTATCGAGATTTAATTTTATATATGATTTATGATTTTGTAATATTTTTTCATCTTACATAAACATATCGTGCGATAGAAAAGTTGGCCCCACTAAGAAAAATTGCCGATTCCGCCATTGAGTATATAGAATGTAAGATGGTAACTAGTGACTGATAAAAAGAATTTTTCTTTATCAATTAAGTGTGAACTAATCTGCTTTATTTTGAAGAAAAGGAAAAACTATATTTGTAATCGTAAGTCATTCTATCAAGTTGTATACACAATTTTTTTTTTTTTTTAATTCCTGTTAGGTTAATTTAGTTCTTCTACTAATTATTTTTACATAACATATTTACTAGTAAAAATAAATAAAAAGATAAAAAAAAATAAAAGTAAACGTGTGGTATAGAAATGATGAGTATTATTATTCTCACATAAATAAAGTATGTAAGTGTCTCGTATTTTTTTTTTAAAAAACATAAGTAAATATAAAATTCATATAAAAATAATAATATTTAATAATAAATCTAATTTTTTTTTAAAAAAAAAAAGAGTGTGGACGCTTGGATAACTGATTACTATATTAAGCATTACTCTTCTATTTTTATATTAATCTAATCTAAAGTTGTGTAATGGTCGTAGGGATGATAAGCAATTATGCATGGTGGGTGATTGGGTTTAGAACTAGGAAAATGTTATCAGTAATTATAATTTTTGTTTACGTAGTAATAATACGTCTTGACGCGTTATTTATTAATATATTACAAGTTATTAATTTTAAATTTAAAAAAATTGATAAAATAAATTTTATACATAAAATTATAAATACATATAGTACTATTCTTAAGATAAATAAAAAATATTAAAAAAAATTAAGTTTTCACTAGTTTATTGAGTTTTTAATTTTCACATATTATTACATGGATTTTCTTTTCAAAAACTTTTTAATTCATAAAAGTATTTAATAAAATAAAATTTACAAACAATATAATTTAATGTGATAAATTATATTATAAAACTCTTTTTATTATAAAGTAAGATTAACATATAAGTATTCGCATCGATTTGTTATTTTTCTTTTTAAAAGATTTTTTTATCCCAACACTTTTGTTTTTTAAAATTAAAAAAAAAATATTATCACATCTTTTTTGGGGATGACGCAGAAAAATTTTGAACTGCACAGCAACAAAATTAATCATGGAAAAGAACAAGGTACGTCTATTCGATGTAGCTATTCGCTCCGTGAGTTGCTTTGCTATATTTTCTAACGTGACATTCCTACAAGGGTTCGTTTGGACACCATGTACCAGGTAAATAATAATGGAATAATTTATAAACAATAGTAAAATTATTTTAATTGAGATATTTTATTGAGTTTTGATAAATAAGAGAAAAAAAACTAAATAAAAATATTATATATTTAAAAAATTATTTGAATATTATTTTTGTTTTGAATTTTAAAAAATTTGTGTTGAATTTTGAAAACTTTAAAAAACATGTTTTTTGTATTTTGTTTGCAAGTTTGAAAAAGTTGTAATAATTAGATCATGATTAGAAAAAAAACAAAAAAAAAGGTTAAAAATTTGAAATTGAAAAATGTATTGTATTTTAGTAATGTTTGAAAAAAAAATCTAAAAATATATGAGAATACTTAGGATATTCTCACTGTGTAAACTTTCCCTAAGGGGTAGTTTGGAAAGTTAGATGAGATGAGATGTTCTCATTTTAACTCATAATTTCTCATAATTTCTTTCTCAAATATCACTCAAACATAAAATATTCTTTAATTTCAAATCTTCAACTTTTTTATCTAATCATTACCTAATATATACAAAATTTTCAAACTTCTAAAGAAAATACCAAAAACAAAACAATTTTTTCAAATTTCAAAACAAAATTATATTCAAACAATTTTTTAACTTTATATTTTTATTTAGCTTTTTATTTTCTTTCTCAAAACCTAATAAAATATCTTAACTGACATAATTTCATTACTATTCACAGACTATTTTATTATTTACAGAATTATCATCTCATCTCATTATCCAGAACGCCCTGAATCACTTCGACTTTACATGATGGTATTAGTCAATTGCGTTGCTTGATTTCGCTATTAAAAATTAACGTTGCACTAAAGTCCTTCAGTAAGCTTCATTTTCTTCTTTAATTATTTTGTTTCATTTTCTCATTCACCACACATCTTATGATTTTCTTTGTCATGTTTGCTACTTAAACGATGTATTCTCCTATTATTAGCAATTCTACATTTTAGTTTAATGAATGCTATATCTATAAAAAGATGTCACAAAAGTAAATATATAAACTGATGTGGTTTAGTATTGGTACGCTTGATTATAAAATTATTTCTCCTGTAGAATAGATATAATGTATCACATTAAATCATATCAATTTAAAAATTTATTTTTGTGAACTCGTTATGTGGACCAAAAATTTCTCTTTAGTTCATGTATCATAGAAGATTTTTTTTTTTTATTTGATTTGATTTGATTTGAAAGGATTCAAGGCACGTACCCTCCCATTGAAACATCAGCTACAAATGGAAATCCCGAAAGTGCAGCACATATTCAAATCCCAGACTTTACTCCACCAATTCCTTGATCTTCTCTTGTATTTGTTACCATCTTTCTGCTCCTGTAAATCTAATTTCTTTCTATGTAAAGCTGTAATTTACTTTCCATGTTTAACTTGTAAAAGCTGTAACCACATGTTCACTGGTGTATTATTTAAATCAAAGGATGTATATCGGAAAGGCTAGTTGGCCTCTCTGGGTTTATCCATATTTGTTTTTCATTGTTTTACATGGTATCAGGCCTCTAAGGCTAATGCCAACAGATCCTACACAATTCGCTTCCGCACCTTTCTACAAACAGCAATGGCTTCTTCCCAAACTACTCCCCAATTTCCCAAATTGGATGGTTCCAATTACCTTACCTAGAGAATCCAATTCCTTGCTTTTTTTAAGAGTCATGACATGGTTGGTTTTGTTGATGGAACCAACCTTGCTCCAACCAAGACTCTCCCAGATAACACACTTAATCCAGAATATACACGCTGGTCTAAACAAGATAACAGCATTCTCAGTTGGCTATATGCCTCAATTGTGGAAAAGCTAGTTTCCACCGTTCTTAATTTGGAGACCTCGAAACAGGTATGGGACTCTCTCCAAGCCCGATTTTCATCTACCTCACGTTCCAGAATTGCCTTCCTCAAACGGCAACTTCAAATAATATCACAAGGAAATAAATCCTGCCTTTCATATATTGAAGAAGCCAAACTCCTTTCTGATCAACTCGCTGTTGTTGGCAAACCAGTAGAAGAACAAGATTTGATCACCTATCTCTTGAGTGGCCTCAAACCGCATTTCATGCCGTTTGTGACTTCCTATCCTTTCGCAACTAGAGATCAGGATCTGCCCATTGATGAATTCCAGACTGAGCTACTCAACTTTGAGACGTTAATGGAGGTGCCTCCTTCCTCTGTAACTGTCGAGACCAATTTCGCCTTCACTGCATCTCATCCGAAGCCTGGATCCCTAAAGAAACCTACCGGGCTGGGCTTCTCACAGCAGAACCGATCCCCAAATCGCCCACCCCATCATGTGGGCTCGTCCAATAATAGGCCCAATGCTGCACCAACAGGTGATAACCGGCCCATTTGTCAAATTTGTGACAAAAAAGGCCACAAAGCCCTTGATTGTTATCACCAGTTTGATTTCACCTACCAAGGTCGCCTACCACCATCAAATCTTGCTGTAATGGCTGCTGAAGGCAACAACTCTTATGCTCAACAGGTGTGGTATGCTGATAGTGGGGCCAATGCCCATATAACCAGTGACACAGCAAATCTCACCTCTTCGCAGCCCTATGAAGGAGGAGACACTATAACCGTTGGAAATGGCTCAGGTTTGGTGATTAAAAACATGGGTACCTCATCTCTCAAAATAGCAAATTCAAATTTCAATCTCTCCAATGTCCTTCATTGTCCAAATGCATCTTCAAATTTAATCTCTATCAATCGTTTTTGCTTAGACAATGATTGCTATTTTGTTCTAACTATAAGTGATTTTTTTGTGAAGGAGAATAACACTGGGCGACTTCTACTCCAGGGGCAAGTTAAGAATGGACTCTATCCCATAGCAGAAAATAAAACTTCTTCAAATAAATATCATGTTTTATGGCCAATGTCTGCGTGTCCACCACTCTCGACATGTGGCATGATCGATTAGGCCACCCGTCTCAATTTGTGTTAAATCATTTGTTTTGTTCAAAATATTTAGATGTTTCTAATTCAAATAAATCTAATTTTTGTTCATCTTGTCCTTTGGGGAAATCAAAACAATTACCATATAATGATTCAACTCGTCAATCTTCTCAGCATTTAGCTCTTATTCATTCAGATGTATGGACTTATCCTGTGTAGTCGGTTGGTGGGGCTAAGTACTATGTTCTCTTTATTGATGATTTTTCCCGTTTTACGTGGCTATATCCCATTAAATCTAAACATGAGGTGTTTGGTGTTTTTACAAAATTTAAAGCACTTGTGGAAAACGTCTTCTCTAGTAAAATTAAACAACTTCAAACTGACAATGGAGGCAAATTTCTTTCCACACCTTTAAAATTTTTTTACAAGAAAATGACATTTTTCATCGCTTAACATTTCCTCACACTTCTCAACAAAATGGGATTGCCGAGCGAAAACATCGCCATATCATTAAGATCGGGTTAACTCTTCTAGCTCGATCTCACCTCCCCAATACTTATTGGGCTGATGCTTTTCTTACATCTGTGTACCTAATAAACAGACTTTCAACAAGAGTGTTAAACAACCTAACTCCTTTTTACATGCTTCATAAAAAAATTTCAAAATATTCTCATTTGAAAATATTTGGATTTGCCTGCTTTCCTTTACTCAGACCATATGAAAAATACAAACTCTCTTTTCGCAGTAAAGAGTGCATTTTTCTTGGCTATGCTAGCCAACAAAGAGGATATAGATGTCTAGACTATATGTCTGGACGTGTGTGTATATCAAACATGTCGTTTTCAATGAAGCACATTTTCCTGCTAAATTTGGGGTCCTTTCATCAAGTGTCACGCGGAGTGAAGCCTCCTCAGGTATGCCTCTTCCCGAAATATCTCTCTCAGATCCTTTTATCCCACCATCGGCTATTGCATCTCCACCAAACATGCAATCTCTGCCTCCTCTCTCTCAAGATAATCAAACTGAACCCATTCTGCCTTCAATCCTGCATGAAACCCATTCAATCCAGCATGAAACCTCACCTTCAATCCTCCATGAAACCCAGACTTCAATCTCGCATGAAACCCAGACCGAAACCCACCTTGAAACCCAGCCAACCCACAACGAAAACCTTCCGTCTCTACCCACCCACACCGAAAACAGAGTCACTACTCGATCTATGATCGGCAACTCTAAACCCAAACAGTTTCCACACTTCACAGTTTACTCCACACGCTACCCATTGCAGGTACTGACAACGGTGGTCACCAAGCCTGAACCATCCACCTACGCACAAGCTGTGACTTCTCCAGAGTGGCAAGCTGCGATGGGTCTGGAATTTGATGCATTAATGGTGAATGGAACTTGGTCACTCTGTCCTCGTCCACCTGGTAAGCATATAGTTCGGAATAAATGGGTTTTTAAGCTTAAACGACTATCTGATGGAAGTATTGAGCGCTATAAAGCGCGTCTCGTTGCAAAAGGTTTTGATCAACAATATGGGATTGATTATGGGGAAACCTTTTCCTTAGTGGTGAAACACACCACTGTCCGAATGATTCTAGCCTTAGCCGTATCATTTAATTGGAATATTCATCAACTAGATATTTCCAATGCTTTTCTGCATGGCTTTTTGGACAAAGAGGTTTTTATGGAACAACCTAAAGGATTCATTGATGAGAATTTTCCAGATCATGTCTGCCGATTACACAAGTCAATATATGGCCTGAAACAAGAACCGCGTGCTTGGTTTCGCCGTCTCTCTCAATCTCTTTTGGAATATGGTTTTGTTGAATCTAATGCTGATTATTCCTTGTTTATATATACAAATGATTCTGTGAAATTATATGTCCTGATTTATGTGGATGACATCCTTGTCACTGGTTCAAGCAAGACTGCCATTGACTCATTTATTTTGTCTCTTAAAGAATAATTTCTTGTTAAAGACTTGGGTGAACTCAGCTTCTTCCTAGGTGTCCAGCCAACCCGTAACAAAGATGGACTCCATCTTTGTCAAACAAGATACATCACCGACCTACTTGAAAGCACCAAAATGGTAGGTGCAAAACCCCTAAATTGTCCAACCACAGCAGGGCCCAAACTTTCATCAGAAGAGGGTGATCTCTTGATGGATCCAACTGAATATCGCCGTGTAATTGGAGCTTCAGTACTGTACATTATCACGTCCTGATATTGCATATGCTGTAAACCAACTGTGCCAGTTCATGCACAGTCCCCGTGAGCCCCATTGGATTGCAGCAAAACGTGTGCTTCGTTATCTCAAAGGTACAATTGATTACGGTCTTTATTACTCCTCTGGCGATATTAATCTCAATGCTTATTGTGATTCTGATTGGGTGGGCAATCCGGATGACCGACGAAGCACAACTGGTTATGGAATATTCCTTGGCCCCAACCTAATCACTTGGACAGCAAAGAAGCAACCCATAGTCTCCAAAAGCAGCACTGAAGCAGAGTACTGCAGCATCGCCATTGCAACTACTGACCTATATTGGATAAGGATGCTCAAGAAAGAACTTGGCATTCAACATTCATCTACTCCAACAATTTGGTGCGATAATATTGGAGCCATTGCATCAAATCCGATATTTCACGTTAGAACAAAGCACGTTGAAGTTGATTATCACTTCATCCACGAGAAAGTCCTCAATAAAGATGTCCAAGTAAAGCATATTTCTACTGCAGACCAAATTGGTGACATATTCACAAAGGGTCAAACGGCTCCAAGATTTACTTTTCTTCGGTCCAAATTAGTGGTGATCATTATCCCCATTAATTTGAGGGGGGGTGTTAGACCAAATCCCACTGAAACAGCCAAGAATGCAGCAAACATTAATGAGTCTTTCAAAGCAGTAGCTACAAATGGAAATCCCGAAAGTGCAGCACATATTCAAATCCCAGACTTTACTCCACCAATTCCTTGATCTTCTCTTGTATCCGTTACCATCTTTCTGCTCCTGTAAATCTGATTTCTTTCCATGTAAAGCTGTAATTTACTTTCCATGTTTAACTTGTAAAAGCTGTAACCACATGTTCACTGTTGTATTATTTAAATCAAAGGATGTATATCAGAAAGGCTAGTTGGCCTCTCTAGGTTTATCCATATTTGTTTTTCATTGTTTTACAAAAAATAGAGCTCTACCATGGAGAATCTTGGAAAGCCAAAGAACAAGAGAGAAGAAAGAATGTTCGAGAACAGAGGGAGAAAAGAGGGAAGAAAAGTACTTCTTGTATTTCTGATTTTGTATAAAGACTATTGTATATTCCAGACCACACGTGCAATATTTATACTGTAATTGAAATTAGTTACAATCAATGTGAATGATCCAACTAAACTATTACTTCTACGAATTCCCTTCAAGATGGAATGTTGATATTTAGCACACCCATCTTACTGAGTACAGAATGAAATTGAACAGAGCTTAGAGCCTTGGTAAAAATATCACATAACTAATGGTGGGAAGTAACATGAAGAGTTTTGATCACATTGGCTTGTAATTTTTTCCTCACAATATGACAATTGATTTCAATATGTTTTGTTCTTTTATGGAAGATGGGATTGGTAACAATATGAAGAGCAGCATTTTGTCACAAAATAAGAAAGCTAGTTGGGAATGACAGATATAAAAGTCCTTTAACAAAGCAAGTAGCCGTGAAAGTTCACAAGTAGTGGAAGCCATGGACTTATATTCGGCTTCAACTGAAGACCTTGAGATAGTTTTTGTTTCTTTGATTTCTAAGAGATTAAGGAGTCTCCAAAAAAAAAATACAAAACCAGAAACTAACTCGCAAGCATCAATACATTCAGCCCAGTCTCAATCATATAAGCTTTTGAGGTGAAAATTAGCGTGGGTAGGAAAGAAAATACCTTGTCCAATAGTGCCTTTCAAATCTCTAAGCACTCTGTGCACAACATCCAAGTGAGGTTGTCTCAAGTTGTCTATATATTGACTCCAAACTTGTATTGCATAAGCAAGATTTGGTCTTCACATAGTGAGCTAGATAAGTCTACCAATGAGCCTGCGATAGCTAGAAGGATGTGTTAAGATATCACCATCTGTGGAGGAGAATTTAGCATTTTGTTCCATAGGAAAATTAACTGGTTTTGCAACCAAGAAACCCTTGCAGTATGTACAACCTGGCCAAGTCCACGGAGTTGCGGATGATTTAAATTGAGAAATGTCAAGGTACATTGGGGGGCAAAATTACATTACTCAAAATAGCAATATTGTTCACAATAAACATATTAATGGGTTGTACAAAAGAAATCCTAATTTCACAATTATCGCGATATTCACTTAAGCGAGTTATCAAGTGAGCCTCAAGCGAATTCTCTATTGATTTTAAGCAACTTTCCCTGAGAAGACGATCGTGAGTTTGGCCTCCTTCAACAAGTAGAGAAAAGAAAAAAAAATTAAAAGAAAGAATATGTTGTTTATGTGAAAAAATATTGTCCAATTAAATCACAAGTTATAAAATTAAGCATAAACCATGCTATTAACCAATTTAAATCCCAACTCGAATTTATGTTTCTAAACCATTTTTCCATCTAAAACCAATAATAAAATAATGAAATAATAAAAATATATCAGTTCTAGATATATAAAATATGCAATAATTCAGCTTAATCATCTACCTGAGCTTTGCTCAAGAAGTTTGTCTCGCGAACGTTGAACGAACTTTCTGTCTAGTGATTCTCGAGTCGGGTAAAAAATTATCAGTCCAAGTTTGCGGTCCATGGCCCAAGCCTCATTAAAACTCCACAAAAAAAAAAAAAAAAATCATGACGAGTCCTTGTCGGGTTAGGTTATCAAATCTGGCCGCCACAACAACAAACTAAGTTCCACAAACCTAACACTTCTAAGACAAGAAAATATTTTAGATTGCTCAAATCTCTTATCATAAACTTGTTATCCAAAAAAGTTTGCAATTCAGAAATGGAGTTTAGATCATTGCTTGCGAAGATTATGTTATTAACATAAAGCAATGAAGCAATAAAGCAATGAAACTACCATTAGTCGAATTTACTGGCTCTTGGGCCAAATTTAGATCTACTTCAAGTTAAGGTGGATGCAAAATAAAGACAACCAAACACAGCTTTGAGATGAGTATAAGAAGTAGGAACGGAATACAAAGTTTCATATGGGAATTTATTAGAAAACAATGGAGTTGATATAAGTTTAATCAAATATGTGGCAGTGAGAATACGATCACCCCAAAAATCGAGTGGCAAAGAAGTTTGAAACCTTAGAGATCAAGCAACATTAGAAGATGTTGGTGTTTTGGTTCAACTACACCATTTTGTTATGATCTTTCGCTACTACATTTATGATGTTGGTGTTTTTATTTTCTTGATTTGGAATAAAATTTATGTCTCGACTAGGTTAAAGAAAGATTGTAAATAATGTTTGGCTTGAGACTTATTTTGCATAAGATATACCCAAGTGGACTTGGAGTAGGCATCAACAATGATAAGAAACTATTTTGAGCCATCTAAGCAGGAACTGAAATGACCCCATAAATCACAATGTATAAAATCGAAAGGAGATTTGGAAATAGTTTCACTAGATGGAAAATGTAAACAATTTTTTTTTGCTACTGGACATATTGTACAGGGACAAGAATCTGAAAATTTTGACATATGAGTATTTGATACAGAATTATTGAGAAATTTCAACCTAGAAAAGGAAATGTGACCTAGCCTATAGTGCCACAGATTGAAGTCTTGATGTAGTAAAGAGGCAACAAAAGGACCAACCAAAGGATTTTGCAGCAAATGATACAAACCAACTTTCTCTTTACCCACTCCAATCCTTGTCCATGAAGATAGATCCTGAATGAAAAGATTCAAGACAAAAGCAAGGCAACAGAAAGAATTATGAGTTATTTTACTAGCAGAGATGAGGTTGAAAGAAAATGATAGGAAACAAAGTACATTATCCAAAACCAGTTTATCATAAAGATGAACAATTCCAATGTGTATAACTGAAACTAAAAGAACATTTGGCAATCTAACAGAAGATGCAATTTGGGAAGTTATAGATGAAAAGTAACGAGTGGAGTTGACTGTATGGTTTGTTGTTCCAGTGTAAATTATTCAAAGAATATATTTACTTATAAAATTGTCATAATGAGGCATTTTGTGGAGTTAGGAGAATACCAGAAGTTGATAGAGATTGACTGTTTGGTGGTTCGATTGAGAGAGAAGTAGCTTGATTGACAGAATTAGTAGTAAGTTGTGGTTTTAACATAGCAAGAAGTTGCTGGTATTGATCTTGAGTTAATGAACATTGTGGAGCATCATTACTAACTTGACTTGTAGAAGAAGATGTTTGATTTTTTGAGTGATTTGCTCCCTTTTGTTTACTTCAAACCAGGTGGAAACCCATGGATTCGATAACATTTCTCCGATGTATGTCCTATGTAACCACAATGACAACACACAAGTTTATATTTGCGGAAGTCAGATTGTTTTGAAGCAGAAATACCACCTGGTGTGGACTGTGTCAGCAAGGCAATAAATTATTCAAAGGAATGTTCTTATTTTGTCATTAAAGTTGCAATTGATTCAAGACTTGGTGTAGCATTGATACTAATTTCTCTATGTTTTTCTTCATGTAACACAAAGGCAATGACCTTATTAATGGAATCAATTAAACCTATCAAGAATTGCACCATATATCGGCTGTGTTATCTATGTACGTAATGCTTGAACCAAAATTCTTGGCCACTAAATTCACAATCCATGAGACCACCATGTTGTTGCATCATCATACCCGTGGTGAATAAAGAGGATCGGCTTCTCCAAATGGCATCTTGAGGACTTCGAAAATGAATCCCATCTTATTCTTGGCATTGATGGCTTTGGACATAGACCTTGCTCAAAGATGATAATTTTCTCAAGCATTCAGTCCCAAGCATGACACCAAGGTTCTCTCTATGATGAAAAAATGAGGGCTTGAAGGGTCGTCGGTCGAGATTGGGGGAGCAGAAGAAATCATAGTTGATTCCATGGAAAAATTCAAGAACAATCAATTAGATTACTATGAAACCATGACAAAAATGAAACTCTGCCATAGAGAACCTTGGAAGAAAAATGCTAGAACGCACACCGGGAAGAGGGCACGAAACGCACACCTTCCATGTCATCAATATTAAAATGTCCACATTGCCCTTATTAATTGAATCATTGGCTTTCTTGCTCCATCCTTCTCTTTCCTTCTGTGCATTTCGTTCTTTCTTCATTTTTTCATGGCAGAATGCAGAGGCCATGCAGGAAGGAGTTGCTTAAATGTGTTCAACGAAAACCGTTCAAGAAAAAAAACGGCTCGATAGAAAACTCTAAGAGGTGCTCCATAACCTCTCGGCACATTTTAACTTCTCCACAATTACTTGTTGGGTCTTCTTAACTACCAAAAAATGCCAATGTATGAAGATATAGATTGAAGCTTTTTTCTTTGTTTTTCTTTATCATTTTGTGAATTTTCTCTGAATTGGGAAAACTTAAAAAATATTATGGTTGCAAAAGGCGTTCCGTTGTCATGTAGGGAACTCATGCGATTTTCATTATTTTTGACAACCATTGAAAACAAGTTGAAGGTTTGTATGGAGATCTTTACGAGGTAGATCAAAATTCACTATTAGACACATGAGAATTCCATGCGCAAGGGCTCTTGAAACCCTAGGAATATGAGAGATTAGCCATTCCCTTTGAGGGTTTCAAAGTCCTTCCAAAAGTCCCAAAAAAGTCTGTCTTTGAGTTCTTCCAAAAAGTTTATGTTTTACAGTTTTCTAAGTATCTTTCGATTTCAATTTCTTGAACTTACTTAGCTTAGAGAATCTGTAATGCTCACCACCAACCTGTTCTGCATGCATTAAATCCTCCACCATCCATTTGTCACCCCGATTTTGTCCTTCACCCTTGCATTCACTCAGAACAAGCTCTCAAAGTAGTGCATGCCAAGTACTCTGTTTTCTTAAACGGTTTTTCTCTCTTTCTTTTAATACCCTATTTCTTCTAATTTCATGGCAATAAAAATCACAAGTATTTTCTCAATGAGGCACTTGTTCCTACTTTCGTTGGGGAGGAGGGCAACGGGCATGCAAAGAACAATTTAGAAAGCTTCGTTGGGAGAATAATGACTATTAGAATGCAGAGAAAAAAGAGCTTTTGTGTTTTACAATTTTAACCCCACTTATCTACGTATGTTTGATGCATTTCGTGAGCCTCAGGGTGCTTCCGTGTACCATGGCTCATCTTGAAAAACTAAAGAACGAGACAGGAGAAAGAGATACAGAAAAGATAGAAGAAAAGTACTACTTATATTTTTTATTTGAAAAATATTTTGGATCCCACGTCAACAATGGGTCTCAATTGCTCTTTTTCTTTTTTCTGTTTTTCTTTTTTTTTTTTTAACTTAATGATTAAATATTTTTTTCAATTATATTGTGATTTTTTTTAGATTTTTAAAAAGATTAAAAAAATACAGGAAAAAAACACTCAAATAATCTTGTCGGTGACTTTATCGTGCTGCACAAGGTGTACTGTCCTTTTTTATTTTGTGCAATATATTACAAAATAGTTGGGTTACTCAATTTTGTGATTTTTTTTATATTTTTTAATATATTTAAATATTTCAAAAAAATAAAAAAAATATATCAATACATAAAAAATTATTTTCTTAATTATTAAATAAAAAAAATTAAATATACAAGCGGCCAAAGTGATTGAATAAAATAAGAAGATAAATTAACATTTTCCATAACAAAATCACGTGCAGTATTTATACTGGAAATGAAATTAGTTTCAGCCAATGAGACTGAGTCAACTAAACTATTACTTCGAAGGGCATATATATGTGCGTGAACAATTAGAGCTATTTTACCCTTATATTATTGTGAGAGAGCATTTTTCACATCGCAGAGATACCACTCAATTCAGAATTCAGGTGGCTAAAAGCATAAACCTTCAAAAGCTGGTACTTCAATTTCGCGTAGGGGGAAAAGCTATATTGAAGTTTAATCTGCGATCTTTTATTGGGTTTTACGTATCATCTTCTCCCTCGTCAATGGCGCCGCTCCGCTCAAGTCTTCTTCTTTTGGTGTTTGCATCTTCTTTCTTGATCTGTTTCACAGAAAGGTGGAAGCCCGTTTCAATTTTTTCGCATTGCAGCCACAAACGATTTATAATTTAGCTCTGTAACTAACCTATGTGAGTGTTTTCATCGCGGTGAATGTTGATTTCTATTTAAGTATTCAGAACCTAGTAATTCTAGGCGAAAAATGGGAATTTATAGCGTTCTTCATCTAGATTTTCGTCAAAATGCTACATCTTTTTGAATATATGGATATTTTTGTGTTTTGTGAAACATGCTTATGTATGGAATATATATTGTTATCAATGACTTCGTTCTAGCTTTATGTGTGTTTCTCAGTTCTGTGATTCATTAATTCTTTCTGTAGGCCTTTTGAATTTTAGCAATTTTGAATATAGATTTTTCTCATGATGCCCTCGATCTGGTTTTTGCTGCAGTGCTACCATTACACGTTTCTATTTGTTGTAAATGTGCATTCTTTTGTCGTGGAAATATATCCTGAAGTTGGTCTTGTGAATTCCCCAAAAATCTGCATGTTTGTAGATTAACTAATTACATATCCACTTTTGTATATCTTTGAATGAGTTACTTGAGAGTGAGTGCATGCGCATCTGTGTAAAAGGAGGAATGCCATCACATTTTTTGGGTTAATTCATTTAGGTAAGAATTCTCTCTGGCGGATAAGCGGTTGATCGTGATTGGAGGATAATTCCTCTCATTGTTGTCACTTATTTGATGATCCTTTTTCTCCTATTAATATGAACTTTTATTTCTTGCCACTATTTTGGTTCAGCAGCCGGAAGAAATTTAGTGGTAAGCAGTTCAATGAGGAAACTGTCATAAAATTGGGGCACTCTACTGATTCCAACAGAATTGACCCATCACGGGTTGTCCAACTCTCTTGGCAACCAAGGTCAGGTACTTGATGAACTTTGGGTTTTTTTCCCTTCGTGACAGATGGCATGGCTTTTTTCATATGCAACTGATTAATATGTAACTGTATGGAGACTGTTTTTTCCATATGAGGGGCAATCATTTGTGGCATTTTATTACAGCTTTGAATATAACGACATAATCTTCAACTAGGTCTTTTTGGAGGAACAATTCCATTCACATTCATTTACCTCAAAATTTTGATGATCTGCTTCTTATAATAGGGTTTTCTTATATAAAGGTTTTCTATCAGTTGAGGAGTGCGACCACCTTATTTCTTTGGTAAATTATTGTCTAACCACTTTCAGGATCTTTATTCATTATGCTTGTATGGGTTTTAAAATATGTGTTTCACACTTAGGTGCATGGGAGGAAAAAAGAAGATTTGGGCAACAATGGCAATTCAGAACATGTTGTCACGAACAGGCTGCTTATGAGTTCAAAAATGCATTTAAACATAGAAGTGAGTTTCCTTGTGTTCCCAATGTTAAAATGTTTACTTTATCACACTTGCATAGGATTTTTATAAAGCTAATTAAACCAGAGACTATTTATCAAATTGATGTAGCTTGAGGGTCACAGTTCTCCACCTGGGGACTTCTAACTGGCCTATATGGTCATATCACTAATACTTGTTAAAATTCTAATTCATGAACTAATGCATAAATTATGTTTGCTCTTTAGTGACATAGAAGCTTAACTTAACATGCAATGACATAACCATATGAATTCTATTTCTCTTAATAATATTTCTGATTTCTAGGACGATGTAGTTTCAAGGATTGAGGATAGAATTTCAGCATGGACTTTCCTTCCCAAAGGTACCTCAGCCCTGGCCCGTTGTTCCTTGTTCTTGTCTCCCTAAAACAGCTGTCGTGTTGGTGGTATACCTTTCTGACATGATGCTTTCTATTATTATGTGATGCTCATTTCCCTTCAGAGAACAGCAGGCCTTTACAGGTTATGCATTATGGGCTTGAAAAGGTTGATCGGAACTACAGTTTTTTTGGAAACAGAGACTTGTTGGGATTAACCGAGCCTTTGATGGCAATAATTGTTTTGTACCTCTCAAATGTAACTCAGGGCGGTGAGATTCTCTTCCCCGAGTCGAAGGTAAGAGAGAAACAATATAAAACCCTGCTTTAATTAACATTACAAGTTTATAAAGTCACCACTGCTCATTAACCACTGTCGAAATTGTCTCAGCTAAAGAATATGATTTGGTCCGATTGTACGGGTAGTAGTATCCCGAGACCCATAAAAGGGAATGCTATTCTGCTTTTCACTCTGCACCCAAATGCATCTCCTGACAAGAGTAGCTCCCATGCTAGATGCCCTGTCCTTGAGGGGGAAATGTGGCATGCCACCAAGTTCTTTCACATAAGATCCATTAGTGGGGAAAAAGTCTCACCTGAATCAGATGGCTCAGATGACAACGGATGCATTGATGAAGATGAAAACTGTCCCAGGTGGGCAGCCATCAGGGAATGTCAAAGGAACCCTGTATTCATGATTGGTTCTCCTGATTACTATGGTACGTGTAGGAAGAGTTGTAATGCATGCTGACGAGCAATCTCCTCTCTCCAACACCCCATTCTATCAATTTTGGAGCTAATGGTGCATTCGACGTTCGCCTCTTGAGCCAAAAATAATCTTTATAAGACCATTGGTAATTGAGAAATTAGTTAGCACTGAGGATATTGTAGAAAGGGGAAAAGTTCTTTGGATTAGGTAAAAAAAAACTTTATCAGATATGAATTTCACCGTGTAGGAAAATATCTATATACTCCACTCTGATTTCATTTCTATTACTTTTTGTTGATATGGCATTATCCATATGATATTTGATCAACTCTTGTTTTTTAAAACGAAAATAATATATATTAAATTTTCATCTCACTTTTATTCCACTATGATGAGGTGGTATTGCTTTTTTAAAATCAATACTGTATGAATAAAAAAAGGTTGATAGTTAATGCCTACTTCTAAAATGAAAGAAGGAGAAACCATTGAGATGGATATGTTTGGTTACCAAGAATTTTGAGAATATTTAAGAAGTTTGAGAACTTTTTTTATATGTATTTGTGATAAGGTTTTGGGAAAAGAGATAATTTTTTTAATTCTTTTTGAAAAGTTTTTGAAAAAAAAAAGTTTTGTATTGGAATTTATGAAAGTTAGCGGGTAGATTAAAAACTTGTTTTAACATAAATTTTTAAAAGTGTTTTTATACTGAGTTTGTAAAATTTGTAATGATTTTATTAAAGCTTTCTTAAAATTATTTGACTGACATACTAGGCCTAAAAGAGTTGTACATATATACTTTTTTAGTTGGAGAAATTGACATAAAAAAGCTTGATGGTAATAAAGTGAACCAGAATTTTACTATTCAACTTATTCTATTTAACTTATTATTTATTATTTTATTATTATTTTTATCTATTATTCATTGTTATTCAATACTATTTAATATTCTATCATTAACTTTCATTATTTTTTTATTACTATTTAAATATATGAGATCACCTCATTATCCAAACACAACTTAAAATTTGTCACGAAGTGGGCTTTTCTCTTGAAGTTACTACTAGTTAGTTGCCCCTTCAAATTTACCATCAACGTAATTATATTTTTTTCTTTTTCTTTTAAACATTTTTAAATATTTAAAAGAAATACACTATTTCATTAATATTCACTTTTTTAATTATTAAAAAAATAAAAATTAAATAAACAAAATACCCTCCTTGAAGAGACAAAATCATGGCACAAGTATCTTTTTCCTTTCTCTCAAATGCGGAAGGTATGAGTCAGTCAATCAACCGTAGAGCTAGAGTAGAAAGTATAGGAAAATGCTAATCCTACCTAGAAATCAAAAGGCTATCGATTGTAGCTTTTTCTTTATAAAGTTTATATATAATAGTAAAGAAAGTATTTTTTTTTTATAATAAATTTGTGCTTTTTTTTAAAGATATTTAAAAATAGTGAAATTTTATTTACAATATTGAGTGAGAGATTGTATATACAGTCTTATTGATGAATGATGATAAAATAAAAAGAATTATTTTTAAAAAAATATTATTATAATTTTAATTTTTTTTAAAATATAATTATATAGACTTGTACGAATTGGTAGATTAACTCTTAAAAATAATTTACACATTCGATGCCCACTCTCGATTAATCTTCTCGGCGAGTGTAGCACGGTTCGGCAGGTAAAAGCACAGTCCAGGACAACAGCAGCTTAACTAGTTTAATAAGATTTTTTTTGTTTTGATTTGTGTAAAGATTGTTTTGATTTTTATGTTTTATGAATTTTCATTAAAATAAAAATAAATTATTTGATGAAAAGTTTAGAAGGACACCTTTTTTTTTTGAGATTAACAGATATTAGTTGAGAATTTTAAAGAATTTTATTTTTTTATTTTATTTATTATTACTTTTTTTACAATACAAGAGAAATTTTGAGTAAAGATTCGTTTACTCAAATCTTTAAAATACATGAAAAATTTTAAACATTTGAGTAAACGAAACATAGCCATCCACTAGCCTTACTGCCCTATCTAGCAAGACTATTAGTAGGGGTGCTACCCACGTAATAAGATGCGAGCCACCCCCCCCACCCTCTGGCCCAACATGGGACTGGGGTGGGGTTTTCGCCCCTGGCACCCATCCCCGTGGTGCGGGGACGGGGTACCTCGTCTAGATATTAGGGTGAACTTAGGCTCATCAGTTTGTGCAATGTTCTGTACAAAATTATTGCTAAAACTATTGCTAATAGGTTGAAAAAAGTGTTGCCTGATTTGATCTATTTCTCTCAAAGTGCCTTTATTCTTGAAAAACTAATATTAGATAACATTATAGTAGCATATGAGACTTTGCATCCAATGAAAACCAAGAAAAAATGGAAGGAATGAAGTATGGCCATTAAACTAGATATTTCATAAGCCTATGAGAGGTTGAATGGGTCTATTTGGAAGCAATTATGAAGAAAATGGGATTTGGGCCAAGATGGGTGGGTTTGATAATGCAGTGTGTCTTCAGTTCAATATTCAATATTTATGTGAGGGAGGGCCCTTCCCAAAAGGGCCCGGGCCCAGGCCTAGGAAAGACAGGTCGCGGAACCCATATAAGGGAAGGCCCACACTTGGGAAGGTTGGGCCAGGGGCTCGGTCCTAGAGCCAAGGGACCACAGACTAGCATCTTTGACTCAGAAGGCTTTGGGAGGCAAGCTCGGAGGGGCCAAGTGGAGTGTCCTGGGATCGGCGACTTGCCGAACCCCGCCACAAAGCACCAGGCGGGAAATTAGACTACGCACGGGTGGTAACACGAGCTCGGTCACGCGCTCGACAAACCCAAGGCACGCCGCACTCAGCACTTGTGCTAGGGACCCAGCACGCAGCGACAAGACCCTCGTACGAATAACGGCTCACCCACAATCAGATGCCCTATACTGATATAAGGACGGCTGTAGGACAGGCCTAATACGGCGCTAGATCTTCCTCAATTGCCTAAACAACGGACTGATGCAATGGCCGACAGGAAAGTGGCGGCAGGTCTGACACCTGACACACCACGATCTTCCTTGGTGATAGGATCCAGAAAGTATAAATAAGAACCACCCCTCCCATGGGAAGGCTCTCTTGGAGACAGGTACCCACACTCTTGATTCATTCAGTTCTTCCCACATTATCTCCCTAAACCATCACTGACTTTAGCATCGAAGCGACCTCGGAGGTCACCGGAGCTTCTTCTCTTCTTAACTGCAGGCACCGTGGGGCTTAGGCTGCGCAGAACTGCTCGGGCTGCAAAACACGACATCAACAACTAGTAAATGGTCAACAAGGTGAATTGCTTTTGCCTACAAGGGGATTAAGGCAATGTGACCTTTTATCACTTTATCTTTTTCTTATATGTGCAGAAGGTCTTAGTTCCTTGATAAAGTACTCAGAAGCTAGAGATGCTATTATAAGTATAACAGTGGCAAAAGGGGGTACAAGGATTAATCATGATGATTGTATTTTATTATGTAGAGCCAATTTGTAGGAATGGAGGAATGTAGAAGATATCTTGGATCAGTATCGAGCAGCTTCTGGTCAAAGTCTCAATCTGCAGAAAACAAGTATCTTATTCAACAAAAATACTAAGTTAGATATTAAGGATCAGATTGTAAAAGAGTCAAGAGCTAGGGTGAGTGGGGATTCTGAGAAGTATCTAGGGTTTCCATCAATGATTGGGAAGTCAAAATATAAAGCCTTTAGGGGGATAAAGGAGAAGGTGTGGAGTAAATTGTATAACTAGAAGAACAATTTCCTTACACAAGCTAGCAAAGAGATCCTTATCAAAGTAGTGATTCAAGCCATACCAACATATACCATAAGTGTTTTCAAACTTCCAAAGAAGTTACGTAAAGAAATTTCTGATATAATAGCCAAGTTCTGGTGGGGTCACAAAGTTGAAGACAAAAAGATTCAATGGAAGAAGTGGGAGCATTTGGGCAGGCCAAAAGTTGAAAGAGGGCTAGGATTCATGGATATAGAATGTTTTAATCAAGCCATTTTGGCTAAGCAATGTTGGAGGATTCTTACAAATCCTTCATCACTGGCAGGCAAAATTATGAAGGAAAAAATACTACAAAGCAGGGACTATCCTAGATGAAAGGTTAGGGGCATGTCCACCACAAATCTAGAGAAGCATAAGGGGGTCTTTAGCCTTACTCAGAGAAGGATTAACATGGAGAGTAAGGAATGGAAATAAAATAAAGATATAGGGAGATAAATGGTTGCCCACTCCAAGTACCGTCACTGTACAATCACTTGTTAAAATTCTGAATAAGGATGCAAAGGTGAGGGAGTTGATAGATAGTGATGTGGGTTGCTGGAAGAAAGATTTAGTCCATGAAAATTTTGAAGCAAGAGAGGCAGATGCTATATGCAAATTGTCTTTTAGTAGAATGGACTTAGAAGATAAATTGTTTTGGGGACCTACCAAAAATGGAATATTCATTGTAAAGAGTGCATACCATTTAGAAGTTAATAAAATGAGGGAGGATGGAGAATCTTTAGGTAGTAAGGGAAATTTGATAGGGTGGAAGAAAATATGGTCTTTAGATGTGCGAAATGGGGTTAAAGTGTTTCTTTGGAAGGCAGTGAATGATGCCCTTCCAACTAAAAAGAAGCTATTTAATAGAAGGATTATAGACAGTGCTATATGTCCCATTTGTGAGACTATGGAGGAAACAAACTCTTAGGTTTTATGGAGTTGTGTAGCTGCCACTAATGTATGGTTTGAAGAGGGTAGTTATTAACAGATTCTCCAATCAACTTGATTTTAGGAATTAGCATACTTACCATATACACTTTGCAGCAAATTAGCATCAACTTTATTTTAGGAATTAGCATACATATACATTTGTTTCCATACATAGCATAGTCAATTGTAATCTATTTATTTGTACTCTTCTCCAAATGTACGTAATGAAGCAATACAATGTTAGTGAAAAAGCTTTACAATATGCAATCTTAACATGGTATCAACCTAACATTTGATCCTCTATCCTTCGCCCAAATGGCTACCAACCCTTCTTCCTCCTCTCTTTACCTACTCCACCCCTCTGATTCCCCAAGCCTCATTCTTGTCGTTGGTCTCCTCACTGGAGATAACTTTCCCAAATGACAGAAAGCCATGACTCGTGCTCTCAATGCCAAAAACAAGTTAAGTTTTGTTGATAGCACACTCAACCCACCAGATCCTACCTCTCCCGAATATGCTCAATGGAACCAAACAAAGGATATGGTTCTCACCTAGATTCTCAACTCTATCAGCCCTTCGATTGCTAATTCTCTTGAGTATCATACTAATCCTCGTGAAGTTTGGCCACGGCAACAACGCTCGCATATACCATCTTAAACGAGCACTTTCCTCCCCGCAACAAACAACAAATTCTGTTCATGAGTATTATAATCAAATCAAACAGATTTGAGATGGAATTGGACATTTATAGGGCAACAATGACCTTAAATAACTGCAACAATAGGCTGAAGATGAAAGGGTTTTCCAATTTCTTCTTGGACTAAACGATTCCTTTGCTCCTCTCCATACCCAGATTCTAGCCATGGATCATCTTCCCTCAATCAGCAAAGTTTTCTCAATACTTTTTCAAGAAGAATAGCTGCGGCTCCTGAATATCCGATCTACACCCTCCACTGAAATGCATGGCATGTGGCAAGGACAACCATCTTCGCGACTATTGTTGGACGCTCATTGGTTACCCACCTAGCCGAGAGCCCCGCCACAAATCTTGCCCCTCTATTCTTGACCAACCACAATCGGTTGCAAATCCGGTCTCCACCACACTCTTTGCCTTGAGTCCAGCCCTAGGTCTATCGCCAGAGCTCTACCAAAAGTTGATGGCCATGCTCACACTGTCGTCTTCCTCCTTTTCCCCTTCGGCTCACTTTGTCGGAAACGCTTCTTCCCCTAATTTTTCTTTTGATTGCCACCGTGACTGGGTCGTGGACAGTGGTGCCAGTGACCACATGTGCCACCATCGCGAGTCATTTTCCTATCTAAGGATCCTTACCTCCTAGAAACTAGTTCTGCTAACGACAGGCCAGACCATTTCTATTGAAGGGATTGGGACCTGTGTCCTCTCTCCCACTCTCATTTTGTCTAATGTCCTTTATGTCCCTCAAATCACTTTTAATCTCTTATCTGTCCCTCAACTCACCACTAATCTTTCTTGTGTTATTTTTTTTTCTTCTACCACTTGTCTCTTAGGGCCCGCAATCGACGAAGATGATTGGAGCGGGTGAGTTTTGCAATGAGCTTTACATCTACGACCCCATCCTATTCTAGCACTATCTGCGCAACCTATTGCTAATAAGACCTTGTGGCACCAGTGTGTAGGTCACCCTTCTAGTTTCACCATTCCTAGTATTTTTAATTCTCCTTGTATTATTTCTGATTGTGACATTTGTGCTCGTTCTAAACACCAGATTACCATTTTCTACTCATGCTAATAAAAGTGTTTTTCCTTTTAATCGTATTTTTTGTGATATTTGGGGTGGCTATCATACTTCTTTTTATATGTGGGGCTCATTATTTTCTCACGATAGTTAATGATTTTTCACATACTACTTGGATATACCTTATGCATTATAATCTGAAGCCTACACTCATCTCATGCATTTTTTTTGCGCTTGTCCAAAATCAATTCAATACTACTATTAAAATCATTAGAAATGATAATGGACAAGAATTTATTTCTCACCAATTCCAAACATATCTTCATGACCATGGCATTATTCATGAACGTACATGTGTTGGAAATTCGCAAGAAAATGACATTGCAGAATGGAAACATCGGAACCTTCTGAACTTTGCTCACAATCTTCGCTTTAAGGCTCACTTACCTTTAAGATTTTGGGGTGAGTGTGCTCTCATCGCCGCATGCCTCACCAACCGTACAACCAGTTGTATTCTTCAAAATAAATTTCCTTTTGAACTTCTCTTCTCTAAAACACCTAGCTATGACCACCTTCGTGTGTTCGATTGTCTTTGTTATGCCCAAACCCTCGATGCTTATCACGATAAAATTTCTCCCCGTGCCTCCCAATGTGTTTTCCTAGGCTATCCTAGCACCCCTAAAGCCTTCAAGCTTTATAACATTGACACTCAAAAAATCTTTTATTCTCGTGATTTTACGTTTCATAAACAACAATTTCCTTTTCAGCGCATCTCTGATCCTCCTCTTTCATCTCTCCTCGTCCTCCCTCTTCCTTATTCTTGAACCTATATTGTCATCCTTTTCTTCCACTTCTTCTCTTAGTTCTCCCGACTCATCAATCTCAACTAATTCATCTTCAGCCCCCCGGTCCTCGCCGCACTATTATTCGACCTGCTTATCTCCAAGACTATGTTTATCCAACCTTACACATGAAGCCCACGACATCCTTACCTGCTACACAGACCTTAGGTACTGTTTATCCCTTATCTACTTTTCTTTCATACTCTCGTTTCTCATCTTTTTATCTTACTTTTTAACTGCTCTCACCGCTTCTGTTAAACCATCCTATTATTCTGATGCTCTTCGTCACTCTCATTGGCGTGAAGCTATGTCTGCTAACATTCATGCTCTCGAGGAAAATTCAACTTGGACACTTGAGCCGCTTCCTCCTAGTAAGAAACTCATTGGTTGCAAATGGGCTTTCAAAACTAAGCTCAAAGTGGATGGTTCCATCGAAAGGTACAAGGCTTGGCTAGTAGCCAAGGGCTACACTCAAGTTGAAGGTCTCGACTATCATGAGATTTTCGCTCCCGTTGCCAAAATGACTACTGTTCGTTGCTTATTGGTTGTTGTTGCCACAAAACACTGGATCATCCATCAACTTGATGTCAACAATGCATTTTTACACGGTGATCTTGATGAAGAAGTCTACATGATACCACCTCTCGGATATTGCATCAAGGGCGAGACTCGTGTTTGTCGACTCCAAAAATCTCTTTACGGCCTCAAACAAGCCTCCCACAACTGGTTTTTTAAACTAACCAATGTGCTTCTTAATGTAGGTTTTCATCAGTCTCATGCAGATCATTCTTTGTTCACCTTAGTCACTCCCACCACTATCACTATTGTCCTTGTTTATGTTGAAGATATCTTGGTTATTGGCAATGATATTTCTCAGATTGAGGTGTTCAAAAGTGCTTTATCCACACACTTAAAACCAAAGATCTTGGTCCTCTGAAATACTTCATTGGACTCAAAGTTGCTCGCTCTCATACAGATATCTTTCTCGATCAACGCAAATATACTTTTGACACTCTTTCTGATAGTGGACAACTTGGTGCTCAGACTGCTCATTTTCCTATGGAGCAATACTAGAAGTTCACCACTCATGACGACAATCTCCTACCCGACCTTTGTGTTTATCGCTGAGTCATTGGACAACTCATCTACCTAACCATCACACGTCCTGATATTGTCTATGCAGTAAATGTCCTCAGTCAGTTTATGCATGCTCCTCGGGTTCCCCACATGACTGATGCTATTTGTGTTCTCTGTTACATCAAAGGCAATCCAAGGCAATGCATTTTCTTCTCATCATTTAGCGGGATACATGTCATGGCCTATACTGATTTTGATTGGGTTAGTTGTCCCACCACTCGTCATTCCATCACGGGATACTTTATTCAGTTAGGCATGAGTCTTATCTCCTGGCGTACAAAAAAAAGACTACAGTGGCTCGCTCTTCCGCTAAAGCCGAATATCGTGCTATGGCTGTCACTACCTGTGAACTCACCTGATTGAAGCAACTTCTCACTGATCTTGGTATCTCTCACCCTGATCCCTTCACCTTACATTGTAACAATCAATCTACTTTCTACATCACTCACAACCCAGTGTTTCGTACCAAACACATTGAGATTGACTGTCATATTATCCGTGATAAGATCCGCTCAGGTCTCCTTATAGCCGTTTATACCTCTTCCAATGGGCAAGTTTCCAACATTTTCACCAAACCCTTAGGACGGAAATTTTTTTCTCATTTTTCACGTAAGTTAGGTATTACGGATCTCTATGTGCCAACTTAAGGGGGAGTATTGACAGATTCTCCAATCAACTTGATTTTAGAAATTAGCATACTTACCATATACAATCAGCAGCAAATTAGCATCAACTTGATTTTAGGAATTAGCATACCATATACATTTGCTTCCATACATAGCATGGTCAATTGTAATCTATTTATTTGTACTTTTCTCCAAATGTACGTAATGAATCAATACAGAGTTAGTGAAAAAGCTTTACAATTTGCAATCTTAACAGTAGTCTAGTTAAAAAATGGAGCAGTTATGATGATGTTTTTTTCAACTTATGGGAGAATATGCCAATATGGTTTTTAAACTAAAAGATCATGAGCTAGAGGAGACAGCAGTAATTCTCAAAAGAATTTGGCACAGAAGAAATAAATTTGTGTTTGAGCAGAATTTTGAATGTCCAAGATCAGTAGTTACTGTGACAAAGAAGGAATTGGAAGAGTTTAAAGGAGCTTAGAGTATGATCATACAACATATTAACACAGTTGAAAGAGCATACAAATCTATTAAATGGCAGGAACCAAATGTAAATGTGTTTAAGGTTAACTAGGATGCAGCTACTGATGGCCAGACATCAAATGAGGCAGGGTGAAGTCATTGCATCTCTATGTCGGAAGGATGAGGTAGCATCAACACCACATATTGTAGAAATAAGAGGGCTTTGGAGTGCTATGGTCTTATGTGATGAAATTGGCCTAAATGTAGTACTGTTTGAAGGTGATGCTAAAGTAGTGATCAATGATGTTAATAGCCCAAAGGAGAATTGGTTTGAACATGGTCAAATTATTGAAGACATCAAATGCTTTAGAAGGAGTCGGCAGCAGTGTTCGATTAGATTCATTCCACGTGAAGGAAATAATGTGGCACACCTACTTGCCAAACATGCACTGTCTTGCGAAGGAGAAATAGTTTGGATAGAGGAGTGTCCTGATTTAGTCAGAGGATGTATTCTTGAGAAAAAACAACGTATTTTTGATATTCAAGCTTGATGAATGAGAAATGATTTAACAATGTATTTTAGAGTTGAAGATTTAAAAAAAAAAAAGATTTTTGATGACATTTGAGATTTTAGGTTCTATAGGCTTATTCTATAGACTTTAACAAATGATTTACATAAGATTTAAGGTTTAGATTTTCAAGGTATACATAAGCTTAATCGAAATCCAGGTTTGAGATTCTGTAGACTATAACTTATGAGGTTTTGGATATCTGTGGGTTTAAGAAGTAACTCTAGATTTGAGGTGTAGGAAATTTGAGGACTAAGAGATGATATGTGGAAATTCAAGGTTTGAGGTCCTGCAGATTTTATATTTATAGGTTGAGTTTCTGAAAATTTGAGGTTTAGAGATGCTACATATTTTAAAAGTGATTTGGATGAGATTAAAGGTCGTAGAATTTTTCGAGCTCCAGGATATGATTTGTGATAATACGTAAGGTTTTAGCACTTGCGGACCTATGGAATGTGTCCCACAAAATTTGAGGTTTTCACTTTTGCATATTTTAAGGAATGACATCTGAGATTTTAGTTCCGGTAGGCATAATTTTATGGACTAGTTAAATGGGGAGTTTAGTTAATTTCAGATGTACGTGAGTGAGCTACAATGTGTTTAGGACTATAAGTTGTCAGAGTGCGTAGCGGAAGCGTGGTGTTTGGTAATATGATGGTTGGAGAGTTTATTTTCCTTTAGTATGAAGTTATTATATTATGTGGAGAATTCGAAATTTATTATTAGGTTTTTAATTACATTGTTGAGGCTTATATTTTAGACTTAATTTAAACCCTTTGAGGTGTACGATAAGCAATACAATAAGCGTGAATGAGTAGGATTAGGGGAAATATGAGAGGCATCAGGCTTCAATATTGGAGGGTTAGAATTTTGGAATATTAGGTTCAATAATATGATTGAAGATTGGGATTGGCATGGAATGGTGGGGGTTGATAAATATTTAGGCTTTGCTTGTGGTACAAGCAAATTTCAAGGATGAATTTTTTTTTTTAAGTGGGGGAGGATGTAACCCCTGGGTCCAGCACCAGGCTGCATTCAAAATTTTTTTATTGGGAATAATATGTATGAAAAACCACTTGAAAGTAATGAGTAATTTTAGAACAGGCTACGGGCCTAAAAATTTATGTTGACAGAGTATGGATTCTATTGGACTTGATAATTAGGTCAAAATAATTTAATAGACCAAATAGACTTTAATTAATTATTAATAGCCCTAGAACTTTTCTAAGAGTCCATTAAAATTTTATTGGATGAGTTACGTTGATTTTAGATGTGAAAGTGTTCAATTCCAAACACAGTTACCATTCTACATTCCTTTTCATAATACAATTCCTAACTAACTGCTTCTTTCTATAAACTCCAACCATCCATGTCTCAAACTCCCACTAAAATTCACTCAATAGAGCCCTCCCAGTAGGATTATAATTCCACATTCATCTTCAGGTAAAAGTCTTAAACCTATTAGTATAAAGTCCCTCTGCTGTGTGTGAAAAATCACTATAAAACTTAATAGCCGCACCTCACATTCCTCACTTTATAGCCACAACCCTAAGCATGCACGTTCCCACCCCACGTCGCCCTCATTCTCTCCCTCCAATCCCACATCTCAACGACAACCACTACAACACAATTTGTCTTTTGTGACAGAGAAAACCGTCACAAAAAATCAAAGAAATGTCACTAAAGACATTTGGTGACGGTTTGAAACCGTCACTATGACTGTCACTTAATGTGTGTCACAGAATACATTTAGGGACACTTTACTGTTGAACTGTCACTAAAAGTATTTTTAGTGACGGTTGGAGTTGTTCCGTTCTGAGTGACGTTCGAACATTATAATTTTTTGTGACAGTTGAAAACTATCACAGAAAGTAACTTTCGTTGATGTTCGAATGTCAGAAGTTGACGTTCGTTGATTGATTATAGTTTGAATGTATAATATTTGCATTTGAACATTTATACGTATGAACGCATTAAACGTAACGAGGATAACGTTTGGACGTGTGTTCAAATGTTTAAGAAGAAGTTTTCGAATGAACGTGGTATGTTCAGAGGTTTCATCGAACATTAATCATCAAATCGTGTTTTTACGTTTGAACGTTTGTTCGAAAGTGAAATCTTGTTAGAACGTTTTTTTTTTACATTCGAACGTACAGATCAGAAATACACTAATTTCATAAAATTAAGAAATTAAGAAACATACTAATTATAGCATATTACACACCATAAATATTCTACAACTAATAATGTCTTAAAAAGTTCTAAAATTGGATAATAAAAGTTATATACAAGAATTAAAATGAGAGAATTCATTTCTTCTTTCCTCGCCCACCCTGCTTCTGTTGCAATGACATAACACGCTCCATTTGCACCATCATCTTCTGTTGCACTTGCTGTTGGACTTCATTGCGCATTCTTCTTCCTGGTCTCTCTGTTGGTCCTGCAAACGCGTCTTTAAATGAGATTGTCGCTCTAAGAGGGACTCTAACTCTTGTTGCCTCGACCTCATATACTCATTCTCGCGTCGTGCGACCTCCAAATCTTTGGTAAGATTATTAATTTGTGAAGTTGAAGAGGATGTGGAGAATGAACTAGAATGCTTGAAAGATCATCCCAAACCTCTTGTCATACTAGAGTTGGGCCCGAGCACTTACGTGAATATGTCTATGTTACTCAGAGATGATTCTCCAGAAGCTGACTGTATTTCTATCATTGTTTCCTACCATGTCAAAGAAAAGACACAATAAGTAACGTATAAAAAGAAATACAAAATAAAAAATAAATTTTCACATGTTGCATAATTTATTTAACAAATAAAACAACGCTTACATAATTATCTGCAGCGGCAGGATCTATTCACTCACTACTCTCATTAGTGTGAGCAGCAACATAGACATTTATTCAAGATCATTGTCACGAGGGAGAATGATCTTGAATAAATGTCTAAACTTAGTCTAATTACTTAATTGTCACAAACTTTCTGGCCTTTACAACTCTCAAGGCCAGAGAGACTTTGAGAATCAAGCAATTTGACAGATATTTCTTCGAGATCATTCTCCCTCGTTATATAATTTTAACGAGTTATTATACTTAATTTTATCCCTCTAAGTTGTTATGGTCCATAATATTATAACTAATTGATACTTATTTATTTGTTAAGTTACTATTATAGTATTTATTTATTATACTCTAAGTTGTAATTTTTACAATATTATAACTAGTTGATATTTATTTATTTATTAAGTTAAAAATTTAATATTTATTTATTATATTTAGTCTTATCTATCTAAGTTGTAATTCCACAACAATATTATAATTAGTTGATACTTATTTATTTATTAAGTTGAAAATTTTATATTTATTTATTATACTTAGTCTTATTCCTCTAAGTTATAATTTTCACAATATTATAACTAGTTGATACTTATTTATTTATTAAGTTAAAAATTTTATATTTATTTATTATACTTAGTCTTATCTATTTAAGTTGTAATTTTCACAATATTATAACTAGTTGATACTTATTTATTTATTAAGTTGAAAATTTTGTATTTATTTATTATACTTAGTGTCATTCCTCTAAGTTGTTATAAGTCCAATATTATAACTAATTGATACTGATTTATTTGTTATATAGAAAATTTTATATTTATTTATTATACTTAGTTTTATCCCTCTAAATTCAACAAAATAAATCTCAACATAACAAAATATTTCTAAACATATTCATTCATCAATTAAAAAAATCACAACATTTAAAATTCAAGACACAAAATTTACACACTTATTTCCACAACAAAATTATCTAAACCTCACAATATTCCAACAACAATATTCATAAACATTTGTATTCATCAATAAACACAATAAACTCATAAAATATAATTATAATTATACTTAATAAACATATAATCACATGCATCTCATATCCATATCCCTCTAAGTATCTAAACCTCACAATATTCCCACAACAATATATTATACATATTAATTCATCAATAAACACCATAAAATCAAAAAATATTCACAAAATTCATATACAATAATATATTATATTTCTAATCTATATCATAATATTTTCACAATATTACCACAAGGCCAATTCATAAACCTTAATCACAACATTTAAAATCCAAGACACAATAATATTCATAAACAATATTGTACTTAATAAACAATAATGACAATAAAATTATCTAAACCTCACAATATTGCCACAATAATATATTATACATATTAATTCATCAACAAACACCATGAACTCACAATATATTCACAAAATTCATAAACAAAATATATAATATTTCTAATTTATAACATAATATTTTCACAATATTACCACAATTTCACAATATTCTCACCACAAAATTCATAAACATATATAACTAAAGTTTAGTAATATACCTAGCACTTTTTAATATCCTCTTACAAATTATAAGCTTTCAAGTTTTTAAAATAACCAATCATTCAAAAAAAAAAAATACTAACTTGTTAGAGACATATACATATTTATAAAATAAAACACAAGAAAAATGTTTAAAAATAGGAAATAATCGAAGAAATAGTTTTTCCTTACCAAAATACTTCCAAAATCTTCACCCTTAATAACCACCCTCTCTCACTCTATCACTCTCTCACTCTCACTCTAATCGGCCTCTCACTCTCACTCTAACCCTTTATCTCACTCAAACCCTCTCTCAACAATCTCTCCTCTCTATTTCGCGCACGGGGAAGCAAAAATGATTCTGCTTCCATCTCGTGCGTGACTTCATGCAAAAAATATTTCATTTCAATTAACGTTCGAACGATTCATTTAAATGTTCAAACATTACTTTCTTCCGGTTAAATTTTATATATTTTTTTCGAACGTTTATTATTAACGTTCGAACAAAAAATCTCACCACAGAAAACGATAATCGAGCAGAAAAATTATCGCCAACAATTTATTAACGTTCGAACGATACAATTGAGCGGAAAATTTCCCCCTAACAAATTTAAGCATTCGAACGTAATAAATTAACGTTAGAATGTTAAAAATTCACAAAATTAAGGTTTTTTTTTTGTTTTTTTTTAATGAAAATAGACTTCATTTCATTAATGAATTCTGAAGTCACATCTGTGACCTATCAATATAGGAGAAACCCATACTACAAGTCAATCTACGCATCTGCTCTGTAGCACCCCATACATAAATTTCTTTATGACAAACTTTCTCTTAACTTCTATAAACTCTCTCTAAACAAACCAAGTTTGTTTGAAAGAATCGCACTCTGTAAAAACAGAGCCTAAACGATTTCTCTCCAAAAGAAGAGAAGTGCTGTCATCTTCCGTCCTCCCTATAAGGAGTCATATCACACCGTCTCCTCCCAAAGGAAGAACATGACTCAACTGCTATGGACACCAAAAGTGTCCAATAGCCTATTCCTATTTATTAATGCTTAAAACAAAAACAGTTCGAAAACAAATAAACAAAACCAAAAAAAAAAAA